>JAFMSR010000011.1:31617935-31643520 GCA_022818135.1 Saxidomus purpurata
GGATCATTTTAATTATGCACATGTACGACTACGAACTATATGTATACGCACTCTATTTCCATGGCTTACCTTAAGTGACTTTTTAAATCAAATGGACGAAATGATTTTTTTTCAATAATTAAACACTTGAATTCTTAAAAAAGAATCATTAACAAATCTGTTCAAGGATCTAGACTCCTCGTTTCTTCCCTTTAGAGGGTGTCCGCGTATTGGTCAAATCGTTTGATTTCTAAAGGCCGTGACCGTACCTCGTGCAGAGCCAGACTGCGCATGCACAGTGTGTTGTTTACACGCACAACTTTCTGTAAATGTTAGAACAAGGACTTATCTGAATAGATATGAAGACCAAATGATCTGGATATCGACAGATTTGACACAACAAGTAGTTTGCCGGAAAAAGTGTCCGCCTACTGTTCTGGTCTGTCTACAGTAGTACCAGTGTTCATGAACTGTTAACTAACAGTCTAAAACCTGACATTTTACCATATATCTGATGGTCTGATCATAAGATATGAATATGTAGGTTATATCCCTTACCTGAAAAGACCGTAGACCTCTGTTAAGGGGCTGTAAACTTGTAAAGTTAATTCTAAACCATTTCATTTAAGATTTCTTGTTGTTGTTGTTTGTGTCGAGACCAGGTACAGTAAAGTGCCGCTCCGAATTAATGACTGTGTTATGTTGTAATCATCAGCTTCTCTTGTAGCCTAAAAGAAATACTACTCAATAGCAGAGACATAGTCTCTGACTTTTAGTAAACGAAAACTTGAACGGGACAAATATCAAAATTAAAATATCCAGGGCCGGGATCTACAGTAAAATCGGGAGAAATTAATACTGTACAGTATGTTTATTATAACAATGTCCGTGCCAACTTTAATTAAATTGTAGATTTTAAATTGATAAAACAGATCAGCAATAAGATGGACGCTTACATTTCAATGTAAATTTACAAATTAAAGTATTTAGACTTGTAAAGACACGCTTCGCTGATTAGCGAAAAGGCAACAGCTGTGAAAAAAAAAAACGGGCTGGGAGTCTTCTGATTGGCTGCTTGTTTTTGACACGCCTCTTTACCGGGGTACTGCTTCCATATTTGGAGTGACCCGTTTTTTTACCGGCTATTCTTTCCATATTTGGAAATGAGCCGTTTTTTCGCGGTAAAACGCGTGAAATTGCCCGCGTTTACCGGGCGTTTACCACGCGGTAACAACCATGAGGTAAACGGAACAAAAACGTGAGCGCCACTGTATAAGGAACGTCGATATATGGATATAAGGAACTCAAGGATATTAGGAACACATTTGATAGATCCCGGAGAGTTCGTTATAAGCAGAATTTACTGTATACCGTCTATGAGATACAAATTTCCACCTAATACCGGTGATAGATAACCTTATACTTAACTGCTGCAATGATCTCTCATCGCTGCCGGGCTATTTTTACATAAATTAAAAGCAGCAAGCACATCACATACATACGAAAAAATGACTGTAAAACTATTTAAAAAAATAAACATAGGGTTGTGGGTATTCTTTTTCTTAGATCATTTTCTATCCATTTATAGCAGTTTTGAAGTAGAATTCGAGAAAAAGCTGATTATTAATTTGTTCATCCCCATTCTGTATTTACACTTATTTCTGCTTACTTGCGTGAAAATAAATCTACCATGTGTATTAAGTAGTGGATAAGGAAATGCCATTCTCATGTATTTCAGCGTTAATTTACAGTAAATACTTAGTTCTGTCGTGATTATTTAAGCATCCTTTTTTTCCAATTATCAACATTTAAAGTGATCACGATGCTTTAATATTATTCTTAACATTTGTTTTCTTGGTCATACTCTGTCATTCAATGTAGTATTTGTCGATCTCTGCATTAAGATAATTCATTCAAAATAATCGTATGGGTTGAGGTATTTCTTTTTCATCTCACAGTTATAAAACACGTTTCACATACATGTTTTTATGGTTACTAAAACTTACTGGTATACTGGATTCATACCAGTTGTCGGGCGCTACCAGATCTTCGGGCGTTTTTATGTTTCGTACCGCATAGGCTTTATACCGTACTCAAGGTGCTAGATTACGCAACCGTGTCACTGGGGCGATTGTTCTTTCGGTGTAAGTGACTAAATAGGAAACTCAAACTTAAATCACTTCTCTATTGTGTTACTATTTATAACTTAAGCTGCCAGCAGTTGGGGTTTTTCCGATTTAATTGCGCATGCGCTGAGGTAAAAGCAGGGGTTCAGTTTGTAAAGGTACACTGAATATCGATATTGCAGAAAATGTGAACGAAACTATGCCAGATATATAATTATTTGAATAAAAATGTGTAAAAGTAAGTATATTCAAGAAATACAATTTTAACATAAATAGACCGGATGAGGCGTAATATAAAATCGATATGAGATAACTAGTTTTAAATACAGATGTAGAAAGCAGTTGTCAGAATTGGTCGAGTGGTTACGATCATAGTTTGTCACCCACGCGGACAGGGTTCAAGGCTCACTAGACGCTTACTTTTTATTTTGGCTTCCCCCCCCCCTTTTTTTAAGGCTCAGCATAAGAAAGAAAAATCATTACTGTTCATATTCCATACTTCTGAACATGAACACTACAAATGTAAATAATGAAAGTTAAATGGTGTGTATCTTGAATGGAATATACTTATATTTAATGGTTTTGTTTCGTACATGTATTTAAAAGAGTAAAACAAGCACTAAACATCATGGTTGGGAATATAGCTTTGCACAAAGTTGAGTGCCCGAGAATTGGTTGCCCGATGTGGCTTTAAAGAAAGAAATTGTACCCCTTTTCTGGCCTCATTTATAAACAAGCTGTGAACGCAGTCGCTAAACTGACAAGTTTATAATGTCATCACAATACCTAAGTTTATCCTTGGAAAATTTTATGGGTTTACTAGTATTTGTTGCTACAATAAATACAAAACTGTTCATTTTCCGCCCGAGAACTGGTAGGAATCCAGTACACATGTAATTACTAAAAATATTTAAAGACTGAAATTTTATTGGTTACAATATGGAATACATTGTACATCATAATTGAAAAACACAGTTTAATACATTTGTACAATACAATATAGTACATATTTTTTATTTCATTGCTTTTACCTGTATAGAAAATGACATGCCGCATAACGTCGCGACACGCGGCATCACGCGGCGGGACTCGTTGTCGTGCTTAAATGCGCTTGATTACTATTTTGTCTTTCAGATTCGGCATTCAATTTGCAATGTCGCGTCACGCGTTTGATTTCCCGCCGCATCTCCATGCTTTCAGACTCTTAATTACATGCCGCATGGACGCATATGCGTGGGGTTTCGCCTGTGCTGTACTGTAAGAGTTATAGGTGCGGATTTGGACTTGTGTGACTGCGGCTTCCCGAACAAAGAGAGGGAAGACGTTACCACAGATTCAAAACTGGGTTGTATCTCTTACTTTATATACTACTATTATTCTACCTTTAAATTCATTTTTCTTTAGAAGAGCATGAAGAGTATTTAATGTGCTCCTGGGACTTAAAACTTTTGTCATGGATTGTCATCAGAATTTACATTTTTACCATGGTTAGGGATGTTGCAGAAAACGCCATAGATTACTATTATATCACATCAGAATTATGTTTACTATACCCCCGTAACAAAGAAGTGGGAAGTGATGCCATCATTTCCAGCAGATATTTACGCATGGAAATTACGTGTATGGGGATTGTTACTAAGTTTGTTAAAATTTCATGTTTTACATCTTCCTTTTCAGACCTCCTTAAATGCGGGTGAATATGACGTCATTTCTGTGGAAAACCCTCGGCATAGATGCTGCCAAGTCAATTAGGTAAAGATAGTAATTAATTTTTCTCAGCTATTGTTAAAAACTTTAAAACGAAAATACTAGGGGTTTCTGTCCGGGCAGAAAGATCATGATCTGCGCTGGAAACAAAGGCGGGAACACTTTCTACCAGAGTGGTAACGGATAAATGATGTTTCTTATGCAGCTAATGCAGTGATAAATGTAACTTTCTGAAAGTTTTTAAAGACGATCGCTACAATTTAATTCTTGGCTATATATCAAATATCTTTATATTTTGATGTTGTTTAATTAAATGTCACAAAAAATTACTTTTGAACAAAAAAACATAAAAGGATTATTTTGAGCAATAATATCACTTTAACATTTTTAAACATATAGCTATAGCAAAAAATTCAGTATATCAAGAAAACTTATTACCTCCCTTTAAAAGCATCCAAAAAGTCAGTGTTTAGCAAAGGTGGACTTTTAAACTGTGTTAAATGCTTTCAGATGGATACTTTTTTGTTACATATTACTTGTAAGTGTTTCACTTTACACAATTTGTCCAGTTAAAGTTTCATTTATCAATCTGTTTTACGTCAGTGGCAATAAACACATGGCCTCCCCTCCAACACCACCCTCCCACCCGAGACAACAGCTCATTTTTCTCAATAAAAAGGCTGGTTACCTATCATTTTTAAATTAGTTCTCAATAAAGTGATGTTTTAACAATTCTATTGCAAAAAAATAAGAAATTCTCAATGCTTGAACATTAAGAAAAAAATCTTTGAAAAATGAAAATGACTACAAATCTTACATATTGTTTACTAGTTTTCTTTATGTTTTTTTTTTTCAGTTTGAATACATTTTGAAATCTCAATTCATGTAGTTTCATAAAATAGGATCAATTGCTTACCATTTTAAATAAGAATCAATGGTGAGTTGCCAAATTTAGAGATGTATTATTGATAAACATGAGATAGGGGTCATTTTCACTGCTTTCGGGGTATACTACAAAAAGTGTACATTACTTCTAAATAAGGCTGGTGACCTACCTTCTTCATTTTATACTCTGACTAAGCAGGTTTTACTCTAACAACAAACGAAATTTCATAAAATTCTCATTGCTTAAAAAAAAATGATGAAACTGTAGCGATCGTCTTTAATGCTTCACATTATCTCAATTATTACAAAAATGCACCATGTTAGTAAAACAAATATAAAAAAATAATTTTTTGTTAACATGGTGAAAGGAAACATGTAAATTTAGGAAATATAAAACTAACAAAATAAGTAAAGAAACTTATCTCAGTCTAAAACATCTATGTAGGAAAGAAACTAAATTAGCATATGAAAAGTACCTTGAAGATATCCTTAATGTGAACGTCGAAACTGATCAAGACCAAACACAAGCACAACATAACAGACCAAATACTAAAAAATTATACAGCCTACTCAAACACTCAAAACAGGACTCCACTGGCATTGACACACTCAAATACAACAACAAACTCCATACTCAGGACCCCGACAAAGCTACAGTTCTCAACAAGCAGTTCCAATCAGTCTTCACTTCCAAGTCACCTCTCTCTCTAAAATCCCTGGCTGATATGAAGGTCCAGGATAGCGCGGATACAGGTAAAGAGATCCCCAGGAAAGAAACGTACAGCCCCCACAAACCAATGCCTGATATCGAAATCTCGACAAATGGTATCGAAAAACTTATTAATAACCTAAACCCCCATAAAGCTGCAGGGCCCGACCAAATTAGACCGGTCGTACTTAAAAATATTAATCAAGAGATAGCCCCTATCCTTACAAAACTGTTCAAAAAATCCCTGCAGTCTAGTACCCTGCCAGATATATGGAAAATGGCAAATGTCGCCCCAGTATACAAGAAAGGTGCTAGGTCAGACCCTGCCAACTATCGCCCGATCTCTCTTACCTGTATCTTGTGTAAAACCCTGGAATACATTGTATCCTCCAGCATTACCAAACACTTCACAAAGAACGATATGTTCTATGAATTGCAGCATGGTTTCCGAGAAAAGAGGTCTTGTCAAACTCAACTGCTCATGCTAGTAGATGATATTCTTAAATTCCTGACCTTAAAAAGTCAAGTTGACCTCATACTTCTTGATTTTTCAAAGGCTTTCGATATGGTCAATCATGAAAAATTACTATATAAGCTTCATTTCTATGGTGTAAGGGGTCAAACACTCAAATGGATTAAAGCTTTCCTTGATAACAGGTCACAATCAGTTGTAGTCAGTGGGTCCACATCAGGCACAATACCAGTTTCCTCAGGTGTCCCCCAGGGCTCGGTCCTCGGACCACTCTTATTTCTTATCTATATAAATGACCTTCCTGATTCTGTCAAACACTCTAAAGTTAGACTTTTTGCTGATGACACCGCTATCTATATATCACTGACTGTTTCTTCACACTCAAGCCTATTGCAACAAGACTTGCACCAACTTGAACTTTGGGTAGAAAAATGGGACATGAAATTCAATCCTTCAAAATGCCAAGTCTTACAGATCACTAGAAGGGAAATTCCAATACCAACTCAATACATATTACACAGTACCATCTTGCAAACAGTACCATCAGCAAAATATCTTGGCGTAACAATATCACACAACCTATCTTGGAATGAACATATTGACAATATCACCAAAAAAACAAATCAAACACTGGCTTTTCTTAGACGAAACATCAAAGTACATTCAGAAAGGTTAAAAACACAAGCATACAAAACACTTGTGCGCCCCCAGCTAGAGTACAGTTCCACTGTGTGGTCACCCCACACTGGAACTCTCATAGACCAACTTGAGTCGGTGCAGCGCAGGGCTGCCCGTTGGGTCAAACGTGATTTCGGCCGTACTTCTAGTGTTGACAATATGCTGTCCTCTCTGAACTGGCGAACCCTTGCACTCCGACGCATTGACCAGCGCCTAGTTATGTTCTATAACATCATCCATAACCAGGTTGCTATTCCCTTACCGGACTACCTGAAATCCAACACAAGATCATCCAGAACCACTCATTCCCAATCGTTCGTCCATGTGCCAACGTCATCTGACTACCATAAATTTTCATTCTTCCCACGCACAGTTATCCATTGGAATGCCCTGCCTCCAGATGTAGTCATCTCGTCTGGACCAGTGTTCAGTCAGGCTGTAAGCCAGATTGAGCACATCTCACCATTGATACACCTGTCCTGCTTTTAACTTGTTTTTAACCATTCTCTTTCTTGTTTTACTTTTCCTTACTTTTACTCTTTTTGACATTCTTGCTAGTAGACGCGCAAAGTCTAGGTCCCCAGTAGGGGTTTGACTGAATGGAAGATAGATAGATAGAATTTAATACATTTTAAATTATTAGCTTCATTTCGCAATGTTTCACACTAATAAAATTGATCTAATTTTTCTCATACAATCAAAATGCTTGTATTAACATTATGCAGTTATGAATTTTGATTTGAATATTTTTCTTGTCTTATCATGCTTATTACTACATCCCTTATTTTCACTATTAAAGATTTCTAAAAATTGAATGTTAGGTGTTTTTTTTTTTAGCTTTTTAAAACAATTTTTTAAATTGTCAAGCACCTAGCTCACATATAATTAAACCAAATACTATTTATCTGTTGCTGACTGGTGGTTTCTAGATGTACATTTACTAGAATTCACAAGAAAAATCAATTAAACAAGTGGATGCTTGTACAGTAGTTGGTATGTTGCTGTAGCAACTTGTCCCCAGTCTAGATTAGTGTGACAGACAGTATGATAATTCCCTGAGGCGCAATAAAAATTTGACCACCTGCTGATTTATGACCAGTATTGTCATAAAATTATGCAGTACATGACATTGTAGGAAACCACCATTTCATTGTGTTATTTATTTAACACAGGGCCTTTAATACATTTAACAGAAGGTGTAATTTATTCCCAATATTATTTAGATGAAGACAATGGTATATATTTATTTTGATTTTTCAAGTTTTAAGTTCAGATTGACCATAATACATGAATGTCTAGAACGATGCTTACTTTTAGAAATAATGTGAGAAATAACTCTCATGAATTATCTGTTATTAGCAGACAAAATTGAAATAACCTTAAAACCACACTGGTATGATATTAGCAAGTATATGTGTCCTTTTAGACAAAAAAAAAATTACTTGATTTATTATATAAACAAAATGTATATGAAATCTGACTTTTTATATATTCGGCATATGAAATGGTCCTTTCAAAGAATAGTACATACTAGTTATTGAGCTTACATCAATTTTATCATGAAAACATGATTATAATTCATTTTTATTTTGTTCCTCTGTTTTATAAAGGTCCTGTTGTTGAAATATGAAACCTCTAAATTCTTGTTGTTGCACTTTAAAAATTATTGATTGCCCCAGGCAGTATTGAAATCCTTCTTATCAGTATGTTATGTAAGATTGCATTACCTTATAAACTACAGTATCACAAAGCAAGGTAGTGTAGATCCAGATGTTTCTGTCATATAGCACTGACCCAAAGCATAGTTGAACCGTGTTATTAAAAAAATAAATCCAACGAAATTATAGCACTTTTAAAAGAAGGGATTGTCCCTGATTTTTTTTGCTGAATCTGAGAAAGCAGTGGAAATTGTGCTTAATAGCTTATACTTGGCTTTTTACCTGAGACACTGTGTCTTTATACACATTTTTTCCTTAATAATGTTATCATAGTTTTGAACCTTTACTCTCTGTGCTAAAATTCTATGCAAATTGGATGATATTTAGAATATAGACATACTGATATTCATTTTTTGTAGAAATCATGCCTATGAGTATGATGAGAATAAGTGTCACAAGCATTTTGAAGATTTTGTCGGAACTAACACTTCAGGAAGGATGTTTTATTTCAGTAGCAATTATTTGTTAGAGAGATTCAAGCAGACTTATATAGAGCAAAACACCCAAGATAAAACAAACAAAAACTCTGGAGTATAAATGTACGATGACGGTAATAATGGGGAAATGTACTATACCTACAAAGAGTGACTTAGCGTCATTTTTGTACTCATAGATATAATGCAAGGTTTTGTGTTGATTAGGTGAATCAGTATTAGTATGGATAATTGATGGAATAATTAACTTCGAGAAATGGAGTTATTAACTTTGGTAACCCGATCAGTTTGTTATATGCAGTCAAACTTATGCACAAGGGCGACTCAAGGGAAACCACAAAATTGGCTGTTGTTAACAGATGACCTTTTTCGGAGATGTAGGTAGTTGATATAGTTTCATCATATTAAACATTGTTAATCAAGTTTTATTATCAATTAATTGCCAGATAAACTGCGTGTTTTTTCAGTTTAATTGAAATAAATCAAACGATTCACTTAAAACTGCTCGCTCTAAGATTTTGGTAAATTAATAAATTTCTTCAAACTGTATGTAAATAATGTATTTTAGATCATTATGGTGTTAAAAAAGGCTCCAGTATAAATTCATGTCACGTTCATCTCTAAATCCGAAAAATATACTACCATTATAGTGTAGAGGTGCTGTGTAACCGACCTTTCAATATATTTCTGCAAATTCCTACCTAGATTTTTGCTATTTTTTTATTCTAGGCTTTAGTTTCATATTGATGAATAAAAATGTCAATGTTTTTGAAAAATATCTTTTTCAACGGTAACTGAGAGCGAGCAGCTTTAATGTGAATGCATTAATATGCTGAAATAAACAATTATGTAGTTGCACAATGTAAACTGCAACTCCAAATTGCGAAGATATTCTACATCAAATAAACAATTAAACAATTAAAACAGCCGATTTTCAGTAATTACCGGACAGTTTAATCGGATTAATTGCATGTGTTTGCTTCAGATGTGAAGGTGACAATTAAATGTTAGAACCTCTCTTAATTATCAAAAGCATCTTAATTTATTGCGCCCGCCTTTTGAGGTGCAAACAACTTTACAAGAAACAAAAGCCAGCTGTTAAAATTTCAGTGGATGTTCGCATCACAGTCCTGATTACGGGATGCTTTTTCACTGGCCACTGACTGCGGTGGGCAGGTGACTGCTGTTCCCAGTCTTTTAAAGAGCAAATTTGGATGGGGGATATTCTGACTGGCTGTTGTCAACAGGTGACCTCTAGTTAAAGGTGACCTTTAGCACAAGTTTGACTGTATTGTTAAATTAAAATACTATTTAGATACTGATTTTTAATGAAGACAACAGAAAAAGTGTAAAATTTAAGGCAGTTGTATGTAAAGATTTCAATTTTTTAAATAGTTCAATAAAAACACTTGACAATGATGCCCAATAGATGAGATAAATTTCCAAGTATTTGCAATAGAAATGGTGATGAAATGTTAGCTGTGAATATAATCTCAAATGGTCAGAATATGCTTTGAAATTTTGAAAGAGAATAATCATAATGTCGGTCAGTTCGTCACATAAACTTAACGTTGGCTATAACTTTGCCATTTCTTAATATTTCCTTATCAAACTTTGCAATTGTATTGCTTATGATGAAAGAGTCGTCACTCCACTAGATTGTGTAGGTCAAAGTCATATTTGACAAAGTTATGCTCCTTTTTATGCTTACATTTTGTCACCAAAACTTAACTTTGGCTATAACTAATATGCATTGCTAATGACATAAGGGTTGTAATGTACTCAAACTTTGTATGTCAATGTCATTTTTGACAGAGTTATGCCCTTTTTGTACTTAGATTGTGTCACGAAAACTTAACATAGGCTATAACCTGATAACTTTGACATTTCTTAAAGCTGTTTGCTCTCAGTTACAGTTGATTGTTTTTTTAAAGATTGTCAACTTATTCATTAAAATAAAACGAAAGACTGGAATCAAAATATAAGCAAAAATCTAGGTTGGAATTTGAAGAAATCTATTGAAAATGTTGGTTACAAGGAACTGCCACTGAACATGTTTATATTGAAATTCCAAAAGCGTTTGCTTATTTTTGTAAATTTAGAGATATGCCGGACATAAATTTATGCTGGAGCCTTTTTATATGACCATATGTTCTAAAATACGTTATTTACATACAGTTTTGAGAACTTTATCTTTTAACCAAAATCTGAGAGCGAGCAGCTTTAACATCAAATTTTCAAATTGTATTGCTAATGAATAAAAGAACGTGATGCCACTTAATTAGAAAGGTAAGTTACAGAGTTATGTCCCTTTTTTGTACCTAGATTTTGTCACAAAATTATTGATTATTTTGACAAAGTGTAAGAGCACGACACAAGTGTTCTTTTGAACACCAATCTTAGTTTATAGTTAATACAGTCATGTACTTTCCAGACGCATCAGCTGAAATGTTGATGATCATATAAATCATACAGAAGAACATGATTGTTGTTGTTGTTGAAGCTTCCTTTATAATTATCAATTCAAAGTCTTGTGTGATATAGGGCACTGTCATGCACATATATCAGTAACCACTTGAAGTATCAACTTAAAGCTTTTCTGTAGTGTTCAGGGTTACTCTTGACTTATTATCCTGCTCTTTACGGCCCCTCTTTGCACTTTGATAATACACATATTCTTGTCTTTGCCTTTTACTGCCTAAACCTTTTTTATTGATAAACACTGAGACAGCTCTTGTTATGCAGTAAAATAAGTTATGCTAATTTTAAACAATTATAGCATGATGTTTCTTTGTTGTAACTCCAAAACAAAGTTTTAGGGGGTATATAGGAGTCACCCGGTCAGGCGGTCTGTTGCATTTTCCTTGTCCAGAGCATAACTTGAAAACTACCAGTTGGAATTCAATACAACTTCATACAATGCTCAAGCACATTGAGAGGAAGTATACTGTTTAAGAACCATAACTCTTTCTTAACTAATTACAGAGTAATTGCCCTTTGTTACTTTTCCGTGTCCATAGTATAACTTGAACACTACTGGTTTGAATTCAAAACAACTTCATACAATGGTCAAGCACAATGAGAGGAAGTTCAGTGCATAGGAATTCAGTGCATAGGAACCATAACTCTTATCTTGAGTAATTACAGAGTTATTGCCCTTTGTTACTTTTCCTTGTCCTGAACATAACTTAAAAACTACGGGTTGGAATTCAGTTCAACTTCATACAATGGTCAAGCACAATGAGAGGAAGTGAAATGTACAAGAACCATTACTCTATCTGTACTCATTTTAGAGTTATTGCCCTTTGTTTTTTCCTTGTTTGGAGCATAACTTGAAAACTATTTGTTTGAATTCAATACAACTTCATAAAATGGTCCAGCACAATGAGAGGAGGTGCAGTGTACAAAAACCATAACTCTATTTTGACAAATTACAAAATTATTGCCAAGAACAATATCTCTAATTTAGTTGTTTTTGTAAGGTATTCTGTTACTACTAACTTCCTCAGTTTACAAAGCAGTCTTCTTTTGGGGGGTATTAATCACATTTAGTCCTGGCACTACAGACATTACTGGTTCTTTTACAACAGAACATGCTGCCATTGGTTAACGACTTCATCCGCAAGATAACTAATAGTATTAATGTCAGTGATGGAGCCAGAGATCAATCTGGTGAATTGTGGCTTACTAGTCCAGTGTGTTATGTGATTGAATTATGGATCCAAATATGAAGATCTGTTCAAAGAAGTGTGATTTTACATTGAACATGAATATGAAGCTTAGTTTTACAGTGTGATGTCAATGATCAGTTCAATTACCAGAGTAAGTGATACATACACCTGGATAACATTAATACCATCATACTTTGAAATTAAATGATTTTGTTACAAGAGCAGAGTAGGTAAATGTGTTGATAAGAATTATATAAAGCTTACAACAAATGCAATAATATACTGATTCTTTTACTGAAATATTTTGGTGGTGCAGTGGTTTACGCTCTGGAATACCAATCTAGAGGTCCCTGGTATGACTACCGTCCAGGGCACTAGAAGTTTCAGTGTTTTATACCATAATAGAGATGAACTGGTTTGAAACACAAAGTCTCGCGTGTATCGGTACAATACACCAGACACACAAAAACCACGGGGTCTTTTTTGTAAAAGAGCTAGGATCTAGTACCTAGATTCCCTGTCATTTGCATTTGTCTTTTAAACCTGAATCTGATGGGAGTCTTCGCAGTTCATGTACACCCAGGACAGGGTTCATATATAGTAATGTACAGACTCTGAGTTGGGAAAATCGGGTTGACTGGTGACTATAAAACAATCTAAATGAAGTTTAACTTTATCAGATTTTATTTATTTAAAAAATTACATTCTTACTTAAGCGGCTGCTGTTCCTATATAGACATAATTATAGGGAAAAGCCATATTTTAATTAACGTTAAAAGTTCAGCACGCTTTTCCAAGGACAGCGTGTGGTAAATGACGCAACTACGTGACATTTGTACACAAGTGCGTCCAATGGTATTTCGCGTTTTATGCATGCAATGAAGTAATACTACGCGTTAAATAAAGTTTGGGATAGTTTTCAAAGAAAGTCGTTTAGATGCGAAAAATACTATGCAACTAAACTCCTGACTATATTTTATTTAACGATAAAATACAGGGAGACATTTATTATTTCTTAATTAAAGTGAAGAAGAATTAAGAACTATAAGCAACTTGCTATTCGTTACGTTTGTGTTTCTGATAGTAGGCCCATTGATAGTCATGAGAGGTACCGGTTTATTGCAGAAATACTTTGCATGATTCTGGTTATTCACTTAATTTCAAATTTCTTTGGCATTCAAATGTTTGTAAGTTAATTCAGGAATGTTATGGAATACTGGATCACTTGTTATGGGGAATATTTGCAGTGATTTCCAGCTAAAGCTAAGTGACTAAGGCGTGTGGCAATAAAGTGATTACTTGCTGAAGTTATTTAGCTAAGTGTGACACAATTAAATATTATTGTTTATATTTTACTTTTTATCATTCTTTATTACAAAATCATAATGAATAATTTCCGCCAATCACCAGTACATTTAGTTCAATGCCACAGGTGTTTAAGATAATAAAAACTTGTGTACTCTAATTTTCCAAAACCTCTGGT
This sequence comes from Saxidomus purpurata, assembly GCA_022818135.1. NCBI lineage: Eukaryota > Metazoa > Mollusca > Bivalvia > Venerida > Veneridae > Saxidomus > Saxidomus purpurata. Next base: position 31,631,798 of record JAFMSR010000011.1, read on the forward strand.
CAAAATGATGCTTTACAGAAGAGATAAGTATCATGCCTAGTTGTACAAAGTCCAATTATAAGAATCAAATGCGATATAAGTTAAGAATACTGTGTCTGTATGGCGTTCAGGGATGGGGGGATTTGGGGGTATTCATCACCTTCAGTGAAAGTTCTAGTTTTTAATAGTTGAATAAATGTTGAAATATCTGTATAGTTTTTTTAGTGATTGGATGGACTGACTTGAATTATATATTTTTAATTGATTATAGAAAAGTTAACATAATTAGTTGATACAGTTTAGCATATTATATTTGGTTAATTGTATGACTGATTAAACGATGGATTCAATGACTGATTGATAGGCGATTAATTGTATGACACGATTCCATAATCAATTATTCATTATTGCATTATAGAAAAGTTAGTTGAAACAGTTCTGAATAGTATTCTGTCGAAAATTAAAGATGACGTTCGATGAAATTGATTTTGATAGAATGGTTTACTGACTAATTGAATAGCAGTTTATAGTCGCAATATTTTTTGTTCTTAACCAAAATAACCAAAGATAAGTCAGTCAGTCAATTGACGACCGAATACGATACAAACATTTATCATTTAATTTATGTTTATTCAGCTGTACAATTAAAGTCACACAATCGTTTGATGACTAAATCAAGTTTACATACTCAGTCAATCATTAACTCAATCAATCATTGAATTAAAAAATCATTTGAGCGATCAATCATTCAGTCACTCAATCGTTCAATCAGTCATACAATTAAGATGCTGAACTTCAAATTGAGTTTGACAGATATGGTAGACAGCTTCAAGACGAGTTGGAAAGACAAGATGGGCATTGCCTACCTTATCTGTCATACTTGTCTTGAAGATGCCTACCGAATTTTGCAAACTCCACTTGATGTCCACTGATTTTGAGTGATTGGTTTATTGTATGTTTGATTGAATGAATGAGCGAATGAATTGATTAATGATTGATTGAATGAACAATTGATTGCTTGACGATTGATTGAGTGAATGACTGATGTCGGTAATTACAGTGATTAAAGGATGGATTGACTTTAAGTTTTTTATGTTAATTGATTATAGAGAAATAAATTGATCAGGTTTGCGTATTCATTTGTGTACTTGTATCGCCGATTAAACGATTGAGCAAATGATTGATTGATAGGCGATTGACTTTTTGAATAAATGATTTTTTTTAACCCAATTTGTGAATTTTTTTGTGAAAAATTTTTTTTTTTAATAAATTTTTAAAAAAAAAATTTCTCCCCCCATAAAAAAAATATTGTTTTAATAAACATTTAAAAAAAAAAAAAATAAAAAACCCCCCCCCCCTTAAAAAAAAAACCAAAAAAAAAAAAAATTTTTTTATTTTTTATTAAATAAAATTTTTTTTTTTTTTTTATTAAAAACATTTCAAAGAAGGTTAAAAAAATAAGTGTGTTTCCCAAAACAATTTTTTTTTTTTTTTTTCTTTTTTTTTTTAAAAAAAAAAAAATTTTTTTCATTTTTTTTTAAAAAAATTAAAAAAAAAAAAATTTTTATAATTTTTTTTAAACATTTATATTGTAACATTTATACTATGCCTATTTTGAAAATGTGTAAGGTTAACAGAGGATGGATCCCCGACCTCTATCTAACCGCTGACGGGGACAATAAACGGGCTTTACCCAAACGGGGCCTCAAAACAAATCCAAATGCCAATTCAACTTTCACTTGCAAATAGCCAATTCGTTCAACCTCACGAATTGGCAACTGACAACGGGCAGCCAGATGCCAATTCGATTTTATGATCAATTCTGTTCTGCTTTATTATGTTTCATTCCCTCTGGAACGGCTGTCTTTCGACAACCGTCCACAAATCGTAAGAAGCAGGTAGCGGAACAGTCACGTTTCTTTTCGTCAACAATTTCCATAGTTTTTTCTCTTTCGCATTTGCTTGTTCCTTTTGCTAACATATCAACATTTTAAAACAAGAAAAACTGTGATACTACTACGTATCACAGCGGGCCAAGAAACAAAACTGACATGCAGATATTTTGGAAATTGGTGATGGTTGATGTTGATGCATGGCCCCAAAGGAATTCAAGGAGACCAATTCTAACTTGCGATGTTTGACTAATGCATTCGTGTTATCGCCGCATTGAACTCACAAGTTATGATTACCTTTATTGTTATGATCACATTATTAAGATATTCGCCGCCATACATTTTCTCGGTTTTAGTTATATTTTGAGAAAAGAGCACCTGCACCAATGTGTTCATATGAAGTAAACGCTTACTTTTGGCGCAAAGTAGTTTATAAACACCTATCTACTGGAGACATGCAAATAAATCTACACAAAAAAAAAAATTCAACTTGGGCAATATATAAACTTTATATTATAAACACGACTTCAATAATGTTGTGATATATTCCTTATGTCCCCACCTTTAAATACATATCAGTCAGTCCCTTTTGTTCCTGGATAAAACTGAAGTTTTGAAATAGAAGGTACGAGTTGACTACAAAGGGTACGAGTTGACTTTTGGATCCGTACGAGTTGAAAAATTAGGGTACGAGATGACTAAGGTACGAGTTAACTTAGGTGCGAGTCGATCCAAAAGCTTCTGGTTGCACAAGCAGAAACTGACACAACACCACATCTACTGACTGACTTGTAGTATAAAATTCTTTACTGTTATCGAATAATATAAATCGATCAATTAAAGTCAAAATTCGGAGGTAGGACTGAAATATTGTTACTATTTTTAGAACACAAACAGTTACTAACGACAACTCTATAGAAAAAAGAATGTGTCTATATACAGTATTTATCTGCTGCGGCCCGTAATAATGTAAAGTCCGTGGACATTTAAAATTAATTCTAACTTTACCTCAAACGTTTATCCTTTAGAATATACAATTTGTCACCTTACCATGACCGGAATTTCCGATTAATGTAAAAGTTTCCGTATTTCAGCATGAAAAGAATAACGTCATGGTTTGAAAACACTTAAACGTCGCGTTCATATGCATTTTCTGGTGAGATTTGGACTTTTTTAACAATAAAATCCAGCGTGAACACACTCCTTTTTTATTTGATAATTCAAAACCTGGTGATTAAAGTATCAATAAATAAAAATATTTGACCGCGATGATAACGCGTTATATGGCGAACTCGGTAAATTGTACAGTTTGTAAAATTGTTTTTCAAAATCTTTATGTTAATCCCTCGTATCGACAAACGATATATCATTTTAGTAAGTGATTCATTTTAAAATAGCATGTAAGATATCGCTTGCTGTGTGAATTACACAAACTTTATGCGTCGAATTACTACAATTTTATAGAAAGAACATGTATAACGCCATTTTAAAAATACACCAAACACCACGTAGCTAAATGGATACAACTCTTAAACGTACAACATAATTATGTTAAAAAAACAATGTTTAGTCGAAACAGCAAACAATTCATTCATCACTCCACGTTCCAAGCTTCCTCGAGAAGCGTTGCTCCATGTTCACAGTAAGCCGCTCAAAACATGCCCCGTCGTTCCAGATAGCCATTTTTCTCATACGTGCACGTTAAAACGTTCCTATCTTCGTCAATCCTGGGTTAATGAACCCGATACTTCATGTTATTATCAAGGAGTGTTTAAGGATACCATGCACTCGACAGGAGGTTTTACTATGAAATCAAACTACCCATCGCTTTCATATACTCAAAATCGCCGAACATCGTTTTTAAAACCTAACTAAAACGCTTTCCGTCCGCTTACCGTTCTCGCACCAATACGGAAGTACCGACCCTGGGAACCAAATCATCAGAGCATTGTCATTGTTTAGAACAGCGAGGCAATAGTCCTCCAAAAAACAAAACTCTAGAGGGCAAATACGCATATGTATACGAGTATGTCCCTTGAAAAAAGGGCAAAGCTCAATTCAGTGGAGATTCCCCCCCCGAGTTCACGAGAATTCACGAGTTTAACCCCAAACTTTCTACAAAATGCGGAGGTTGGATATTGATGAAACCGTCCACACTGCCAAGTACAAGTGAAAGGGAAATGACATACTCTCCGTCCGCGCTCGATAATTCTAAGTCTAAGAATGAATAATGGGTTACTTTGTACATTTCTACTGTAATATATCTCAAACAACCTATTTTAGCTCGTTTTAGCTATTACTGCTCCTTCGGGTAATGAAACCATACCCGTTTATTCACACATTTACGATAATAACAACATACATATTTAATGTTTCCATACGACAGGGACGTTTTTTTCATTACAACAGTGAACTTTTACGTTTTTCTAATGTTCAATGCATTATGTATTCAAGCAAATAGTGTAATGATAAGCCTTATATGTATATTAAGACAAATGTAGAATATTACAACATAGTTATATATTAAATGGGCAAACTATTATTCATACATGTACATATATCAAAATGTTTGTATACATTCAAATATATACAATATTAAAGAAATTATTGACACATATAGCTAAAGATCTAATAACGTGAGAGCGGTATTAACATTTCGCTAAATTGTGCAGTTGAAATCGTGAATTCGTAAAATCGTAAAATCATGGACTTTCAAGTTGAAATCGCCAAATTATGAAACTGCAATCATAAAATCGTATTTGAAATGTCTACACCAGTCTTCTGTATTACGTATTTAGGAGTTCATGTAGTCTAAGCGTTTTTTGGCGGCAGGTATGCGGCGGCCATTTGATATGACGTCACAGCAGGTGCGTCTAGGACATTTTTAATGACTTTGCAGTAGGTGCGCGGCGGCTACTTTGGATTTCATTTATAGATTGACGTAATGGACTTTTTTTTTACCTTAAAATTTATTTTAAGAACCATGTTTTTTTCAGAATGACATCAAAAACGATGTGCACTCCTTTACGTTTCGCGTCTTGCTCATAAGTGTACAATTCTTGGAAACGCACAAGCACGCATTTGTTTTTAGAAATGACTTGTTTATACACGTCATCATAGGGAAGCCGTACAGTCCGGCGTGTGTTTATTAAAAAACGAACACATTTACAATCACTTGTCAAAATGAATCCCCTTTAAAGTAAACACAATTTATAGCGTGTGTTATCTCTGTAGCAAATGAAGCAACAAAAACGGATGTCATTCTTCGTGGGCTAAATGTGCAAAACAAATGTGTTACAGTAACTGATGTTGACAACAAAATAACCAATGTTACTCTGGAAGATGCCGCATACAAGATGTCGGATTATCAAGAAAAAATAAGGAAATCTATCAATGAAATTAAACATCATAATAAAGACTCAAATCCGCAAATACTTTGGGAACTTATTGAAGGAGCAGTAAGAAAATGAAAATATAAAATTCTCAGTAAAAATTAAAATACAACAATCTGAACAAATTGATAAACTATATACAAACAAAACTAACTTAATAGAAAAACAACAAGACAACAACAACCTAGCTTTGGAAGAAGAGGAAGTAAATGCTGTACGTACCAAACTCAATGAATTATACCAGGAAAAGGCAGACGGGTGTATTACAAGATTAAAATATAAAAATTTGGTAAATGAAGATAAAAACATAAAATTACTTAAACGCTGAGAGCAAAACTATAAAAATAATAAATGGAAATGGAAAGCAAATTACAAATCGAAAAGAAATTATGCACGAAACATTTGAATGTTATAAGGAATTTTATTCAAAAAGATACCAGAAAAAACTTTGGAAAAACATCTAGAAACTAACAATATTCTGAAGCTAGATAATCAAGACAAACAATTTTGTGAAGGATTAGTAACTATAGAAGAACTCATCATCGGTAAAAGATAATGAAAAATGGAAAAACCCAGGAACCAATGCAATAAATGTAGAGTTCTGTAAATTATTTTGGAACGATATTAAACTTGATGCTCTAAAAGCTAAAATTTCTCATTTCAAGCAGGACATCTTTCAGAACTACATAGTAAAAGCTTAATAACGTTACTACCAAAACCAAATATAGACTTCACAAATTAAGGTAATTTGAGACCAATAAGTTTACTCAATGTTGATTACAAAATAGCAACAAAGTTAAAAACATTGAGAATCAAGAACATTTTAAATGATATATAATTCACAAAAGTCAAACTTGTTTCGTAAATAATAGATACATAGTTGAAAATGTAAGACTCCTCGGAGACATACCTGAAATTTCATATAATCATAATATACCGAGTGTGTTTCTCTTCACAGACTTTGAAAATGATTTTGAAAGCTTAAATCATGAATTCATACATAAATTGCTTCATTTTTTTAATTTCGGAAAAGATCTTAGGAAATGGGTAAAACTATTCTATAAGTCCCCTAGATGTTCCGTTACTAAAAATGGTTTCAACACAAACTTCTTTAAAATAGAAAGAGGTGTCAGACAAGGATGCCCTTTAAGTTCTTGCATTTTAATAATAAGCATTGAGTTATTATCCTTTGCTCTGAGAAATACTGAAAATATAAAAGGAATAACAATTAATGGTAAAGAAATCAAAAATGCAATGTTTGCAGATGATACTACAGTATAATTAGATGGTTCTGAAAGCAGCTTCGAAAACGCATTAGAATATTTGGAGAAATTTCGGGTTTATAATCAAATTATTCAATAGTTTTGAAAATAGTAACATTACGAAACGAACACGACTGAATAAACGCACGGAAAAAGGACATTAAATGGAATAGCACAGAAGCAAAATTTCTTGGAGTTATATTTTATGCAAACCCAACCAGAATGAAAGAACTAAACTATGAAAACAAAATAAAAGAACTTTAAATGCAGTTTGAATAGATGGAAAACGAGTAAACTATCAACAATAAGTAACATCAGTGTTTTGAAATCTTTAATTCTACCGAAACTTACATACTTGTTCTTGGTCCTCCCAAACCCGTCACCAGAAACTATGAAAATACTTAAACAAGAAACTTTTGAATTCATATGGGGATGCAAAAAAGATAAAGTAAAAAGAAGCGCCATCATTCAAGTATATAAAAACGGAGGGTTAAAATGGTTGACATTTAAATATACATAAATTCATTAAAAGCAGCATTGGTACAAAGATTGATAAGACACAAATTATCGAGGAGAATGGAAAAACATATACATTTAACAGTTAGATGCATTAGGAGGTATAGCAATACGCAGATCACAACTAAATGAAAAAGAAATAGAAAAGATTCACATTAAAAGTACATTTCTTAAAGATGGTGCAGGATAAACTACAGAAAAATAAAGCACATTGTACTCAAACACTGTTATTTAGAACAACAGTGATCTAAAATATAAACAAGAAATTCAATGTAACATGACATGGATTAATAAAGGTATTATTTCACTTTCTGTTATATACGATATAGATAGTAAAAACATTATAATGTTCACAGCATTGAAAGCACAACATAATAAACAAAAGAATATTCTTATTACCAAGTATCAAAACAACCATTTGTAAAAATTATGCTACAGTAAATGCAGACCGATATTCACTTTATCATAAAGTTAACAAAATAAACCGAAAAAAACATAACTAAAACTGTTTCCGACATTCAGCTTTAACAAATTCCGTGTCATAAAGAGAAATATAAAATAATAATAATCTTGATTTTCATAATAATTTTAATTGGGAACAAATAAATAAAACTCCATTTAGATTGACAAACGATACTAAACTACAAAACTTTCAATACAATTTTATTCACAGAAACATCGCTACAAGTGCGTACCTATTCAAATGTAAAATAATTAAATCCAGCCTGTGTAACTTTTGCAATGAGGCAATAGAAACAATGGATCATCTATTCTGGGAATGTTACCATACACACCATTTCTGGAACCAAATGACGAATTACTTTGTTGCAAAAAATGTAAATGGAGCGATAGATAAAATTACAGCCTTCATGTTCACTTCTAATAACCCTGTAGTATCACATATCTTACCTTATGCAAAATAACACATCTATAAAATTAAATGTAAAAATGTTTAGTAAATATCTATCGACGAAATGTAAAAATAACGTTTTTGTTCAATGAAATACATGTATTATGATTATGAAACCAAACAACTTAATATTAAGTGTGATGAACATATTGATAGGTTGGTAAGGGGGAGGGGGGGGGGGGGGCTCTTTGACCCCAATTAAACCAGTTGACGGGGATAATAAATAGGGTTACCCTTTTGGTGCCCGAAAAAAAAAAGGATGTCGGATCATTTGATTATATTTGAAACTGAACCTGAAACTACAACTAGTTCATTTAATTAAACGCCTAATTTTACACAAAGTATATCCAATGGCGTTGTACATAAAGTTAAAATTACTATGATGAAATATAAGAATAAATAAGCAAATCATACATGTAAAACGTGACAAAAAACAACAATACATAATAAACATATATCAATCTATCGCAACTACAGACTCAGCATCTTTCCTTATTTAGTCCGTCAACACAGAAATACATATGGAATTAAAACCATGATTAAAAATTTCTGAAAAACAGTGTTTTGAGTTTCTTCTTAAATATGTTTATTGAATCAGATTTTTTTACGTCGACTGGTAATTTGTTCCATATTTTGGTCCTACAGTTTGAAAGCTTCTATCAGAAAATGTTATACGCTTGTTATATTGTACATCATAACAAACTGTAACGGAGTCTGAAGACCTTAACCTTCGTCTTGGAACTCGTTCTGATAATAATTCAGTAAGGTAAGATGGAGCTCGGCCAATTGAACAGTTAAACATGATGGTTAAAATCTTAAATTATATTCTAGCTTTTATAGGAAGTCAATGTAGTTGGAGCAGAGCTTGTTTTGAACTGGCATACTTTTTGAGTCTTAAAACAAGTTTGGCACACATGTTTTATATTTGGTAATGTAATAGGGTGAATTTCGGGAGTCCAAATAAAAATCACAAATATTGAAAATGTAACAAGATACTTAAAAGTGCTAGATTGTGCCATACTTTCATTTACCTCTAGTTTTTCAAGTTGGTCAATTATCAGTGCGAGTGTTTGCTGACAACAACATAATGGTATGTCAAATTTGTGGAAAAATGGATCATCAATACCTTTCGCTGTCCTGGCAAAAACACTGATCAAAGGTCAAATTCACACTCAAAAGTCTTGAAAACAAAATTTTGTTTTAACTGCAAGAGCAAAGAACATGTGCGGTAAGACTGTCCACGTGAAATTATGTGTCAGAACTGCTTAAAAGAGGTCCTTATCCAGGCCAAATGCCTATACGGATAGTACGAGGCAGAGGTATTGGAGGGGCGTCGATCGCAGGAGGCTGAGAAAAATCTCTGAGGAATCTGAATAAAATCCAAAATATCAGATTCAAACGCAACAAGTAATACACTGCGATATTTTTGGTTACATATGAGCCTTCATTCACAGGATCACCTTTGACGGAATAGATCGTGGAAGATCTGGCACAAAAATCAACGAAATCAGACATGTCAGGAAATAAAAATAACCTTCTAGTGTAAAAAAAGCCTGAGAGTGATTCCTGGAGATTCAAATACTGCCAAATTGTAAGAAACGCATTGCGAAAATGATTATGTTGCACATAATTAGGCGAAGGAAATGGGGCGGAACTGGTTATTGGTACAATGGCCACACAAATTTACAGGGGGTTGTCATTTTGATGATAAAGCGAGTTACAGAGTTAACGTAACACAACAGCTGCAGAATATGCTATCAATCGCGTGTGATGAAAAGGATAAGCCATGGTGCCCAACAAGTGTACATCCTGGATCATTTATTCATCATGAAATCAAATTGAAAACGTTGAACTAATGGATGCAGAAGATAAACATAGTACCTATAGATAACGTACATTATAGCCATACACAATTCCAATGTAGTTAGTTCAGAAAAGCTTGAACACAAATACTGAACAACATTTTACCTTTTTTCATTAATTTACAGATTGTAACTCAATTCCTACTCTGTATGATTCTACAGTTATATGTTGTTTTGTACATAAATCTATTTAATGGAAGAATCATTTTTGTCTGCATTTCTTACGTGACAAATAGGGAAATCATTTGAACACATGATGTGCAATCGTGAAATCGTGAATTCGAGAAATAGAGGTGTTGAAATCGTAAAACCGTGAAGTTGTGATTTCGTGAAACCACGAAGCTGAAATTGTGAAATGGCTGTATTAACTATGTTCAGAGCCTTGAAATACTAGTTTAATCAAAGTACATGTTCAATACCTGTTTTAACATACCATATATCAATTATTTTGAATCTTAGCAACTTTTGGTCATGTCCTATTATGCAGCAGTTGTGTACAATGACGACATCTTTTGGTATCACAATCTTCTTGATCCCTCTGCCAAAAAGCATACAGCCGGTGGGGAAGTTTCGCCTGTCTAAATCTAAAATCCTAAGACTGTTTGGTTTTCTTAATCTATTAAAAACTGTCTGTTCTATTGGACCTTTATTTCTTAATTCCAATTCAATTTTTTTATCTGATGTATTGTTTCGTTGTTGCTTATCATGCCTATAAAAACAAAAATGATATCAAACAGGGAATGCCACGTACCAAAAACGCAGCCTCCCCAAAACGAACCCCACAGCACCCAGAAGTGCACACCACCAACACACACACACACACACACGCACACACACACACACACACACAATCATGTACACACACACACACATACACTACCAACACACACTAGCACACAAAGCAAACACACGAGGACAAAACGAACAATTAAAGGAACACAGTGGGGCACCGCCTTGGAACGGTCAGTGGCAAAAACACCACTGGGGAGCTTAAACCGGTTTATGGTGCGCACCCAACCTCACTCTTACCCCCACCATGTTCCAAAGTCACAGGACAGTATAAAACCTCTGTTGTAATTTTTAGCACTTGCCTTTGCTAAACACATATCAAAATTCCTGACTAACCAAGGAAGCGGATTTTTCAACCACGCTTGATCAATATCCGTAAACAAGACGTTGTGACCTTTTGTTAGATATTTTAGAAAATGCGTAGGCTTCCGTGCAACAATCCGTTTAAAGTAAGGGGTAGAGAAATTTGAAACATTTGGTAATGAAATACCCTCACTCCGATCGATCTTTAATTTCTCAGACTGATATTTTATTAAGGTTCTATAGGAATCAACGTCTTCGGTCATGACTATTACAGGATAGGTTATATTCTGCTTTTTGAACGAAATGTACCAGTTCAAGAAAAAATCCATATACCCATAGTTAACGGATACTGGAATGATCCAGGTATTATTCTTTTTTGGACTATCCAATCTAATTGTATCCATTTTGTTGGAGAAAATGTTAAATAATGCAAATATCAGTAAAAATAATAAAGAGAGTAATCCAGCATTTTTAAAAGATATTACCTGGCGACTCATTTTAATTCGATGTTTGGTTCTTATTTAACTGTACATCTCATTTATAAATCCTAGATTAAAAAGCACTGTCTTCAAGACAAAAAACAATGTACTACCTGAATGACACAAACTAAAAGGTTCTATTTTCCCTGAATGAAATTCTGTATCATAAAAATAGAGTAAATACTTTATCTGCCTTACGGGTGATTGTCTGTTCAAGTGAGCTTCAAAGCTTGTATATTGTATTTACACATCGTGCAGCTAATTTTACTTCATACAAATGTAAGTCCGTGTCGAGAAAAAATAAAACCTAACGACACAGTGATAGAAATGACACGTATA
>JAFMSR010000011.1:31649894-31664126 GCA_022818135.1 Saxidomus purpurata
TTAGACGACAAAGTCGCATCTGGATAACATTTCGATTTCAAAAAACAGTTCACGAAACGATGTCTCTGAAAACCTGGTCTTCCGAATTTCTGCCATTACAGAACCGTTTATATTTGTCATAAAAGTATAACTACGATACCTAAAATGTAAAAAGGTTTACTGAAACTTAATTGTTTCGATCATACAAGTTGAATGTAAAAATAAAAAAATAAAACCGCATTAAGCACAGCAATCAGCCATGATCAGACACATGAACACTCTAGAAAAAATATCATCCAGCTTTGAGGAAAATATAATGCAAGGGACACATGTTATACTAAATTTAGAAAATACAACTATACAAGTGCAGGCAGACGAAAATATCACATAAAACAACGAACTCACCAGTGCATATCCGAGGGCTATATCCGGGTAGTCTTAAGTTAAATACAGAATCTTCCATGAAATTATCAATTAAACTTAAGGTAGTGGGGGTCTAATGGATACTTTTCCACATCACATTAAACTTAATATATTGATAATCTACATCCTAAAATTTAAAGACATTTAAACGTTTAATTAAAATTTTGTTCCGTTCTGTGTTGCCCTACCCCCACTTAAGAAATACTGGCAAATACCCAAAAAGTTAAAATAGGTATGGCTGCACGTATTTATTTACATTTTTTGTTGTTCCAAAAAGTATTAAAAGCAATGTAGAATTACAAAAAAATGTATTATAATTCAACAAGCTTAACATGTGTAACAAAAATATGCAATAATGCCAAAAACTAGGGTATACGATTTACCTAATTTGTCCCGAGACATATCACAGATGTAAATATACAAGACTGTGGCAAAATATTCGGAGTAGGGGCATCATTTTTTATTATAAAACTTTTTTAAGAAGTATATGAACTGCCATATGAGAAAAAATGAGAATGTTTTAACGTCTACCTTTTGAGATATTGAACTTTTAAAAGTGAGCACGGTCAATTTAAATATCTTTAAGTAATTGTACATCTTGATAAAATTAAGGAAAATTAAAATACAGTTTTCAAATCTTGCAAATTGCATAATTTTTCATGTCATTCAATTTCATAATCAAAAAGAAGAAATAACGAAAACAAATTTGGCTCCTACGGGAGAAACCAGAACCTCTCGATGACGCTCTAATCACTGCGCCACAGTACAAAATAGGTACAGCAATACAAAACATTCCAAATGGTCATATAACAAGAAGTACTCATTACACCCCCAATACCTTAAGATACTACCCGAATATAGCCATTGCGTATGCCTTGGTGAGTTCGCTGTTAAAGAGATCTGTTCGTCTGCCTGCAAATGTATAGGTATTTCAACGTATGTATATGTATCACGATTTCTACCAAAATGGATTTTAAAAAAAATGCACATATAATTCTGAATATCCTATTCAGTAGTGTACATTGCTTAATAAAAGCAAGGCTTGAACGGTACTGGGTTTGAATTGCGGAGTCATTAATCTGACGTAAACACTGAATTTACGTTTTTGTACTGTTGTTTGTAAAAGGGAAAATGACAGTTTGAAAGCAGCTGTATCATGAATAGAAAACAAATGCACCGGTTGTATAGTACGGAAGTGCTATTACGTCAGATCTAAATCTAGCGGTCGGTGTGTCACAAGCCTATCACACTTGTCGCGCCCAATGACATTTAAGTAAGACCTTGATCTTTAGCCAATACTGTTGAAACAGATTCTTCACATCCCCTCGATAATGTAAACATTTGACCCTAGTTAATGAAAGTTCTCTCATTTGTTAAGGAGATATGGAATGAGCACGAAATGTAAGGTTCGAATCGTTGACCTTAAGTAGCAACCTTCACCTTGGTCAAATTTTGTGATTAGAGGTTCTGCACGTCGATGAGGTGAATATTTAACCCTAATTAATGAAAACCTTCCAAGCGTTTAGGAGATATGGAGCGGACACGTATGCACGGTTCGAACATTTGGCCTCATGTTGTGACCTTGACCTCGAAACGATGCAGAAAACATAAAAGATCTATAAATCGTCTTGATAAGGTAAACATTTGACTCAAGTTTAATAAAAATTCTCGAAAGTTGGATCGGGTTCGAAATGTTACGGGCAGACATGGAACGGACTGGCGGACGAAAGCTATTCCTGTATCCCCTTCGCGCCCTGATGTTGGGGACAATACAAAATTACTCTTGAATTCCATTACTTAGTATGTTCAACGCAAACAGGTGAGTATGTGCTCGCAATTGGATTTTCAGTGTATAACAGGAGTGCGTAGCTCTTTTGTTTAGTTAAGTAATCGTTCAGTCTTACCGTTTTCTTGCCTGAATAAGAACATTCGGGTCATCAGATGCCAGAAAAACTTTGCGTTGGACAGCGCGGTGAGACTGTTCATACTTGTCAAACCACTTTTCAACGTAGTCCATGTACTCTTGTAATTCATGATATTTGGCTTCGAGTATTTTGTCTGTTCTTCGAACATGGATTCTGTAAAATAATAGATTTCAAACCCGTTTTGGGTACGCGTGGTTACAGACTGATTGTTACTTGTGTATATTTTATATTAATTATTATCATGGCTTTGAGGTAAACCTACGTCAGAGGGAAATAATCTATTCATGAAACCAAGCTTTGTGCAAGGGGTTGGAACTTAAAACTGTATTCTATCTGAAATAGATAGTAGAGAATTATAGGAAATTTGCCATGAAACAAATCAAAAAGAGAACTGATTGCTCGGACAATTACGTTATTACTCGGAGACGACGCCTCCTCGAATAACTAAATTATTCTCGCAAACAGTACTCTATCTATGACATGTTCATTACTTCATTACTGTTCTCCCGAAAATTAGAGTTTATTTGTCACAATTGCTCGTGATATTGCAGAAATTACTGTATATGTATATCATTTTATAATTTGGCATCAAGAAATGTTACATCCATATAGCACTTTTATAGAAATTAAAGAAGGGGAAAATCGGGCCCAAAATGTGTTCCTTATATCCGGACTTTCGCTATATCCGCAGTCGTTTTATACGGAGTTCACTGTACATTGCTCCAGCTAGCACAAAAATAACAGGATGCAGCATCCTGCCCCTGTTGTTGTGCACCCTGCCATTTTCTCTGGCACCCTATGACCAATTAAATAGGATTCTTTTCCTATATTGAGGCACAAATAGGAGTTCAGAAATGACAAAATGTCAGTGAACCAGTATTGGAAATGTTAATTTAAATCAAACATAGAGCATCTGAACATGCCCTTTTTATTACACATTTGTGCGCTCTCAAGTGCTCTTTTCTTAACAGCACCACTGCCTTTTTAAAATCCTAGCTGGAGCTCTGCTATACATGGAAGAAAGTAAAAAGTACTGCACCTACCCAACTATCGGGTGACGAAATCGTAGTGACTGTATTTTCTGTTCTACAAATTTTTTCAGAGTCTGTTTTTTTCTTGTAAGATAAACAAAGAGCTGTCCAATCCACCAGCCTGCTGGACTTTGGTGAGCACGAATAAGGTCGGCAGCTAGGTCTTGTGGTATTGAAGGCGGTATATAGCTCGGGCGTTTCACAATTGTATGCACTCGCGGCAACTCCACAACTTCAATATCTGTTATATTCGTCAAATCTGAACAAAACAATTTGTGTTAAAATGTGTAGTAATTATTCAAGCCAGAGACACAACTAATCTAAATCCCCATAATGCTTGTGGTCCTGATAAAATACAGCCCATCACTCTTAAAACACTCTCCGAAGAATTCTTCCCAATCCTCGAGGTTTAATGAGTCTGTTACTTCGGCTAAATATCTTGACGTGCTACTTCGGCCAATGTTAGATAATTCAAGGGCCATTATCCACAAGTACCTTGAATAATTTGGCTGGTTATCGATTTTAGCCCAGACATTATGCCCACTTACATATTCAGCAATTGAATACCAGATCAAAACTGTTTGGTTTAGAGTGCGGACACCGTGTGGACGTATGTAAGTATCGGCACATAATAATTGTAAAGAAATATATTATCAACAACATGCACTTTTAATATTCTTTAATGTAAGTTCTCGATTTAAATGTTTTAAAAAAAAACAAAGCTTCTCAAACTTTCTACCTTTTAATTTTCGTTGAAACAAATTGCATGTTGCAATGCATATGGCCTATCGTTCAACATGAAGATTTTTCAAAATAAACACTATGTATTAATATTCTTAAATATAGTTACCGTCTTTCAGGGTCACAATTTGGTTCTTGGTTGACGTGCAGTTCGTACTGAGAGGTAGGAACATTGACTCCAAGCCTCGTTTTGAATATATCCAGCCTGTAGATTCCATAATAAAGGTCCGCCTAGTTGCGTACGCAACAGCAAGACAAAACAACGCGTCATGCATTTGACTTCCATATCCAACTTAAAGAAATATCGCGAAAATTTTAACATGGATGTTGCCAGTAAATAACAATCTTCAGTTAATTATGAGAGAAGCATATGTACCGGTATTCTTACGAATAATGTGTTCGTAATTCAGTACTTATGCTGTAATGGTTGTGTACAATGTATTTTAAAACAAATTATAGCATCGACCGATGCCTGTCAAACCATTCTTAGGTACTCAGTAAACGGATTGATATATGTTCGTGAATGTAAATATGGCGCACAAAATACCAATACAGCGAACTTTAGTAATGTACAGCTATCTATCCAAAATGTGTAATACAACCGAAACTTACCTTTATATGTGAATTTACACAATATTTTCCTTTTAGTGTCACAATTCGTTGGGTTCTGAAATTTTCAAATGCGGTATGACGTCATAAAGTTTTCGCCAGCTTGTACAGTATTAACATTACAAAACGATGGATGTAAACATTTGTTCTATGTTTTGCGGTGGTTTATCGAACTATAACGATTGATAATATCCCGATTAACTCAAAGTTCACGCAGTGAAATTATCATAATCTTCTTACCGGATTGACGTCAAAAAGTATACAGAGCGTTATAAATGCCGAAAACCATATGACGATGACGTAGTTAAAATGACACCATGTGTGCTCTGTTTTCTGATGACGTTTCTCGCAATTTTCGACACTTTATTGAAAGAAACTCAACAAAAGTAGAGTTTTTAATATAAAATTAGCAGTAAAATGTTTGATCGATGTACAGTTGTAATATCACGTAAATACCACGCGGTACATCACGCGGTCACGTGACCATAATGTAATGATCAAAAACGCGGGAGATATAAGTAGATACCGTAAATCAAAGTGCTGAAGGCACTGTAGTTTTTCAGTCTGGATGGGCTGATCTACTTATATCTTGATGTGATCCTTAAATAACAAAGTTAAACAATTGGGCAGAGACGCTTATCTGCGATCTGCATTTAAAACGGACCTATATACAGATGGTCTTGCAACTTCCAAAAATCGATAAAACGATACATGGAAAGAAGTTACCTATAATGCCAGGCATACGTTCGGTCATGCACCTGTTTCAAAAGAAGGAAAAAATGCGATATTTGATTTGAAACAACGGCCGCTTATCTTATTTAAAGATACCTTTACAATTTGTTATGCACATCTTTTTACGTATCCGACAATAGCTTTATAAGGCGTCCATTGCGTTAGAAAATTAATAAATATATATACATTTCGCTCCGTTGGTTGGTAAAAACCCCTGTAACTTTACAAACTTTCAACAAATAAAATCGATAAAAGAGTCGTATTAAGAAAAATGATACAGATTTGTATACGACAAAAATTACATTATTACATTATCATATAAAAACCATTGAGCAATAAATTTTGAGAAAAACACGATTAAACTTGATTTATTTTACGCAATTGATTCATTTCAATATGGACGACAGTCGGAATCGGTTCGGATTTTCGAATAATCTCGAATATTTTTATTGGATGCAAACATCTCGCGCAAAAAAAGTATCTGAATGCGATACTTTGGTGATTTGTGTAGGAAAATACGAGAGTTTTCAGTACATGTGTATATAGCTTCGGAAACTGCCTAACCATTACATTTTTGGATGGTTGTCGAAAGATAGCCGTTCCAGAGGGAACATAATTGATCATAACAATATATAAACGGATTTGCCGTTAGGAGGTTCCTTAAAACACAGTCAACTCCTATGAAAGAAATAGTTCGAAGCGGAGTAATATCTACAGTATATTTGCCTTTGAAATCCCTAGTAATAAATTGCATTTTCACAGAAATGCAAGTAATTACCGACAAATAATCTACATATCACAAAAGTGTTCACTTTTCTGCTTCAGACTGCGTATATTTTAAATAAATTAGCATACCGGCAGTTTTAAACCTTATCCATTATTGGAACAAATGTACTGCACCGGTAAAGATTCGAGGACTGTATGGAACATTGTACGCACGCGCGCATTTACTGCTGTTAAATTGTTATGTGTAGTAGCGTGCTGCCTGTTTGTCTGTTGTAGGTTTTTTTTTCTTTTGTTGTTGGTGCTTTTTTTCGAGAAAGTTTTACTTAAAGGAATCAAAAACTTTATCAGAATTTCAGATAGTTATTACTGTTCACTTAGACCTAAAGTTACCCGTCTTTGGTGAACGATTATTCTCCATTTGGCATCTACACTTGCAGCAGATGGAACAAAAAATGTGGCTACTCATAAAGAATGAAAACAATTATATGATTATTGTCAAATTTCAGTGATTGTACATAGTCAAGAAAAAAAAGAAGTGAGATATTTTAAAAGTACTCGTTAGTCGACTTGAATATACAGAGTATATTACGTAATTGTCGCGATGGTCAAGTGGTTAACACTCTGGCATACCAATCTGGAGGTCCCTGGTTCGAATCCTGCACGGGGCATTGGAAATTTCAGAAACGCTTTTCAGTGTTTCCCACCACTCTAGAGATGAACTGGTTAGAAACCCAGAATCGGTTCCGCGTGTATCAGTGCTATACAGTACGTAAAAGAACAAAGGAGTCTATTCGTAAAAGAACTAAGGTCTGGTACCCGGACTCCCTTGTATCTGCACCAATCTCTCCAAACTGCGCGTGTCAGGACTCTGAGGAAAAATCATATGGTTGTCTGGGACAACGGCAGGTATTTTAAAACTATAATTCGGCTACATCAACCACTAAAAAATGCTTTATTTCTCAAACTTTTGGACGAATATCTACCCTCAGAAAGATACACAGAAGTCAACATTCACGAAATTCAAAAAGAAACTCTTATCACCGTTTTGATTACTTCCGGTGGGAAACCTCGTTTACTATCCGGGTTCTTCTATTTCCTTTCGCCCCATTGGTGAATATTGACAAAGGTTAAATTCACTAACCAGTTGCGGGTCGGTACACGGCAAATGCTGAATAAGGTGAAATGAAGTGGGCTTGTTAGGCGAAGCATACTGCATGGTTTTCGGACAATTTAAAATGTTGGAAATCCCTATCAAATGCCCTTTACAACAACTTTACGGCTTGTTTTTGGGCTTGTTCATCATGGGTGAAACAAGTATTAAATGCCAGCGAGACAACTAAGAAATGACGAATGTTTGGTAATTTTAAGGCATTATAATCAAAATTGATTTAGTTAAATATTGTAGCTTCTGAAAGTGCCACTCCAGAAAATATGTCTTTTCTCAAAAATGAAGAAATGCAGAGACAGTTCAAGCAGATTTTGACATCATTTGAAATTATTTCCATAAGTTTGCATTTTTCTTATACTTTGTAAGTTTCACAGCATAATACATCGATGAAGCGTTTCTGTACTACTATAAACTATAAGCACTTTGTGAAAAACAATTTTATACGCTTCGACTAAAACTGAAAAATCGCGCAATTTTTCCCCTCCCGAGAGACCATGGCTACTTGTAAAAAAATCGCTGAATGTTCTGCATGTCAAATGGATGTATAATGGCCCTGTCTTTCTGTGCTTTCAGCGCTTTGATATTTATATAGTGGAACCATTTTTTTTTGTTTCACGAAACCAAACGTGAAATGACGATTTTAATTTTTAAGAAGACATGTTTTTTTTAAATACATGTACCTCCAAAATTTAGAATTTGTTAAACGGATATGTATTATGTATATTTTGCATCTCTGTTTCCCTGTGCTTAGAATGGTAGCATGGCTAATGCTTAAAGTATCATTGTACCATGGCCTGAATCTACATAAGAGAAAACTAATCTATTTATGAAACACTGCTTTGTGCAAGGGGCAGAGCTTAAGACTGTACTCTATCTGAAATAGAGCTTAGTTTCGATATAATAGTACATATATAAAATTGGCCATAATACAAACCAGATAGTGAACTGTTTCTTCGAACAGATTAGTTTTTTTTTGGTAATGTAAGTACGGCCTGTAAACACTGGCTCAACCACGTTTTGGAGATGAGGTGAAACAAGAGCCAGTGATTCTTTTCGACTCGCCGTTTAGGACCGGAACAGGAACAGAATAATATAGGTGAGTTGAAATTATGCACTATGTGACAGAAATTTAAGCTTTTATTTAAAAATGACAATTTGGTTGAATTCAGTTATGATTATAGACCTTCAGATTAACTAGGTCGATTTTCAGAACATACGATAATTTTAAAATTTTTTCTTTTCAAAATGAAAGTTGACAGTTTAGTACTATTAGTTTATTATATGAGCACGAGGTTCAGATCAAAATATCCATCACTGAGGGTAACTGTTTTGGCGGAAACGAGGCTCTGCCGAGTTCCCGCGAAACAGTTACCCGAAGTGACTGATATTTCCATCTGAACCGAGTATCTCATGGAAGAAACGTTTTCTTGCATACCGTCTTGCACTTTGAAATATATATTTAAAAACAAACTTATCGAAATGATGCATTTTGCATTTTGAAATAAAAACAAACGTTCTTAATGTGCCATGTATGGGAAAGTGACGTCACATGTTTATAACGTTACATCACAAGTAAGCACAAAAGTCGTCTTAAACGGCGGGGGGGGGGTTAAGATGAGATTTTTCAGCACTGGTAAAAACTGATGATAACCCCATCTGGTATGCAAGAATAGTATGTATTCAGCCGGAATTCATGCAAAGTGGACAGTTCACATAAACCATGCTAATTTGGTTGAGAAGCTTGTTTAGGTACCAGGTAAATTAGTTGGTTGTTGACGGTGAACACCGATACATTCACCCATTTTACAATAAGAGGCTGAGTCAATGTACAGGACTGAAGGTGAAGCAACAACTCATTTACTTATATAGAGATTAAAGCCCCTATTTCATAAAATGAGCCGGACTGTATGTCTAAATGTCAACTTTTGTTTTGAATTTGCCTGACATAAAAACTTTAAATAGGTCTCATGTAAAGTAAAACATATATTCTGAAAATCGACGAAGATAATCGAAAAGTTTAAGCGTCAATGAATGGAACCATACTGTCCTTTTTCGAATAAGAGCTTTAAATTTGTTTCAGAGAGTATAAATTCCACTAACCGTATTACTTTGTTTACAGTTTCCATCCTGTTTCGGTCCTTGGCCGGAAGTTGGTATTTTTTCAACCGCCAATGAATTGGCTAATAGAATGTATAACGTTTTTTGAATTGAGAAATTTACTCTGTGCGGTAAGTCTTAATTTGATTCTTGTTTCAATTGACCCCGAACACGAGATGGAGCGAGTGTAAACAGGCTCTACATCCAAACTTTGAAGCGAAATATAACCTGAAGATATGTGAGTCTTCGCTGTACAAGATCACCAAGTCGCTGAAGTTCTTTCATTTTCCAACCGGAAACTACGGTTTTCGATTCGCTGTGTAACTCGTATGTTTGATTGTTCACTGACCTATAACTGAAAACGACTTTACTGCAATAATATGTGGAAAAGATAAAGCGAAGAGCACAAGTACTGAAAATTTGAAACAGTTCTTACTTGTGAAAACCGTAGCGTAGCTTATAGATTATCATAGCTTTAATATAGCAAATGACTCCTGGCTGACAACTATCCAAATGTTGCCTACTAATGGTGTCGTAGACTTGTTGTAGGACATCAACGCCTGTTTAAATTAATCATATTTCTGTTATTATCACAGGCGAGTAGTTTACATATCACTTGTTCCTGGGAAGAACCAGTACTTGATCCCTATCCTTCGTAAGAAATTGCTAACTTTTTCGCAGCATCCGGGATTGAACTTATAACCCCCAGTCACTAAGAGGATACAGTGATTTCAAGTCCCGACGACGGACGCGGGCCTTAAAAAAAAGTGATACAAGTGTGTGAACGCTTAGAGTCACCATTGTCTGCTCCATACATATTTATTTTTGTATCATTTATTTTTTAGACATACTTTATTATTATAAGTATAATAATGTGAAGTTTGTTATGTTTTTTAATAAATTCATCAATGAAAGCAAACA
This sequence comes from Saxidomus purpurata, assembly GCA_022818135.1. Classification (NCBI taxonomy): domain Eukaryota; kingdom Metazoa; phylum Mollusca; class Bivalvia; order Venerida; family Veneridae; genus Saxidomus; species Saxidomus purpurata. Next base: position 31,660,247 of record JAFMSR010000011.1, read on the forward strand.
GAGAATTGCAAGGAGAAGACGAGAAGATCTCACATTCTTGTTCATGCAATAGTTTTATTAAATGTCTTAATTGCTCTGACAAAACGAAAGTAGATACAGAGTAGAACAGATGAGAAAAAGGAGACAAAAGGCTGATTATCATGCCTTCATGTCATACTCACAAAAAAGAGAGAACATTTAAACGTATGTACATGTACTATAATTTTTTTTATCATTTCTCGATCTGTCTGTTCTTAGTTTCGTTTATAATTTAATGTATTATTTTAATAATGGCAGGATGATACTTCATCCACATCTGAACCTAGGATCGACCATATTAAGTTCTGATGTTCTATTTTATTTTGCATTATAGCAATTTCTTGTTCAAGCCTTATTCTGAATTTAAAAAGATTAATAAAACAGGTAAAGTTTGGTGGCTCTCTTCTTAATTTTGTTTGAAAGATATTAATAGTATTTATTGTGTTCATTTCAAATCTCTTTTCCAGAATACCAAAACTTATACTTTCAAAATTGAGAGAAATATTTAAACCTTTTTCGGTAAGAAATATCAGTATATTATTCCATAGTATTTGGACGCAGTTACATTTCGAGAAAAGATGTTCACACGTTTCGTCTTGTGAGTAACAAAAATCGAATAAGTTTGAGTTCACTAAGTATATCTATATCTGCTTGTTATAAGTCAATTTACAATCATCCTATTTTATGTAATTCCATGCTGTCATAGATTTTAGATGTAAAGTAAATTTAACAATTATGTGATAAATTGTAAGGGGACTGCATAAAATAAAGATTAACTCACGTCTCTTCTTTTGGGGATGTGAACACTTTATTGAAGCGAAGATTAAAAACAAGCAAAAGCACGATCCCAATTGCCTCGACAATCAACCCAATTATCCATTTGTGCATCTGCATACTGTAAGTAAATGTGTATGTACAAAAAGCAGATGCTTAAAAGTAATCGAACAAGATCGCTCACCACTATACAATACTACATACAAAACATCTAAGCTCTATACCTTGTTGTTTTGCTGAAGAAGATTTTCCTAGACAAAAAAGCATGATTTGAACAAACTCGGTAGAGGTCAACTACAAATGTAATACTGATACATGCAAGCTATATAATCCCAAGGCCTTTTTATTTATGACAGGAAGAGTCTTTATCAAAATCAGTGACGCTCTGGGTGTTGTCAGTTTTGAACCCAGTGTAAAGATTTGAACACACTTCGAAGAGGGCCACTAGATAAGGTTACACATATAATATGTAAGCAATGGGTTCCCGTGGTTTAGGAGAAGATTATTATTAAATGGTTTCATATATATGTCTCCACACGGGTCATTATTTATCCAAGGGACAATATTTGAACACACTTATTACAGGTCTACTAGACAATGCTGTGTACTAAATATCTAAGCTCTATGGCTTGTGATTTTTGAGAAATATTCGATCTTGCTAGAAGTTCACTAGGCAGTTCTACATGCCAAATATTTATGTATTAAGCCTTGCAGTTTCAGAGAAGAAGTTTTGTAGTTTTATTCCTATATAAGTCTATGTAAAATCAAGTAACCCACCTTTTTGGGTCAATTTGATCCGGTGTCATGATTTAAACAATCTTTGTAGAGGTCCAGTAACCAATACTACACACTTAATATTTAACCTCTAGGATTTTTGTTTTAGGAGAAGAAAGTTTTTTCTATGAAAGCCTATGTAAAATCAAGTGATTCCGGGCGGGGTCAATAATGACCCGTGGGTCAGAATTTGAAGGTCCACTCAAGACTGCTAAATGCTAAATATTTAAGCTCCATGCCTTGTGGTTTCAGAGGAGGCGATTTGTAAAGTTTGTCATATTTATATCCATAGCGACTAGAGTTTTGTTTTGAATGGAATTTTTTGAACGACTTTCATAGAGCTTCATGCAAGGATCATCCCGGCCTGGTTTTAGAGGAGATGTTGTGTGAAGCAAAATGTTGACAGACGGACGATGATGGACGGACGACGGACACTCATCGATCCTGAATGCTTACTTTGGCACTTTGTTCCAGGTGAGCTATAAATGTCAATATCACTTTGGCATACACATTAATGGGTAGTAAACTAATAACTGCAATTTATTGTTTGAAGGGTGCTGTTAAGCATCGTTCCTATCAGAATAATGTTGCTCGATTTCCCCGTCCAGGTCCAAAGACAACAGACTCGTCTTAAATCGAGAAATCCAGGCCACGATAGATTTCTTATGTCAGAACATCTCTTTGAATCTTAATCGATTTTTTAGTATTTACAAGTTTCAGGATACAGTAAAATTCATATATAGCGAACCATTTTGGACCATTTAAATAGTTCCTTATATCCGGAGAGTGTTATATTCTTATAGAATTGAAGAAAATCAAGTACTAAATGTAGTAAAAAGTGGTCGTGTTTCAAATTAAAGTAGAGTGTCTGTGCTTTAATGAGAAAAACGTTAGAATTCCGCTAAACAACGTTTTTTACTTCAGCCAATCACGTAAATAATTCACTTTGTTGATTATTTGCAAAAAAGCCGGCTTTTTCATTTTTAAAATATTTAATTAAGTCATTTTTGACAAACAATCTACAACGTGAATATTTACGTGATGGGCGGACATTTACCAATTTAACACACAATTTTACCAACAAAACTATTATAACATATGAAGTTCTTTTTTCGTGAATATAGCTATTTGTTGATTTCAGCCACACCGGTAATCAATGCCTATCTCTCCGCGATTGTTTAATTTGGATACGTGAGAGATATGGCTACATTAAAAGCTTTTCTGTCAGGACAACAAACTGCACTATTATGCTTTCATCATTTAGACATGAGTATACTTATCACAACGAAAGCAAAGAGACAATCCAGGACTACTGTGTAAAATTGTCGCGCTAAAATCTGCCGCTAGGTGTCTCTGGTGACCGGATTCTTGCAAATTTTTATCGTAGTATTAAAAATCGGGCAAAGAAAATTTGTTCATTATATCCGGAATTTCTCTCTATCCAGAGTCGTTATATACTTAAGAGTTTACTGTAATTACGTATATTTCGATGAAAAGTCGAAATGTTTTTCGCTGAGTTGACACCAGAAGTGTTATTTGAAACTACTGACTTGATGACTTGAAATATAGGTATCATTATTTCACCGATATAAATAGTTTTGTTTCTTTTTATTTCATATTAATGAATTTTTTTTTTTAATTTAGTGTTATTTGATACCGACGTGTCAGCGAATAAAAGGGTGATTTTGAAATTATGATGCACGGAAAGAACTGTGAAGCGGCTTATTCGTTTAAGAAAATATTACTCCCTTCCGCCATTTGAAGCCAGGCAGTTAAAACTCGCAAAAAACCTTGACAAAATTTAGATCGCCGACAGCAAGGTCTACGCATCAGTCCTTTCGAAGTACCGACATATTCAAAGGTGTAACGGAACCTGGCAAAAAGTTCCAAATCAAGAGCTTGAACACTTATCAAGCAATAAAAGATGAACAAAATCTAACATGTAAACAATAATGTCCTAGATCAGAGCAGTGTATAACGCACCGTGAACAAAATATTTACATCTTAGAAACTGCTATAATGTCATCAATTTACAGTGCACTACTTGTCAAATACATAGTGTGCACTCATGTAAATCCATAGTAAACCTTATAGACCGATATCTATAATCGAGTTGCTGGAACATATTGTTCACGGTAATGATTCTGATTAACGCGCGATTATCAAAACTTGCATATTAAGTGTTGTATTAACTACACCTATCACTAAATGTGATCAATATACCCGAAAGACTGCTGTTTCAACTGAAGAAGTTATAAGTAACAGAATAACTTGTAAAAAATGAAAATATAATTATGGTTCTTGGCAATAACTC
>JAFMSR010000011.1:31664626-31677669 GCA_022818135.1 Saxidomus purpurata
TTTCGTAGTTAATCGTTTTACTTAGCGTGCACATCTCCCCCAAAAAAGTGCTGATTTCAGTTTATATTATTTGGTGTGGTTGCGAGCGAGAAAGACTTCCGGGACAGGTCGAAGACATTTTCACCTCATATCCGAAATTTAGGTCTATTTTTGCAACGGAAAGGACATCTTTTTTATCTAAACTGCTGTTGTCAATGCATTCCTTAAAGTGCAGCAGACAAGGTACGCCTGTATCGAAGCAACATATCGTGGGTATGATGTTAACAAGTGTTTTATTGGCTATATGCAAATAATACGCCGAATCAACTACACTTTTACGAAAATATTTAAAGTCCGAAGCAATCCAAAACGTCCCCAAAACAAAACGTCCCCAGACCAAAACGTCCCCCCATATGACCAAAATGTCCCCTATACTGCCTGATTGGAATAATATATCCGTTAGCTGACATAAAGAGAAAGGTAATTAGGTATTGTCTTTGACTGAATAATTAGTTTGAGTCTCATCAAATGCCTCATTGTCATTCAAAACAGGGTCTGAATATTGTCCAAAATTAAGGCCTCCAGCTGGCCCTTTGTGCGTTGTCCTCTACTCCTGCCTACCTGTTTGAACTTGAGGCTTGGGTTCGCCCTTTAGACTGGGGCGCCAGGAATAGATTCTCAAATATTGAGCGAAAGTCAAGGTTTTGGTCAGTGAGATCATAAAGCACGGCTATTTTGTAAGATCCTCCTACAAGTGCCCTATGAAAACAAAATGATCAAATCTGACATACCGCATCTCGCAAAGTTAGAAACTCAAATGATAGATCAGATATTTTTATTCTGGACATCTACATATATACACAGATGGGTCTAAAAATCCAGGCTCTGGTATATTAGCTTCAGCTGTTGTAATCCATCTAAACATGTATGTTGCCATCATAGGAAGATTGACAAATTATTGTTCCATTTATCAGGAATACTCTATAACCTGTTCCTGCATTTATACCAGAAATGATAACAATAGACACTGCATTGAGCTGTCTTTTACATCATCAACCTAAAAAACTTGCTATATTGTATATATTTTCAGATTCACTATCATCTCTGTTCTCAATGAAATAAAAAAAAACAGTCATTCTAGACCAGAGTTATTGAATACATTATTATTATTCATAAATTTTATCAATGCCTAAAAACAGGCTTACCAGTTACCATGTTATAGTGCCCAGCTCATGTAGGTTTATGATAATATCTGGTAATGAGAGCAGATGATGCAGACAAAAGGGGCCTGGTTTAGGGGCTCAGGACATACCATACTCACCCACAGAAATATATGCCGGGATTCGAACTACTATCCTGGATGGATGGTGTAGAGAATTGAAACTTAAAACAAACACATTTTGCCGCAAAACAGTGCGACCTGGCCGTCCTATGGGATACTTGACAAATTACAAAATGGACAAATCAATCACACGTCTTAGGCTGGGCGCAAACTTACTACCAACCAGCTCGGGTTGGTACATACTTTGGGTTGACCAGGTTTGCATCTAGTGCATTGTAAACTGTAACACCCCTCACTGGCTATTTGACTGCATAGCTTTCACCACACAGAGACTAAAATTCAGAGCCAGAAATGGATAAGCTTGGACTTGCATGGTTTCACTATTAATGATTATTCTCAGTCTAAGAAAAGCCCTAAGTTAATGTGTATAAAGGTTGTTGTAGAATAACATAGCAGACTGTCAAATGACTGATAAAATTAGTTATCTAATTTACTCCAGTTGCTATCAGACCCCATCCTGTAGGTCACTAGTCAAAATCCTAAACAATTTTTGTATAAATGCAATTTTTTATATTCAGTAAGTACTTAGTATTTTAATTGTAGTAGTAAACATGCTGTTTCACTGGTTAGTGGGTGTTGATTTAAATTGGCAACCCAAAACATAAAAATTCAATCTTGTTATTATTTAGCAAATCATAGTCTGCACATAACAGAAATTAGCAGGGAGTGACGGGTGACATGTTGGTAGGGGTTGCCCAACCACTGTACCTGTTACATGCCTGTTTCAGTTATAAAATACTGTAACTGTAATTTATATCTTATATATAATTTAATACTGTATGGTAGTTTGTACTGTATGTATGGCACCATATAATATTGTAATTAAACAAAATTTCACTGGCTATTATCTGTAATATGTTGGGGACGGAGGGGGTAGGGGGGCGGGTTCAGGATAAATGTAAGCCGGTTTCTACTTACAAACCTACTTGTACTACCTCCAATTGAATGAAACATCAACCCTTTTATCATGATCAGTAAGTAGATCCTTGCAGGTTTGGACTGGCCACTGGCCATACAGATGCTACATCTGATCACCTGCATCTTTCTTACCAGTTTAACTATAACAGACTCTTACTCTCTTACTTCAGAAGGAGGCACATAGAAAAAATTGATTTTAATCAAGTTGTATACCTTGAAATAGGTTTTATTAGATTTGTAATATATATCAGTCTATTAGAACCCTCACACTTGATTAATAATTGTATTTTAGTATTACAAGTAGTTCTTTTACTGAAGATCCTAATTAAATTAAGTAGTAAGTTCTGCAAAGAGCTCATTATTTAAGTATACAATAGTATAATATCACTAAAAGAGTACCATAATCATGTTGTATAAAATGAATAAAACATTTTAAAAAATAAGATTTCTTTTAAGGCTAAGATGGCAAAATTGTGCTTGTGTGGACTTCCCGTAAAGCCAGTGATACCGGCTAACACCTATTTTTTTGTAGTTTTATTTTTGAACACCTCTATATTAATTGTGTGTAGTTTGTAATCTTAATAGCTTAATAAAGAAAATAATATGAAAATCACATCTATTACTAAGTCACAATTTACTCTGGTCTCCGTAGACCGGTTGTATAGTTATGTAGTCATATAGTACTTCTGACACTGATCTCCTCTGGTTAGTTTCATAAATTGAAACCATTTTAGAAATCTTTCAAAGGGCCTTTTTTTCCTGTAAGTGTGGCAGAGGTGGTGCTTGAACTCTGTCCGGTTTATTAAATTTGTTCCTCATCTCTGATAGTTTCCTTAAAATGCCTAGCTTACATCAATTTGAACAAATATAGATCTTTTAAGTTCTTTCTACATATCTAAATTCCAAAATAACTAAAAAGAAACATGAGTACCATCATTGCTGAGCTCTATTCTGCAGTCTCATAGTTATTGAGGTTTTTGAAACATGTGAGGTTACACCCCCCTTTATAAATATAGAGTGTTGCTTAGCTCTTTCATATTGTTGTCAGTCTTCCATCAAATTATTTGCTAATGCTACATGTGTATTCCAAGAACAATTTTTCCAAATGATCTACTACATGTATAGTATAAAAGTAAAAGGTAAAGTGCTTTTTTATTATAGTGTCACCCCTATTTAAAGGGCCAGCCATTTCTGACTTATGAGAGACATTTTGAGCACATGTACCTCCCGAATCCTACCATTTAATGCCAGGCACCAGGCAGGTAGGCATACGGTAACCATTATTTAACTAGCTGGCGGCTCACCAACCAGCTATATCAGAACAGACCCCTGGTGTGCTTCGAACCTTCGACCTCCCACTCCAAAGGCAGATGCCTAAACCACTAGACCAAGGGAGACGGTATATGTACATGTGTTACCACCTCATAATATCATCAGAGTTATGTACATAGGATATGCAAACAAAATCTAAATGCTATTATCTCATAGCCTTTATACTGATGAAACTACTTATGTAAAAAATGCCATCAGATAAATTAGATATTGGAATGTACATCATTTTTCTGCCCAGTAATTAACCATCCATTGATGTTCATTGTATCTTCTTCATCATCAGTATATCAAATAAACATATAATTCCATATAAGATTGTATGTTTCATGTACATACATGTATATGTTAACACCATATATGGCATTTTGAGACTGTATAATCTAGGCTGTGAGATGTGTCTTCTCCAGGGTTCTAATTGAATCTGCTATCCACCACTGGATGCAGAGTTGTGTCATGCAATTGGACCATTCCATTATTCTACAGAGGGTCCAAAATAATTTTGCAAATGATTTTTAATCTGTTTTTTGGTTCATTTCCTAGAAAGTTTTATAAATTGTATCCCAAAATGGGTGAGAAAATTTATAATACATAACAGTCTGTTTAATTTTACTTTAAATTTATTACTACCCCAATAAAGTATTACTCAAACCACCTCAACAGGGGTTCTGAATCTAAAAGAATGGTAGCAGTGACATAAAGTATATGAAACTGCGTGCCAAGAATTAAACTACATTGAAATAAAGATTAACCTTAATAACCCTCTTCACTCTAGAAAATATCACTGTTTCCTAGAGGTTCATTTTTTCTATGTGTTTTTATATACCCCACCTATAGAATAGGCCCACTAAAACACAATATAAAGTAACATGATATAAAACTTTACATAGAATTAATCACCATAGCCCACAGTACATAAATACTGCATTGCGCTTTAATTATCTTCTCTCCTCTAAGAATAATCTTAGATTTCTAGAAGGACATTTTTCACTTTCGGGCTACCGGAAAAAACCTAAATATTGTTCAAAACTTTTTTCTATTAAAACATTGGTCAAAATTAGGGGCTGTATAATCATCACAACTATAAATACAACAAAATAACATTAAAAACCCCGTTCCAAATGCTTGATTTATTCGAAAACGCCATTTCAAGCTTTCAGTTTCTTCAATGTCAATTTACCCCACCCACTTGACACCCATCAACATATCAATTCAAGGTTCCAGTATAAAATTATTATACTTGAACACCGTCCTAAAAAGTGTCTTTAATGTAGAATTTATTTAACGAAAAGTGTAGATGGCAATTAACATTAATTACGCCCATTTTATCGCACATCGGGATCAATTTCCTGCCAAAGTCACTCCGACAGGTGTTCAAATTTGACACATACTGTGATATGAAAACTGTGGATCTTTGACACTTATCGATGTCATTTTTTATTGTTAACGTATGAAACTTCTAATTGATCTTATTCTTTCGGTCTGATTAAAAGGTCTAAGTCTAAATAAAATGTGAAATCTCAAAGTGATCGTATAACGTGTATAATCCGTTTATCGTGTAGCGTGTAGCGTGCGCTTCGTACATCGTGTATATCGTGTATCGTTCTGAATCGCTCATCGTGTATTTACCGAACGTGCAACGTGCGTCTAACGTGCGTGTATCGTGCGTACATCGTGCGTGTATCGTGCACTCCGTGTGACAACTGTTACGTTCCGACTACTGTAGCCCTGATTCAGGCGAAAATACCTCCGGGTTTCTACCCAGTACATCTCCAGATCGGTTGGAACCACTGCAAATCGTTTCTAAAATTCACAGTTTCCCGACCAGGATTCGAACCGGGGACCTCTGGATTGATAGTTCAATGCATTAACCACTAAACACAATGCAGAGGTGAACTGGTGAGAAACCAAGAGAGTCGGTGCTATCAAGCTTATCATTGATGAACACAACTTCTTTCGTAAATTAATCAGTATTATCGGCCGGTGCAGTTTGTTTATATCTATACTCTACACCAGCGGTGTTGGAGTACATAAATATATGTATACAATCCATTTCGTGACGACGGTACAGGTCAGATTATTCATTCACTAAAATTAAATACCTTTAACTAACAATTTAAAAGTCTTTTTAAAAGATGAACCTATCGATATCAACAACGTCTACTACATATTCTTAAATTTGATTTAACTGTGTTTTAGGGTTATTAATGATCGTGCTGCTATGCTTATACTGAATGTTTACCGTTTCGTACTGATAAAAAAAGTTATCACATTAATTTTTTTTATGAAAACTTTGTAAATAAATCGATTTATTCATCTTCGTTTTAGTTATGTTTACTTTTGTCAGATTTTGATACGTCTCGACTTAAACAAACGACATGACATCGTTAACAAAAACAATGGCACTTTAGTAATATCCTATCGACTGTAAGTCTACTATCAAGGTGTCGATGGCTTTGGTGTTGGTCAAACGATAAAAGAACTACGATTGCCGTAGAATTTCAATTAAAATTGATGTACTTCTTAGATTTTACTGTGCTTCCCGGACTTGCAATACTTTTTGGACATGCTTAAAGTTAGGACTTTCTGCTATTTTTGGAACTATCGCGCTTTAAGACTTGCTGCATTATCTTGATGTACTGCATTGCTGGAATTTCAAACGCTTCCTGTACATAATACCAAAACTAAAGTTTATCTTTGCTGCCAGAGATATATTCCATGGACAAGACTTACTTCATTCTGAAGACTTCCTTCGCTCAGGAGACGCTCAAGAAAACACTCTTAAATATAATAATAAGGAGTTCCTTTTGGAACCTAGTTTAGTATTTTTCTTCCTCTATTACCTTTTTATTTCAATTTAGTTATATATCGAACACGCGAATCGGAAAGGAAACGTCATTATCACGTCACACGAATACATTTTATATAAGAAACAAATTTTATTTTATTGATGTACATGTAACAACATTAACATAAAATCTATGCTTACCTTAAATGTTAACAAAGATCATACTTCTACATTTCTGCCACCATCTTTTGCAGTTTCCGTTAAGTGTTTTTAGTGCGGAATTACACGGGCCTATTTAAGGACCGAACCTGTTCACGAATATTTGTGGAATGTGCTGTTTAAAATCGATTGTGTCATAATATTAGTACTTTATCCTGTCACTTGCAGCATTATCGGCCCGATAACAGGATGCCGGAAATTTTTTTTGATATTCGGCAGTTGACCACGTGACTTGTGTGTGGTTGCCGGACTAATTAATTGAAAGTAAATAATCGTGTGGCTTGTTTTCCACTTAAAAGCAAAGCTCTACACTCATATAATTTTTTGTATTATTTGCAGTCACATAATAAATAATATCCGTTAAACTGGTCCCATTTCGCATTTATTACGTCATCAGTTCAGTCTACGCCACCGAGGCAGTAATGCTTTGGTAGCCATTACTTGTACCTATATGTATTGATTTGAAGTATTTCCGAGTTTTAATTTATTACTTCGGCTAATTCATGTGACACAAATAAGGATGAGCAGCGTTTTTTCTTAGAGAAAGACTTCACTTAATATAAGTTAGACAATTGAAATCGTGCATAAACAGGATAGAAAAGGACATTTGTTTTCAGATTTTCCTCTGATCTGGCGGTATTTTATTTCGTCATTCCAGAGGCTGAATTTGTACATGAATGTCCTGTCAGCAGCAGTTAGTTGCAGAAAGGAAAACTATTAATTTGAAGAGTATACTTATTAGTGACAGTGTTTTCATTAAAATTACTGGGATTCAATCATTCATGGAAAAGGAGCTTGATAGACTGAAATGAGATCTTATGTTCGTAACCCGTTTAGTCTGTGAAGAAACAAAGGTAAAATTGGTATCAATGTAAGTTTTATGGTCTTTGAATTTGAATTATTTTTCCGAAAGACGTGTGCAGTGCTTACAGGCGTCGTTGAGGAAATCGAAACGGCTGTACGGTGGCCATTTTGTTTTGAACGTAAACAAAGTTTGCACAATCAGAAAAGGCAGAAATGATGAGGCTCCACTTGGTGTAAACGGTCTTATATACAGAGGTTCTTGACCTTCGGCTCACCCGATAAATTCCGGAGCCGAGCCAGATAAACTTTCTCCATCCACGCTACCAACCGATTATTCTCTATTTAGCAGGTGTTAATTGTTATGTGTAACCGGCAATTACAGGCACATTCAATTTCAACGGCAGGCTTCGTACCGCACTCGGAAACACATAGCTTTTTATGAATGAAAGTAAACACATTTTAACATCGTAGTTCATTGTCTAAATACTTTCCATATTTTAACAATAAATAATCTGGCGATAATTTACTTAGGTCCGCACAATGCCCGTCCATCGATTGACTACACGATTCCCGAATGTCGTTTCATTTTAGAGTCACTCTGATAGGCTGCACGGATTTAACCAAACTGGAAACGAGAACTGTTAACCTAATTGATAATATCACTGATGTAAAATCCTTTTGGTCAAAACTGAGACATATGATAAAGGGTGGAAGAAATAATATTAAAACGTTAGAAAGAGCACTTTGAACAACTTTTATAAGGTGACAATAGTGCAGATAACGTATGTATTTTTTCAGTACCTAGTACCAAAGATAACACAATAAAGAGCAAGCTCTTATTTCCATTGTGGTCCTTTTCTTTAAAGACAGAAGCAGATTCAAGGGAATCCGGGTACCAGACCCTAGCTCTTTCACGAATAGACCCATTGGTTCTTTTACATGCACGGTGCATAGCACCGATACACGCGAGACTACCTCTGGGTTTCTAACCAGTTCATCTCAGATAGTGGGAAACACTGAAAAGCGTTTCTGAAATTTCCAATGTCCCGGCCGAGAATCGAACCGGGGACCTCCGGATTGGTAGTCCAGAGCGTTAACCACTCGACCAACGCACCACCCTAAACGTTGACCGGAGTTGTTGATTTTAAGGATCGCGACGTAATTAAATAGACCGGTCGGTCGGTCGGTCGGTCTGCACCCCAAGTACTACTAGGACTTTGATTATCTTTGAAAACAAAACTGGGTAGTAACAAATTACTACATCCCTGGAAAACGAAGTTTTCGGGGCGACACTGGAATCACACTGTCGGTTGGGTCAACTGTGGGGGTCGGTATGACGGTCGATCCACTTTTATGACAGTTGTAGTTAAGTAGAGCGAGCTCCTACTTCATTTTTCAGGATTGCAATAAATATTGGTACACATAATTACCATTCGCAGTAGATGTGCTAGAAACACATTTTACGTGTTGCAGAGTAATGTCCGCATTGAACTAAAACGTTTCTCCGGCAAGAATTATCTATATAGTATAGATATTCTGTGCAGTAAACTATTTCTGTTTTAAAAAGATTGCACTGATAATTGGCTCAAGCAATCACAAGCTATAATAAATCCGAAATACATACAGTTTGGGCGTATCCATCAAAGTGTTGGAGAGTTATGTCCTCTTGAACTTAAACATATCTATTGCATTTATTCCACATAGTGTGTTGAGCTAACTCAGTGTTCAGATTTAAAAGAATTGCTATTGACAGAAACAATCATCATAATTGTAATAAATTGATAGATTGCAATGAACATTGGTATACATTACAACAATAAACAGTAAATAGTCAAGACATAATGTCTGTGTGTATCCAATAGTGTTGCAGAATAATGTCCTTTTGAACGTAGACATTTGTATTGCATAAATTGCATATTTCATAAGTGGTCTTCCTTCTGTTGTCAAGTGATTGCAATTAATGTGGTCAATGTAAACTTCTAGGATCAATAAATACCCGTCGCTCGTCGTCGTGTATTGTTCATCCATAGGTGCCCGTCTCGCAACGTCCACAACTACTTCAAATGACGTCTCATAAACTGCTTCATTGAAGTTGATCAAACTTGGACAGAATTATCCTAGCTTTGAGTTTTCTTAACAGTGTTCAAGTTTCTACTGTAGCATTAAAAACATATACAAAATAGCTAAAAATGAACAAAATTTTGAAAATCTTCTCCAAAACCACTGGACGCAGAGCTATATATTTGGAATGTAGTATTGTGTCGTGGTCACCTATCTAGATTGTTCAAATCATGAACGACAGGTTCAAGTTTACCCCCACTCTGTGGTCATTCGATTTTACATTGACATATATGTGGTAATATTTGAAACCTAAAGGCCCGAGATGAGACATTTGCCAAGTAGCATTGTCTCATGTACCTCTACCAAGATAGCTCAAATCATGGCACCGAATTAAAATTCACTCCATCCCGTGTCAGTGATATTTCCATATGCCTATATATAAACATCTTTAAACATTTTCTTGTCTTAAGCCACAAGGCATAGAACCCCCGGTCAGCTTGAATGACTTAACAGCGAGTTATATATGAAAATGTTTTTGTCTCAGACCACAAAATCCCAAAGCTTATATATTATGCTGGTAGCATTGTTTGTTGATTCTGCACCAATATTGTTGATTCCATAACGATCCTAAGTTGGCCCGTGTTTCAGGGTAAATTGACCTTCTCATCCTGCATGAAAATTATATATCACATATAAACTTTTTCTTTATTTCCGGAGTCACCTACTAATAACTCTATCAAAACGATATGTGTACATTCAATTTAATATTTATCAATTGCTGACTAAGTTTATGAAATTTAATACAGACTGCATTGTAACCTGGTAAGATTAGTATTCTACATGAATGGCTCAATGGAGCAGCCAAGTATTGAGCTTTTTAAAAAGGTAATTTACATGTTAACCACGACGTTTAGTTATATTTATTAAGTGATTATTGTAGATATTGCATTTTACTTTCAAACTCATATTAACATGATCAAGGAACAACAAACAGTAGCGGAAATTGCTGCGAACATTAATAAAAATATGTTTTTCTTTACTTTCTTACTTAAAGGTCCATTACTAACACCAAATCGATTTTTTTTTAAATCTGGAATAATAACGGGCGTCTTCTCAGAAGGAAAAATATGATATACTGCATTGAATGTGAGCATATTGTGTTAAAAATTTGAGTTTAACAAAAGAATTAACAAATTACATTTTGCCTTTTCAAAAACGAAAGTAGGTTTTCCCGTTTTCAAATATCTTTGTAGTTTTCCAGAAATCTCCCAGAGGGAGGCTGTAAATAGGTTGTACATAAATAAGCATGCCTAATTTGAATTATAATTGAAGAATTTTACTTCGAATGATGTGTAAAGTATATGTTTGACTGTTTACAACATCCAATAAAGCGAAAGTAGGACAAAAAGACCACCCAGGTCAATCTAAGGAAAACCACAAACATTCACTCATTTTTCTGCAGCAGTATTTCAAACAGGGAAATACGGCTATTGTAAAGTTTTAGAAGCTAGTTTCAAACTGTATTTCCCTGTTACAATTCCAGATTTAAAAGAAAATTTGATTTGGTGTTAGTAATGGACCTTTAATAAGTGTCCACCTGTCTAATATGCATTGTCACTTGATTAAAGGGGCTCACTGCTCAGGCTTAGATTTTTATGCACCTCTGGAAATGTGTGCAGTATTATGCAAGGAATATTTAAATGCAAAAAGATTTAACACTTTTGATAAATATATTTTTGACCTCACTTTTCGTGACTAAATTGACAAATAATGCCCTACGCTAAAATGGGGATAGGGGTTTAAAACAAGTATTTTTCTAAAACAGTTTAATGTATTCACTTAATTTAAACTTTACTACAAGGGTCAATGTCCATATACAAGAGACAGTAATAACAAGTTCCTATTTCAAATATTTTTTACAGACCTATTTCGTTATATCTCAAAGCTTGTCGGAACCCAAAAACACATTTTCCTCGGGTTTTATACAATTTCTTTCTTATATGTACCTCAGCCCTTTTGCGATCTAAAAAAGTTCTCAATTATACTGTAGGCATTACATCTTAAAACCTTGTTGTTGCATTATCATGAAAAATATTAATATAAAATTTAAAAAGAGTTGTTTTGTAATGTGGGAGGGGTAATTATAAGGACATTTTTATTTCTTCAGAAGATGAAAAAATATCACTGTTCCTAATATTTCATCCTAAGGTATGACAAATATCATTAGAAACAGATGCCTTACGCTTCATCACATACAACATTACAAAACTTTTAATTTTCAATCTGTAGGTAACTGTCTAATGAAAACTGCGTTATGTGGTTCATGGTCTTATAGCAGATATTAAACTATAATTTGCCTCGTTCTAGAATAGTTTCACCTTGTTACATTTTTTCCTAATTGATGAACTTTTCCAGTGTTTTACTTTTTGCTTGGGCTGTATGTTGAAAACCATTAACAAAACATCTTTGCAACTGCCCATAACAGTCATATAAACCAGCCTCGGCCATGCTTCATCCACTTTAGAGTATACATCATTACACTTTTAGTTCTGAATTTCAGTAAAAAGAATTGATTGGATCGTTTTCTAACAAAATGAAAATATGGAAGACATTAAGTGGAAATTTTAGCGTTATTTAGAATTTAAATTGAATTGTCAAAAGACCTCTTCAGAAAATCACTCGAAAGAAGAAAGTGTATTATATTACGTGTTTCTAAATTACAGGGTTACTCACAGTAATATGATTATTAAGAATCAAATTGTATACATCAATTAGGGTGACCGGATTCTGTTATGCAACATAGATTGTCGCAAACTTGCTGAATGGACCATGTCGCCGCCACTTGTTATGCCTGTAATGTTCTTAGATGATTTCGTGACAAATGTTTATGTTGTGACATGAACTCTTCAAACATATTATCAGTCTTGTTCTTTAAGCGCTTCAAGAAATTCAATTTAAATTCGATGCTGATAATAGAATTAAATAACGACTTCTTGGTGGTGCAGCTGAGACTGCTGACTTATAATACTATTACTGTGCTGATTGATGACTATGGGGTAAAGCAAAGCTACCAAAGTGACACTTTGAGAAGGTTTGCCGTTTGCAATTTCTTACGTACAAAAGTAATATAGTATTGATGCATTTTGAAAACATGAAAAGACAATTACTAAAACACAACACACATTTTATGTATCAATCAATTCTTTGCCAGTTTAAATCTGTTCGTTTGTATCATCTTTTGTATTTACAGTATACAGGGAAGGGCACTAATTGGAAGTTTCAATAAAAGTTTAGAGTCATGTACTTGTCAAATGGGAGTTATTCAATTCTAAAAGTTATCAATGTCAAAGGACTCGACTATCGATAATAAAAATAGTTTTTTATATGAAAAAATACGATAATAAACCTCCTTCCCACAAAAACCGATGATAATGTTGAAGGCCTGTAATGATAAAATGCTCACCTAACAACCATTGCAGAAATCACGTGGTAAAATGGTTATTGATGTTAGTTTACCTAGTTTAAACAAAGAGGATCTTACAAGACAGGCTGGAAATGTAGCCTCTAGGGTATTCGCAGTGGTGTGGAACAGGGGTAGCAATT
>JAFMSR010000011.1:31678169-31690243 GCA_022818135.1 Saxidomus purpurata
GACTCATTACCTTCCTGCTTCCGGACGCAGCACCTTTTGTTCTGTCATTAGCAGCGCAGTGCCTAAACATAAACTATTTGAAAGCAAGACATCTGGTGTGCTGAACAATTTAGCACTCTTTCAGTCAAGACCTCGGCATTTAAGGGCATGATCTGGCAAGCACACTCATGAAATCCTACCACTCTGTCCGTCTCTGTGCATCATTTATGGAAATAGCATCATGGGAGTCCTTAACTTGAATAATGATTGTAAATATTGACTTCTATGGATGCAATCGTCAACTTTGCAGACGTTAATTAACAAATCTGTGTCTCTTTTTCAGGTACATAATATTATATATTTATATATGTTGACCTTGAAACAATAGTCTGCAATTCTGATATCGGACACTGTATATCAATTATATTATACACCCTTAAAATTCAATGACAACTATTTTTTGACCTCCAAAAGTATGTGCAGACCTCTGATGTAGATTAACTCCTGATGTGGGTTAATTGCGCGACTTTATACTGCTGCAGTCAGCTTTATTTTGTGCTGGAAATTGATTCAAACCGGTAACTACCATGACCTTTCCTCTATATTAACACGATTTGAATAAAACCGCAATGCGTTCAAATACCGCACACAGCAGTACTTTTAGTACTTTGATTTTATTAACGATAGTATTGAAATGGAGACCATGAACTGTTATTTTTACATTCACCCTTTGGCACGTTCAGCTTGTACTGTCAGCCTACTAACATTGTACAGTATATGCCGTTCATTTCTATTATAACGAATGATACGAATTCGGAATATTTTGAATCTAACAACATTTAACACGTGACAGCACCTTTTCTTTACTCTTACTGCTTTTAATGTCACAAGAGTATGCACACAACAATCGTATGTGATTATCTTGTAATATGATGGTTTAATTGAACAAACACTTATAATTAAAGAAACAAATAAATATGCTAGAATGATTACAAATCTTCAGTTAAATTATTATGCCAATAAAGTATTTTGAGACATTTTCCAAAACAGTATACTGTTTTGTGATTATAGATTTAACTTAATGATCTCATTATTTTTATCTTTATTTAATTACGCGTTCAGGCGCAGTAGTGAGTTGGTTATATATGGCGAATTCTTGTTTGCGTTTTGTTTAATAAAACGATGCCTGCAGTAACAACAGTGCAACAAAGCGGAAAGATAAACTAAAGTAAATATATTGTATTGAATTGAAAAACAACTCGGATACTACTTGCGTTTTGTTATCAAGATGAAAACATATTTTGACTTCCAGATACGGTACGAGATAAAGCCTAAAGTACCTTTCATTGGGATGGTACAGAAATAACAGTCATATTATATTTAATTTGATGATTACCTTAAATTTGCAATTTATAAGTCATTAAGCCTGCGTACTTCAAAGTTTATAATGGTCAATTTTTCATTATCTTGTATTTGATCATAGTTGGCGTTTGGTAGGCTTTGTTAA
This sequence comes from Saxidomus purpurata, assembly GCA_022818135.1. Lineage (NCBI taxonomy): Eukaryota > Metazoa > Mollusca > Bivalvia > Venerida > Veneridae > Saxidomus > Saxidomus purpurata. Next base: position 31,679,656 of record JAFMSR010000011.1, read on the forward strand.
CAAATGTATGACCAGTCTTATGTATAAGAGATTGTCGATTTATATTAGTGTAATGTGGAAATAAAACATGATTATTTTAATTTAAAAACAGACTGGCGCTGATGTATCCTGTTGATGTATTATCATTTAACAAATCTTCTGCGGCAAACAGAGATGGCAAACTAATTTTTGTTTTTATGACGATGATAACAAAAATTGGCTACAATGTAAGAAAGTTAACCCTTTCCAAAGCGAGTGAGCGTCATTACACTCAATTAATCTCGAGTGCTATTTATAAAATTAGTTCATGCTCATTCTTGTAGGTTGAGAATTCATTTCCAAATTCCTTCTTTCAATGTTTGTATGGGTTTTACAATGATAAAATAGTACATGCAATTGCTATTTATGTCAAGATATTGCAGAAAATATATTCTAGTAACTCCTTAGAAATTAATTGTATGTCAATTTTTCTGTCACAATTGAGAGAGGAATATCGTACTGACAAAACCAAAAAGACCTAATGTAAAGGGATACACTCATAAAAACATTCAGCCAAGTAAATTTCTTTTAAGCGAACTAGAGTGAAAAAGGTTATTGAAAAGAGATTGTTACCCTTTTTGGGTTTATCAGCTAGGGCTAGCCGCTATCTTAACTAAATACTCAGGTTTAATATCATTCATTTCTGAAATCAATTTACAAACTATAATGTATATAAAACTGTTTTCTTTCTCTTGGTACTGTATATGCAGTCTCTCTCATTGAAGAACATCTTTGAACTAGTTGATACATGATGATGGTTGCATGCATGGTAAGTAACACAATGTTACAAGAACGTCGAAAATGAGAGCTGGGTTGGTCGCTCGGACACAGGTCATTGGATCCTGACTCGAATTATTGTTATAAAAATCGCTGAATCAGTTACACTGCATGTTAAATCAACGTAAAATAAAATAGGATTATTATAGTAATGTGATCAAAAATGCAGGATTTGCTCGAGTCGTGCGTTGATTCATACGAGTGTGGAGTGGATACAGTCTTATACATAATGGTACTGTACGGATTTCAAGGCCGTATTTAATGATTGAATGAAGGCTTCATTTTTCCAGAATATCTATAGGTATATAATCAACTGCAATTTAAAACTTATACTATATTTAGACGTGTTTTTGCTATTGTATTTACTCTGTAAACAAGTCAAAATTCAATTACGTATTAGATGTATACAGTGGTGATCACGTGTACATTTGCAACATTTTCGTGTATCGTTCGTGTATCGTGCATTCTGTTTGCATTCATTGTGCGTGTATCGTTCGTGCATTCATCGTGCAACATTCAGATGGTGTATCGCGTAACACATCGACCGTTCCGTGTGATGAACGTTGCACGATAAGAATGATATAAAAGTTGTCCGATATAGTGCAGACGACCGATCGTGTAGAACGTTTGCACGTTAGCCTAAGCATAAACGTGTATTATTTATAGTATTGCTCAAAGATTGGATTAAATTATGTAAGAACTATTGACAAAATGCAAATAATCATTCTTTCAATTAACTAAACTATCTTTCTGTTGCATATTTTCTTTTTCTCACGAGATATTTGCGAGAAGTAGAGATGTTGACTTCCGGTAAAACTGAAAGTAGACGTTTTGCACATCACGCAAAATTGATACCAGCTATAAAGAACAGAAAAATATATTTTTAGCATAAAAAGTAATGCTTATCTTTGAAAGTTTCTTCAACTACAATTTAATTCCAATATAACGTATTATTTTATTTGCACACTCGTGTAGCAATTTTATCTTATTAAATGAGTACGGACTTTCTACGTCTAAGACTAAGTGCAAAACTGAGATCATACATGCTTATGAGTATTTAGGTCACACAGGTGTTTAATTATAATACTTCGATCCCAATTTTATGCACATTTTCAATATGAAAGCTTTGAAATATTCCGACAATCTACAAAGTAAGCAGACGTGCAACACTTGATTCGTAGTGTGATATGTAATTAGAGTTTAATTATAATTAGTATGTGTGCCGCTATTCAATTACTAATTATTCTTACGATCTGTTCGGTGTTCCTTTAAATTAGCCATAATCTAGGACTTTAAACGTGTTTTCATGGGTTTGATTAAGCTATTACATTGTTATTAGACATAATTATATTAACGATTTTGTTGCTAAAAATACGAAAATGTCCGAGTTACTCGATGACCGTTTTTCGTTTCGTTCGTCGGAAATCGTATATCGTGTATCGTTCTTATCGATCATCATTCATGATTCATTCATCAGTTATCTTGCGTACATCGTGCATTCCGTTTGTGTGTATCGTTCGTGTATCACTCGTTCGTGTGCAAAGTTATACGTTAGCACGTTTGTGTATATTTAACACTGGTAATTGTGTATGTAAAATTAACAATTCACAGGTCATTTGAAGAGTGTAGTTTTCTAAATCTGTAACGTTCGTCTTACATTTCTATAATAATTTCGAACAGTTTATCGGTGCTGGTCATATTTTCTCTTCTGTTCGTGTCGAATATTAAACTGCTTGGTATGGAAACCCATTTTTCTCATTACGTTACACTACTTTGCGTATTCCATTTTCTTTACTTTTTTTTTTTTTTTTTGGCAAATGTTATAAATAAATTGATGTCCCCAGCTCAGACTCCATGAATGTTTTCTGATTATAAGAAATCTTTATTACAGAAACATATAGATCTTCCAAGAAAGCACCTCGGACCGAATGAGACTGCCACGAAGTAACACTAACCAGACCATCATAAATTAAGGTATCCAGCCTATAACGAATCACCTCCAACGGTATTCTCGTCAATAACCCTAAGTCTGTATGCAATAATATAAGCTTATTTGTTCCTTCACTATTCTAGTCAGTCTCGGTGTTCTAGCTGATAAGTCGTTTGCTCTCTAATTTTACAAGTGGAGTTCAAGTCGCATTCAAACCCATTTTTCTTTACCCTTTCCTTCTATTTTAGTTAACTTTTTCAGCTTTGAAAGCATTTGAAATGTTTTTTCTGTAAATATGAATAAAAGTCTTTATTCATATCAGACAAATATGGATAGTAGCAATGTAAAATTAAGAATAGGTATAAAATAGGGTAATGACTGATTTCAGATCTGGTTGTCTGAAAATCTAGACGGCGTTATATCATCATTCTTTTATATTTTATTAAGAAAGGTATAAAGACAAAATTTATCAGAGTGGAATTGATGCCCCATTCATGAAGTTCGCATTTTGCTTTGATTTGTATCCAATTTACCGTTTTTGATTAGAAATTGTTTAACTATGCAAATATATACATCATGATCATTTTGACAGGCTCATTCGTTTGTAGAATTTAAAGACTAAATGTGATAGTTAAGAAGCTGATACAATATTGACAATTTGTCTACCCAAAAATTTACATCCATTGCACCAAGTCTGGTTATGTATAAAATCCATAAAATATCCAATCTGTTTGCAAATAGCGGACTCCTCAATAGTATCACTGTCAAATTATCCTTAACATACAATGTACACAATATATCTATATGTATGTCATAATTCTAAGGAAAAAAAACATTGTATAATATAAAGTATGGTACAAATATATGTTATTTATTTTATGGAATATCACAATCCAACTTAAATCTACTTCACTGTATGAATTGTGTTATAATGATAATAAAATTAATAATAATAATTATCATAATGATAATAATTACAATAATAATAGCAATAATGATTATAGTAATATTATGTTTTTACCGTTCATATTACGATACTTATACAGACATTCCATATAGCTTCATATTTTCAATATAGCCTTTTTGTATTTAGATGGGGGGAATCTAACTTTTTCGATTACTCTCAAAATGATTCCTTACACACGATGATAAAGCATAATAGATAGTTAAAAGTCAGTATCACTAAGTCACCATTTGCATTCATAAGGTCCACACTATTCAATACCATTCTTTACAAGTAGGGATCGGGTTAAACACCATCTTTCTCTAATTGTTGCTACATACAAGTTAATGGAAGTGACCATAAGAACATATGATGCATGAAAATAAGGTCTTCTCAATCCTAGATGCTGTTTATAAATGTATTGTATTTGTTTATGATTTGATAAACGAATAAATAATGTTCAAACTAAAATAAAGTTATCTGGAAGTAATGCTTCAGGACTTTGTCACAAAGCCTGTAATTGTTTTCACTGTTACAATAATATAAGATACATCCGCATTTTCAAGACTTAAAAGAAGAAATCATTGATGCTACAATTACATTTATGAGACAAACCTGCATGAAAAACAAAATTAATGAAATAATTATTGGTGTAACGGTCATGTCAAAATCATATTATGTGATAGTTACTTAATATGTTACATGCATCTTGATATCAAGAAGATGTTACATTGTTACAGTAACGTTTGCTAAATCTGCATTATAAACCTATTTTAAAGAAGAAATTATTAATGTTACTGGGATGTTACATAGTAGTTTCAAGGAGATTACTTATGTTACTTGGTCTGAAAAACGTGCCTTTATATGTAGAAAATGTTACAATATTACAGTAACACTGGACAATTCTGCATTATAAACTTGTTTTAAAGAAGGATTTATTTATGTTACTGGGATGTTACATATATGTTAATTGGAGATAACTTATGCTATGTGTATCTGAAAAACGCGCTTTAATATATTTCAAATGCTATTATGTTACAGTAACATTTGATAAGTCTGCATTATAAACTTGATTTAAAGAATGATTTATTATGTTACTGGGATGTTACATACATGTTACATGGAGATTACTTATGTTACGTGTATCTGAAAAACGTGCCTTAGTATATATAAAATGTTACAATGTTACAGTAACATTTGCTAAATATGCACTATAAACTTTAAAAGAATGACTTATTGATGTTACATACATGTGACAAGAAGATTACTTATATTACGTGTATCTGAAAAACATGCCTTACTATATACAAAATGTTACAATGTTACAGTAATTTGGACAAACCAGCATTATCAACTAGATTTAAAGAAGGAATAATTGATGTTACATACATGTAACATACATGTTACATGGAGCTTACTTATGTTTCGTGTATCTGAAAAACGTGCATTTATATAAAAAATGTTACAGTTACATCGGACAAACCTGCATTATGAAATTGTTTAAAAGAAGGAATTATTAATGTTACATACATGTTACATAGGTGTTACATGGAGATTACTTATGTCACGTGTATCTGAAAAGCATGCCTTAATATATATAAAATGCTACAATATTACAATGTAACAGTAGCATTATAACATGATTTAAAGAAAGAATTTGTAATGTTACATACATGTTACACAGATGCTATATGAAGATTACCAATGCTACGTCTATCTGAAAAATGTTACAGAAATATTGGACAAATGTGTATTATACACTTGTTTTAAGAAGACTTATTTATGTTACATGCATGTAACATAGATGTCACATGGAGATTACTAATGTTACGTGTATCATTACGTGTAATTAGGACCAATCTCGTGCGCTAGATGAATGCTACTGTGACATTGTAACATTTAATATATATAAGGGCACGATTTTCAGATACACGTAACATTAGTAATCTCCATGTAACATGTATGTAACATCCCTGAACATCATATATTCCTTCTTTAAATCAAATTTATTTTTAATGCACGTTTGTCCAATGTTACTGCAACCTTTAATCAAATGAATACAACACAGTTAAAATAGAAGATAGATTGAAACACTCAAATAAATCATTTGAAAACAAGTTATTTTTTAACAAAATGCTTTTATATGAGGAAAATGACTTTATATATTTGTGTGCAGTTTCGTGTTATACTGTCATTATGAAAAATGTTGGGTAATGTTGGATCACAAACTAGATCCACATGTCAAATAATAGAAAAAATATGCCCACACCAAGTCTTGTTCACACTCTACACGTCCCATTTCCTGTGCAATAATCACAATTCTTACACTAGAGATCACAATACTGCAGTACAAGATATCGAATCAAGGTCAAGTAATAGAAAACCTTGTTTACACTCTAAAGGACACATATGACCCTCCATCATCATGGAATTTGTACTCAATATGTGTCCCTATAAATTCTTGGACAAATCAAAATCTCGTTATGTTGGATGAAAAAACTAGGTAAACAGGTCAAATTGATAACACTCTAGAAGAGAGATCAATCAAATCATAGCAAGTCTAGTTTAATCTGCAGCAAGGACCCACATGGATAGTTTGGCAGGTATACTTCAACGTTGACATTGACTGACCTACACCGTTTGACCTTTTGACCTACTTTCTAGTTTATGGGAGGATTGTTCAACATGGTTCTTGTTAGCATAGTATTATATCTCAGATCGTCATAAAATATCTGAAATTAATCATTTAGTGAATTATCTTCAACTATTATTCATTTTGGAAATCAGACTATTTTACATAATAATAACAGCGATAATTTGTTCCATGCAGATTTCATTTAAATAACTGCCTTTTATAATAGTTCGTTTGCGGCAGTCGGGGTAATATATGCATATTAGAGGGTTTGTGAAATTTTCTATGCAATTGTCAGCTGTCAATAGCGGCCACCTTCACTCAGTCCCGTTGATTTAAATACAATAATCATTTGTTTTTTATTTGAACTAAAGCTATTAAGGTGTTCGAGTACATAAAATATCAATGTTTGAAAATTATAACACTGTAAAATTAAAAAGTTACAAAAGTAAAGTCTACCTGTTTAATAATTCAATAACAACAAACAAACAATACGGATACTTTAACAGGGACATTTAAGAAATAATTAATGTTTATAAGTGCTTTCAGTATACATATAAAGCGTTCGTCCGATATTGTGTGCCTGGCGGAAAATGTCACAAGTGCGAAGCCTTAGCCATATGACTAAGACATCTACAATTTTCAGCATTCATTTTAATGTATGAAATTGTTTGATGTATGCGTTTATGATTGTTATTAAGATAAAATGAATTTGTCTTTTTAGATACGTACATGATAATGTTAACAGTCCGTTTCAAGACAGGCGGTAAAGGTTTGATTTGTGTATAAATTACATTTGTAATAACCTTAAAATGACATTAATGGATGTTTATTTCGACATCAACAACGTTCGTGCTTCTTATCTGTAATTTCTAGTTTACAAAGCCTACTATATAGTTTTATAAATGCTGGCCAGGTTTTATGTTTGTAGTTGTGTTCATACAGAAAACTTACTGATTGGTATGAAAACAGATTTATTACGTTAGAAATTACTAAATTTTATATATATTTACATGCAAACATTGCAGTAAAATCGACATGCCAAAGCCCGTCTTTATGATTGTTTTGTGTTTCTAAAGTTGGATAGGTATTTACAAAGATAAAAAACATGACAATATGTTTGCCTATGCAATAATTTTTGCGTTACAAATACACTTTTTATATGTTGTTTTTTCACTCTAATAATAACCCATACAAAATTCGATGAAAATACGAACGAGAACAAGAACTGTTCCTTTTAAGTGACGAATACGCCAAAAGTGGTGTCTCGCAGTCTATCCTATGAGGATCTTACATGGCCTGCTGTGGAGGACTGGGTTGTTCCGACCAGAGGGAAAGCGGGGGGATAGGAGGAACCGAGCGAAGCGAGGTTCCGACTTCCCCCTGCTTTCCCGAGGGTCGGGACAACCCAGTCCTCCACAGCAGGCCATGCAAGATCCTCATTCTTGCATACTTAATTTGATTTCATCGCAGTTTCTACGAGAAAACCGCTTAATAGGCCCTATTATGTTGAGCGGTAAATCAAAACTTCATGTTGATTAAATATAATTCCCCGCATGGAACCCCTTTGCGTAGGAAATTTGGTAGGTTCACACGTGAATTAACCACTGTTTATGTATCTAGCGCTAAAAACATAGTGCTTGATCGTATCTAAAACTGTACTTTATTTACGTTGCGAAACAAAAAAATATTAATTAAATCCTAAACAGAAATTCTCCTGACGCACGTCCAGTTGACTTGATTAATGCGACTATACCACCGACCTTGACTTAATTAACTGGTTTTGTTTACACAGTGACGTCATTTATCAAGAGAAACTGTTACGTCATTTACCGCCATTATTTGTTTTGAAAAACGCTTGAATGCAGGTATGTTCTTTGAAATGTGAATAGATTCTGTTGCTATACATTTCTAAAATTTGATGCTCTTGCTTGTGTCACCATAAAAGCACCATTTCTTTTCGCAATCAACTCTCGCTTCTAAACTACATGGATATTCGTTACCAACAATTTTCGTAATTTGAACCGTTACTGCGTACCCTGGAAATTCGAACCATTCCTAAAAATGACATTCTTGTTACATTTACTTGAAAAATATTTAAGTGTGTGCTTTCTTATCAGACCTTAGTTTACGTTTACGTAAAACATTACTGTCTTTCACATGTAAACCGCCGTGAAACGTATCTCGGAAATAAAGTGTTCCAGGTACGAGTTGAATACACGAAAGTAGTTCGGATGCTGTCAAGTAAGCCCGAGGTGTACTTTCCCTAGGGAAAGTATAGACTGATCTTTTCCCTCCGCGTGCTGGGATCCGCCAGTACTTTCCCCGGGGGTATGCAAGAATTGACTATCAACGTGTTGAACTGGTTCTTGCTCATGATACTTGATATCAATGTACTGACAATTTATTCAAATTCATTTCAAAATATTTCAATAAGTAAAAGATTTATAATCCGGACATAAATATGTGTATAGAAACAGGATTCTTAATTGTCTAACCGCTAAGTCTAAACTTGACCTTCTAGGTTAGGACGCGGGACTTGCATGTGATATGTTATCTCAATTTTACAAATGTACAAATTTACAAATTACCATATACAAATGTAATTTTAAAATACTTTATGCATAATAGTGTTATAATGTAAACATGATTTCATTACATTTCCACTCTTAGTATGATCTTGACCTTTGAGATAGGATCGTTGGTCTTGCTAGCGACACGTTGTTTTGATGTGCTAAACATATGCTGTGCCAAGTTATACTAAAGTCGTTCAATGCATGACAAAGGTGCAGCCCGGACACATATCAATGTAAGGACGGCCGCACGGGCGGACGCTCCTGCGTAGGTGATAATAGGTGGTATTTCTATTGTTCTCGAACAATAGAGTGACCACACTTAAGTAACAAAAGAATGACCACTTAAGGACAAAAGACGGAATGAAGACAATATATTTCTATTGTCTTAGACGACACCTCCTACCACTTAAAGTATCCAGATAGACGGACGGACGGACGAACGCACGATAGGACGATGCAATTTTAATATGCACTACTTTGTCGTCATAAAAACAGCAACGGTTGTTATTAATTTGTTTATTTATTTGAATGTTTTATATTACTAAAAGATAATTAAAAAGGAATACCAAACATAATGGTAAGTATGATTTTATAGTGTAACGTTGCTTTGAACTGCGCCCAGTTATGTTCAGATCCATGTTATGCTTGCTTGTTTTGATGCATCATGTCCTGTGCATAGTGATACGTTTAGCGTTTTTACGTAAGTGAGCGAGAATATTGGGTCAAGCTTTATTACAAATGCTTACAATACCGTTCGCCATTTAAATCTTTGTTGTGTTTTGTTCATGATTTGATTTCTTTATTTTTTCATTAATTGAATTTGTCATATTTTTACCAAGTGCTCAATACAAATTGTAAATCTAAACAAACAAAATGAGCAAGACCAATATAAGACTGTTCATTAACTAATATGCGACAGATTACAATGGAAAAAAACAAAGTATAACTATACTTTCTAACTCTAAACAATGAGTCTATACAGTTTTGTCAATTAAAACAAAATGTATCTGAATTTAAATGCTGTCCTCAGTCGCACAAATATAAAGATATATAAATTAATACGAATCACAGAAATATATTATTATGGCTTTTAAGCTGATACGTTTTGAGTTAAGATACGTACGATAAAAATGCGATACTGTCTTTCACTTATTCACGTAATTCATTTATTTGCGTCTATATCTTGACATTGCATTCTATCAGATCATTTTTTACGTACTTTGATAGATTTACGACCGCCTTGAATGTATCAGATATTGTCGTTTAATACTTACGTACAATGTAGATATGTTTAAAAGGAGAACCTCACTGGTAATAGAACATTTAACAAATTTAACAATTTAATCTAACATAACTGTTTTTGTGTAGTATTATTTGAATAACCTCTTCAGATTCAAACAGAGACAGAGAATAACTTTGTTTTGGGGAAAATGTGTTAGTATATGAAATAAAACTCAATACTATGTTACATATTGAGATTGACCCTTTGGAAAGCGAGAACATACATGCTTACACTTAATTATGTGAAAGCAAAGTTTAACTGTTCCTTTAATGTTGATTCTAGAATAGGTTGAGAAATATGCGCGAGGTTATTCTTTCAGATGACTTTTGATTTTATTGTTAATAGTCCCGCCCATCTCTAAGATTTTTGCACATGAGAAATTGCCAAGACTCCTGACAGACGCAATTTGAGGGGATAGATGCAGATAAAC
>JAFMSR010000011.1:31699442-32010458 GCA_022818135.1 Saxidomus purpurata
TTGGGCCTCATGACGTTAAATGAGCGTTCGCGTAGAAAATAACGCTTTGCATTTATTCACCTTTTGTAATATCTGGTCATGTTAGGATCGAAATAACATCCTCCTCAGCGTTGTTATCGTCTAATAAACAATTATTTGTCGTACTAATGCGCTGTTATAAACCATTCAGGCCTTCGGCCTTCGTGGCTAATTACTGCATATAAGTGCTCCAAATCATTGTTTTTTTAAACAATGAACACCGCTGGAACGGATGTTATTTCATAAATAAAATAGTTAGTCGTCCGAATGCAAAAAAATAAATCCCTCGTACTACGTACACATTTAAAAAAATTAATTTCTACGCATTTGAACTCCTTACTTTGTTTTATTCAACAAATATAAAACCCAACATGTCTATATGAAAAACCATTACTAATGAATATAAGATATGTTAAAAACAAAAATAATATCAAACAGGGAATGCCACGTACCAAAAACGCAGCCTCCCCAAAACGAGCCCCACAGCACCCAGAAGTGCACACCACCAACACACACACACGCACACACACACGACACACACACACAATCATGTACACACACACATATACACTACCAACACACCTTAGCATACAAAGCAAACACACGAGGACAAAACGAACAATTAAAGGAACACAGTGGGGCACCGCCTTGGAACGGTCAGTGGCAAAAACACCACTGGGGAGCTTAAACCGGTTTATGGTGCGCACCCAACCTCACTCTTACCCCCACCATGTTCTAAAGTCACAAGACAGTGTAAATAAAAGTAATCCCTGCTAGGTGAATCTCTAACACACGCAATGGAAACAAAAGGCATGGTATGTAAAACACAAAAATGCTCGTGTATAAAAATATAAAAAGCAAACCTTGAGAACCAAAAAACGTATGCACTCAATGCCTTTGCAGAAGGCAGAGCACCAAGAGAAACACCCTTAAGGGCCCGACGAAACAGGCCAGAGGACAGAAATCAAAACAGTTTCGTCCCAGTGGGATTTAAAAACTGCCCATCACAGAGTCCTCCCCCATCAAATAATACGCTACTGTTCATACCACTGGGCCAAGTTGTATTTAAAGTATGGATCCAGTAAGTCTCGCGCATCAGTCTGTCCAAATCGTTTTTAACAACATCAATTGGTAAAAAGCTAAAATCATCCATATTATGATAAAAGCTATTAAAATGGGTGGCAACATTACTTGCAAATGCCGGATCGCTGAAATTATTTATATCAAATTTATGACTGTTCATCCGTCTCTCAACTTGTTGTCGTGTTTGGCCCACATATTGTATTTTACATTTTTTGCATATTATAAGATAAATTACATTTGTAGATGTTCAATCTGTATTTGCTCTAAGTTTAAACTTAGACATATTGCATGAACTGATAAATTCATCAGTTTGAATAATTCTAGTGCAGTGTGTACACCTGGGCCTGTTGCATCGACTTGAACGGAAGTTGGCGGGGGTAAGGGGTGCAGACGTATATTTTGAACTAACTAAAAAATCCTTGAGATTTTTACCTCGTTTGTAGGCCAGGACTGGTTTATAAGAGTGTAATTGTTGGGCCGATGGATTTGGTGATAGCTTGAACAAATCCCAGTATTTATGTAAAATACGGCCAATATTTGGTAGGGAATTGTTATATTCTACAACAAACGGCACAATGTTAGTATGTGTATGGTTATTATTGTAAACCAGTGCTTGATCCTGTGTCAAAGTACGCGCCCTATTAAACGCCTTGTTAATAGTGTCATCAGAGTACATGTAATTTCTAATCTTGAAAAAAAAATCACGTAACTTATCTAAGGATTCGGCAAATTGGTGATCATCAAATTTTGTGTGTGAACTTTACATTTGATGTGTGAACTTAACATATCTTATATTCATTAGTAATGGTTTTTCATATAGACATGTTGGGTATTATATCTATTTATCGTGTATTGAATAAATACATTTCTTTTAAATAAAACCCGCCGCATCAGTCTGATCCATATCTATATTATAAACCTTACGTTGTTTTTCATCACGCGGACGTTCGCGTCCTTTTTAACGGATGTGACGTCTTTTTGTTTTGTATACTGTATGTTGTATATTTTCTGACGAAGACATAAAGTCGGAACATGTAAACTGAAAACTTCGTGTTGTCTTGATTTTATTTATACTTGTATTCAACAACAAATACAGGGACACATTTATTTCTTCTTAAATAAAATTTACTTTGAAGTAATCACACTTCCTTCGGCAAAGTCAACAAAGTCTATTTGTTAACCTTTTATGATAGAATTATATACTGCCGGTTATTAGTTACTGTCTGTCATTGTCGTCACAGAAAAAGCACGCAGCTAAGAAATTTAGATTGAACCATTTAGCAAAAACTAGAATCAAGGCAAAACGGTTACTTTCAACTTTGGATTTACTCTCAAGGTATTTGAACGAAGGCAGTGGTAAGGTAGCCAGATACGGCTTCATAGACTTTTGTCTTAGTAGCCGGCACTGTATCTCATATGGAGTTACACAGGATCATTCTTGAATACATCATTTTTTATAATTGTGAGAGTTTTACTAATATCAGATAAATTTTATTTCTTGTAAGGCCACATTAGTACCTAAAATGCTACCATTGTTGTCAAAAGCTTCCATCGATAATTATTTACAATAACTTCCCGGCTTATGCAGTAAAACAAATAAAACATAAAGGGAGTTAATTCATACCCATACTGGGGCATGCTGATTATATGCACATTTTCTTTGTATATCGAACTTTCGTACTCAATACTGATTAAGTTCAATCATTGACTGCTGAAAAATGGAGCTGACAAAAATTTTCTCAATGATTTATAGCAATAAAAACCCACTTAAGATCCATAACTCTACGGGAAATAATCACTTTGAAATTGCCGACATTCCGCATTTCTCCTGTTTGAACTTGCTGAGAAAAAGGGTGGAAACCAACGGAACTCTATCTATTCAACACAGTACATTGTATAACTCTGCAAAATAATCAATCAAGTGGAACACGGCAGTAGTTGCTGTGAAATAGGTCTGGAACAAACGAGGGACAAAATAATGGATAGATACACCATAGACAAAGCGGCAACTATAATAATGCCCCACACCCCCACCTCCAGGTAGCATAATAAAAATGAACTATTACTGAAGGTGATGAATACCCCGAACCCCCTGCCCCCATCCCCCCCCCCTCCCTTCCACGAACGCCATAATGACACAGTATTCTTAACTTATATCACATTTGATGCTTATAATTGGACTATGCACAGCTAGGCAAGATACTTCTCTCTTCAGTGAAGCATCATTTTGACCAGAGGTTTTGGAAAATCAAGGTGCACAAGATTTTATTATCTAAAACACCTGTGACCTTGACCTAATGACCCCAAACATTAACCATTTACAACTATGAATGGTATTTATTACTTTGTGAAATATCATAACATTGTGATAAGGAGTTTTTGATATAGAGACAGCAAAATATTTTACTATCTAAAGTCCCTGTGGATGTGACCTCTGACCTAGTTACCGCAATGATGGACCATGCGAATCAAGGCATGGCACCTACATGTATCATTTCTGTGAATAATCATTTAATTCTAACCAGGAATTTTTCAGGTATTGCGTCTGGACGGACAGACAGACAAGCTGAATCCAGTATACCCCCTTGCAATTTATACAGCGGGGGTATAGGAACATTTCCACAGGCCGAGACATTGGTTTAGGTCAATCACACTTAGATCTCATTGGTCGCCGTGATTGGCCTACTCTTTGGTAACCAATCAAATACAACCTTTGGCTATACCAGCTGGAAATTGCAGTCAGGTAAATTTCTCCTATTTATGGCTTCAAAATTTTGTTTTTTAGGCATGACGGGAGACATGCCGAGGTCTCATCCAGATATTAAGCTAACAAAAGTGCTCTTTTGGACGGACCTTGATAAAATTCTCATCAAATCAAATCAAATCAAATCGAGACATTGGTAAAATGTTTTGAAGGTGACTGTTTAAAAACTAGATGGTTGTTTTTGTCACAAAAACACATGTCTCCCCCATGGCAGTTTGTCAATAATCATACTGAAACAGGATATTAAAATAACAAAAAAAAAATCGATTTTTTGTAACAGTGACTTTAACCTTAAATTTTTAATTTTTGCTAAAAATAATGTAAACAAAGAAATTGTAAAAATCTATTTTAATTACAGTGACCTTGACCTTAAAATAATTGCTTTAAACACTTTTAAAGCCAACAAAAAAATATATTTAGTAACAGTGACCTTCAACTTGATCCAAGTGACCCCCGATGCAACTCCAGGCTTCCTTTTAAGCAAGCTACCTACACACCAAGTTTCATTGCAATTTGTCACTCATAACGGGAGCTATTGAGCAGAAACCATTTTTCTATTTTTAGTAACAGTGACCTTGACCTTGAACCAAGGTAGTTCATACGTGCACTCTGCACATCGTTTTACTTTGTTGAACATTTGTGTTGAGTTATTCTTAAATCCTACAAGGGGTTCAAGAGATATGGAGCGGACACGAAATATAGTCATATGACCTTTGATCTCTTACTGTGACCTTGACCTTGAGCTGGCGCGGTTAGTTCATGGGTTTTGTACATTGCGCAGTTGAAGTGAACATCTGACCCAAGTTTAACGAAAATCCTTCGAGGGGTTTAGGAGATACAGAGCGGACACAAAATGCAAGGATAAAACCTTTGACCTTGAGCTGTGCCCTTGACCTTTAGCCGGCGCGGTTGGTTCATTAGTTCTGCAGATTGTCTAGTTAAGGTGAACATCTGACATAAGTTTCATGAAAATTCTTCGAGTTTTAGGAGATATAGAGCGGACACGATTTGCCGGACAGACAGACGGACGGACGGACGGGCGGACGGACAGACAGACATCCATGGCAAAAACAACATATCTCCCCAATATTTTATCGGGGAGACATAATGAGCCACTACAATTAACAGTCCTGTTCTTTCAGTTTTTCCTATTTTCATACACAAGAATTGTATGACTGAAAGTTGCAATGAAGATTCATTCTTTAAGTGAACTGAGTTCGATTTTAGTTGCTCATCTGAGCAACAAATAAAATTGTGATTAATGTCACTGTACTACTCTAGTTATGTAGTAACCAATACTGTATGTACTTCCAATGCATTAGAAAGTTACAACCTGAAAAAGTTGAAAAAAGTTCTCATGTGTCCATTTGTTTTCATACTGCGATCTTGATATCTGAGCTTGCATTCACCATGCTGTTATTATAATAATTACTAAGGTTATCTCACGTGTCTAATTCTTCATCATTAGCTACTGTTCTAAAGTTTCAATGACTTCTCTTGTATGTATTTGAAAACGAATTCACAGCTAGTGAAACATTATCACTTCAGCTGCAACTTGGGAATTTATCCAATAGGGATGTTGTCTGGCCAAATGATGTTTCTTGTAAGCTATCAATTTGCTGATTTTACTGTTGTTCTTCCCTTATCTTCAAAAAATCAATGTACATGCATTCCAAATATGAGAAAACTCAGTAAATGTTAACCACATGTTGTTAATACATCAAGCGTCCCATTGTCTCACCCCAATAAACAATTCTTTTCACTTGATGTTTTTTGTTTCCTGTTTTCTTTTATTCCATTGAAACTGATAAATCTACCATTAAGCATATCATGTCAAGTCTCATCATCATGGTAATATGATGAATCAAAATAAAACCCACAATCAAGAACTTCATCTTCTAAACGGATACAGCCATCTGGATCACCACAGGATCCTTCAGTTAACAAGTGCAATGATTGACTGTTTTCTGTTGTTTTCATATCTTGAACTTCCCTCATCACTGTACGTACATGACGTTCTTTTACTACAACAAATTAAAAAAAAATTGCAATTGCATTTTGTTTTAAATCTTACAATTGAGACTGTGATACACATACTGAAAATTTAATTCTTTGAGACTCTTAAACATATCTGGACTTAAATTGTGTGAATGATTGAATTGTATTTAGATAGAATAAAAGATTGTCATATCCTACATAGTGTCTAACTTGGAACTAATTGAAAAGGACTTACCACTTGATATTTATTCAAAATTTCCCATAATACAACACTTCTTCGGTTTAGGTTTAAAACTTCCATGAGTGGGTTTCAATCAGATACTTCCAAAAATAATTCTACAATTTCAACTACAGTTCAATCAACTGGTTAGGAAATACAGCTGTTATTTACCGTACAGACCACTGTTTTCTTCTTTATTTTTAATGAAAATGACAGCTATCGGAACTGCAGCATGTTGTTGAAAATCCGAAGTTCTTTAATAATACCAGACATTAATTTATGCCTTTCTGATTCAAATGCAGACTAGACTATGATAACAATCATTCACTTAATTGTGATCTTATTCAACGTGTACACTGTTTATTGGCAAATAAGTTTTGTTTAATAATCAGCATACATTCAAGTCCAAAATGTACAGGGTGACTGCATGTATATGAAATTTAGGGGTATAAAAGCTGCGGACGACACACAAAGTTAACGAAAGCTAAAGTAATATGCAATAAAACCGCCATTTAAATAAAAAAACTGTATCAGAAAATATCAAGTATATTTTTGGAACATTAACCTAATATCACTGGCACTGGACACTAAATCAATAGAAAAGTAAAGGACATACAGGCAACTTTGTTTATAACGAACTCATTGGGACCTTATCATTATCTGGAGTTTGTTATATCCATATAACATTTTCATAAAAAAAGTAAAATAAAGAAAGAATCTCGGGCAGAGAATAAAAAATGTTCCTTATATCATGATTTTCGCTATATCCACATTCTTACAAACAAATTTAATATAAATCAAATATCATTTCTTTAAAGTGATATTACCCTTCAAAGTGACGATAATAATTTTTAAAAAGACATTAGTTACTGATCTATACTTCTTTGAAAATGAACATTGCCAAAAATTATAACAGAAATATATGAATCTGTATCACTTTTTTATTCCTATTGAATATAGAGAAAATCAGTTAAAATCTCTTTTTGACTATCCTTGTCAAAATAGATATTCAATCCTTTCTTTGATGTACATTTTAATTTATATCATTCAGTAACTTGAGTAAGAGAAATAGCTTTGCCTAATTAATTTTTTACATGTTTCCATAACATTTACCAATATTTTAGCTTCGTTCTTGATCATAACTCAATATCGAAATTTTAAAGGGTAATATAACTTTAATAAAATATAATAAAATACACAAAATGAAATAAACAGTTTGAAGTAAAAACATTTAGCACTGATTTCTGTGTATACCATTTAAGAATGGTGTTGATTAATATTATTTTACATTGAAAGGAACAGTCATCCAAAAAAGTGCCTGTCTGACCGGTCGGGGAGAGAGGGATAGCATGTACATGTCGCCATGCAATCCTTCTGTAATTGGCTTCCCTCCGTCGTTTCGAAAACACATTTCTGTATACGTTTCTTTACATGTACATAGGCTACAAGGTAAAGTGTGTGTTTATTATAGCGTCACCCCTACTTATAGGACCAACCATTTCTGACTTATGAAACACCTTCTTTAAGCATATTTACCTGCCGAATTCTATACTGCACACCAGACACCAGTCAGGTATGCATATGTTAACCATTATTTCACTAGCTTTCGGTTCAGCAACCGGCCATATCAGATCTAACCACTGCTGGGATTAAAACCTTTGGCCCTCACTCCACTCCCAAGGCGGATGCCGCTATACCAAAAGTGACGGTATGTATGCATTGGCAACGTGGGCGGGTCAGAGAACCAGACCCTTTTCATTCTAAGACGTATGGGCAATTAAAATTGCAAGTGAAAATATATCAGAAAATTTTCACCCAGGTTAGCTATTTCATTGTTTATCCAAAGTCCAAATAGAAAAACTTGCTACGGTAAAGTTACAGTAGTCGGAACGTAACAGTTGTCAAGATTTGCGTATATCGTGCGTGTAACGTGCGTATAACGTTCGTGCTCTCATCGTATATTTTGTCAATCGTATATCGTGTATCATATCGTATCATTCATCGTGCATCGTGCACCATATACTATACACGATATACGATACACCATTCCCGGTGCACGATGCACGATTGGCCTATACGGTATACGATACGATGTTTTATTCAGTCGTTGATTGTTTTACTGAGCGTGTACAACTCCGCAAAAAGAAATTAAGTGCTGACTTCGCATTGTATTATTCTGTATTCGCCAGTGCAATGCGGGCAATATTTACTTCCGGGACAGATGGAAGATTGTTAACACCTGACATCCGAAATGTAATTATATTTTATCGTCGGAAAGGACATAATTTTACTGCGAAATCTAAACTATTGCTGTTTCAGCATATTTTTAAGTGCAATACACAATGTATAAGGAAATTCATTAGGAATTATAACAGGAAAGGGATCATCAATTATTTATACGGTAAGCTATTGAATATTTATTGGGTAAATAAACATGATATGACGAATCGACGAATCAACGATAGTTTTGCAAAATACGTGCGAGCAAACATTAATAAAATAATTGTACAGTACCTTATTTAAATTGCTTCTTGTTTAGGATAATCCATGTAATCGTTATGAAAAAAAT
Organism: Saxidomus purpurata; assembly: GCA_022818135.1. NCBI lineage: Eukaryota > Metazoa > Mollusca > Bivalvia > Venerida > Veneridae > Saxidomus > Saxidomus purpurata. The sequence goes on from JAFMSR010000011.1 coordinate 31,708,095, forward strand.
CGCCACTCGAATCACATAAAAACTATGAATGATTTATTGAAAAAATAATTATGTTGACTGTCAAAAAGATAAAAGGACATTGTCTTTCGCGTAGTAGTGCTTGAACGGTGTTGACAGCAATTAACTTCCGCCCATTTTCTCGCACCTCAGGATCAATATTCAAATTTAAATTTGACCCTTACTGTAATTTAATCGCACCTAGGTAAACAATGGACATTTGTATCTTACCGAAGCTTTTTTTGCTATTGTGTAGGTGAGAAGCCGGCAATTAAATGGTCTTATTTTTTTGGTCTCATTGAACTGTATAGGGACAACAAATTGTTAAAGAGAATCAAAACAAGCAGATTTGGTGAAAGAAAAACAAAAATTTAAGTAAACTGTAAAAAGTCAAAAGTCGTCGTATAATGTGTACTCCGTCTTACGTGTAGCGTGCAGCGTGCGCCTAGTATATCATACATATTGTGTATCGTTCTGAATCGTGTACCGTATACTTACCGTACGTGTAAAGTGCGTCTGTCGTGCGTACATCGTGCGTGTATCGTGCGCTCCGTGTGACAACTGTTACGTTCCGACTACTGTATATGCCGTCATATTTAAAAAATTGATTTAAATTGCCTCTTAGTAAAAGACGCTTGTTGGTAAGCAGTGAAGTAACTTTCACATGTTTTATTAACACTAAAGTTCCTGTGTCAAAATTGCATAGTTATTTCATTGTCGATATATATCAACAGATCATCTTTAAACTTGCATTAGTGCATCAAATTGTTAAATACTGCAATGTACAGCCGTTTTTCTTCCTCAGGAACCAACACGCCAGTTTGAGCACCCGGCAGTTACGGTCGATTTTTTATGACATCCTTAATGTTGTATAAAAATGGTGCAGTTTTGTTGATGAATTAAGGCTCTATTGTCATGCAATTACTAATGTCGCTTAATCTGAGTTCTTCCCTGATATTTGCGCTATGGTCGCGGCCATCTTTGATTCAGTGACACAACGACAGTTACATTATGGCATAATCACACAAATTAAATTTTTTAATTAGATAGCTATGAAGTAATTCAATCAAATGAAAATTGTGTCTTAGTAGAGATATAAATGCTCATGTATTTTTTATTGAGACCCGCGCAAATGCGTATTGTACAGAGGTCTACCGATTGAGTGGGACAGACTGTAGTAAGAATTTATAAGAAAAAAAGAAGGGTAATCATGCATTTAACATACCGGATATATCAGCCCACAGTGAAGTTTCATGTCCTTTTGGCCAAAGCATATTGTTTTGCATTTCTGTGTGTTGAATTGAAATGGCCAGTTTAAATTCCTCCATAAAACAGAATGTTTCAACTTCATAAACATGATTGTTATATTGCTTTTTCTTCGGGTTTTTATAACTCTGTAGTTTTGTATCATCACTGAAAAGCCTACAATATTTTAATCGCACTGCCTATGGTAAATCATTACTTGTTAATATATAAATCTAATTGCATGATAAAATTATATACAATACAAAGATCAGTGGTTCTAAAATATTACCCTGGAGTACACCAGATTAAATGTTTATCCTGTTTGAATTATGACCACTATTTGCTTCCTATTTCCGAGAAAGCTTACACTCCACGAAGCCAAGTTATTGGGTATATAGTATGCCTTTAGCTTTCGGAGAAGTCTCTGAATCACGGAGTTGACTGTAATTGTATAGGTCCGTAAATTCAATGACAGACCTCTCTGAATAGCTGTAGTGCATAATCTAAAGTACATATACTGTATAAAACAGAGACATAGTTTCTGACTATAAGTAAACGAAAACTTGAACGAGACAAAGATCAAAATTAAAATATCCAGGGCCGAGATAGATCTACAGTAGATAAATCTTTAATGTGCAGTAGGGTTATATCTTTGTCCGTGTCAACTTTAATTGAACTGTAGATGCTATACTGTTTTGATAAAACAGATCAGCAATAACATCGACGTTTACATTTCAATGTAAACAAAATCAAAGACACGCTTCGCTGATTAGTGAAACGGCAACAACTGTGAAAAGAAAACGCACTGGGAATCTTCTAATTGGCTGCTTGTTTGGACACGCCTCTTTACCGGGGTACTTCTTCCATATTTGGAGTGACCCGTTTTTTTTACCGGCTATTCTTTCTATATTTGGAATTGAGCCGTTTTCATTTTGTAAACGCGTGCAATTGACCGCGTTTACCCGACGTTTTCAACGCGGTAACAACCGTGAGGTAAACGAAAAGAAAAAAACGTGAGCGCCACTGTAAGTGTTGAAAATTTCAGCTTTGTCATTGTATGTTATAGTTTACAACATTGAGAATCACTGAAATACTTGCGTAACATCGGCGCACGTTACAATAACCTACAGTGGGAGTTAGTGAAATAAGGTTAGTGATATAGTGAATTATTGTCATAGTGAGAACATAGGGTGATTTTAAGTGCATAAGTGCATTTAAAGTGATAAAGAGTTACCATGGACACTGTCGAAAGTGCATTTAAAGCGACTGCACTCCAGATGGACAAGTTACGCTAAAAAAAGAAAATTTTCAATTTCAGGAAAACAATTGTCATTACTGTATCAGGGGCATTGTATTATGATAACGTGACAAGTTTTCTAACAAAAGAAACAATTAAAATGTGTTGTTTTGCTTACTTTTATTGTAGAAAATATCACCCCGTGACTAACGGGGTGGGCTCTTTGGTATATCAATATTTTTAACTCGCATTATATCAGCTGACTCCGTAGTGTAGTAGGTTAAGCCGCTGTAAATTTTTTGTAAGCGCAAAGATCCGAGTTCAAAACCTGGCTCGGTTAAATATTTTGTTTCTACCTTTATTTTTAGCTATTACACAAAGAAAATAATCTTGATGCTGACAAATTGAATATATATTGATTTTACCAAAAAAATAAAATTTAAAAAAGATTTGGAGTGCAGTCGCTTTAAAGTAAAATAGAGTTAAGTTGACACTGTTGAAAATGCAATACAGTGTTCAATACTTGTTCAAAATGGCCTTGACCTTTGAAGAAGAAGAACACTGTAAACTGGATATGGTCGAGGGTGGAAATCATCCATGCACAAACACAAGTGAATAAAATCTTATGACACTAGAAGAGGAGTCACAGCTTTAAATTTTTAAAAAGATTGTTGTGTTGAACTCATATGATGTTGTGAACGTAATTAAAGCCCAAAACAAGGCCATGACCTCTAAATGATTGAGCTGAGAAAAATTTAAGCTGAACTTAAAGATTCGGATAAAGAAACATCAAAGTGTTATGCAGACATCAACATTGAAAAGAAAGAAAGTATTGAAATAGCAGAAATAAAAGAAATAAAACTATTGAAGAAACTACACGACAGGATAGACTATCTAGAAATAGTAACAGATAGGTGGAAACAACCTGCCAACTATAAAAAATATAAACCACAACTTCAGGGGTATTGTGATTATGGTAGAGGTAGAGTTGAACAAAGAGGAAGAGGTAGAGGCAAACAGAGTCGAAGAGGTAGAGAAACTTATTGACAAGGAAGGTCATTAGGATCTACAGCTATAACAATAAGAATTTAAAATTGTCATCAAAACGAACACCTAGCTAGAAATTGTCCAACAAAATGCGTAAGTGCTTCTGTTATGGAATCGCACAAGGGCACATGGAACGAATATTAACTGGTTGGTGATACTAATGACGTCAATAAAAGTCTCAATTAGATAGAACAAAGTGCACTTTTAGAAAGTGGCAGTTGTGTTAGCGTCATCTCCAAAGCTTTTTATGAAGAAACATTCAAAAATATCAAATGCAACCTCTGAAAGACATCATTAACATTATATATGTGCAGATGGTAAAAGAACTCACATATGGTGGCTACATATAATTAGAAATAAGTAATGAAGAAGGTCTACAAGACTGGGAAAAAAGTCATGTACCTTTTTAGCCAGTCTTTCTACATCTATTCTACTCATACTTGGCACCAATAGATTAACTAAACTCCTAAATGAATGTAAATCAAACATGAAAAACAAAATCTCAGAGGCAGGCTATAAAAACACCTCGGCACTTGTCATTTAGATGTATGGTAAATAAGGCGAGAGAGCTCAGAAAGAATTAAGCCAATATTGCTGTACTTAATAGTGCCGTGTCTGGAAGAATTAGTTTCAGGCCTAACGAATATGTGAGTGTTAAAGCATACACAGACAAAGAGATGGAGTGTCACGATACATCAGCAATCATACCTGTATATGAAGAGTCGAACCTGCCTTAATAAGTAGATATCACTCCCTATGTTGTTATTTAGAAACAGAGAAATAAGACAACGAATAGAAGCAGAAGGATTACAGAACTGCAGATACATATTTTCAGTCAGTGACACAGATATTATGCAATGTGACAAAATTAAACATAGGATATATCTTCTTTCTGGATATGATATACCATTCAAACTGAGACACCGAATGATACATTGAGGGATGGTAGAAGAAGTCAGACACCATTTGGATCAACTTGGGCAAGTAACGTAGTATTGGTGAGGAAGACGAACGGTAAATCCATATGTTTAATGACCGAAGTGTGAAAGACGCTTACGCTCTCCAGTGCATCGGGACAATTTTTGATATTTTGAAAGGATGCACTTTTTTACAATTATTAATATGAAAGCCGGATAACACCAGGTTGAAATAGAAGATAGCCATAAGGAAAGAACAGCGTTTACAGTAGGTCCCTCATATTATCTGAATATACAAGAGGTCCATTTGGTTTTAATAATTCACCAGCCACTTATCAGACAATGCTGGAGGAGAATGGACAATTAAAGGTGAAAAACTAATAAGATATTTTTGTTATTTATGAAAAAAAAAACAAAACAATTACATATGTACATTGCACAAACTATATATAAGGTTCAGGATTAAGATGATGTATTGATGACTGATCACAGAGCAATCATACAACAGATATAAAAGTTTTATTGAAAATTATCTCAATCTGATTAGAATAAAGATTTCAGTAGTCTTATACATGATATCAATCATGCAAAACTAACTGAAAATGGGAATAAAACTACTAACTTATAAGGAGGCTGCATTTTTGTTGAACAACATTACAGGTTCATCTGGATTTGGAGTTGAATTTTACAAAGATGTTTTGACAAGAAATGGACATTTTATTACTAGGGCTATCAATCATGCATATATGACAGGACATCTTTCTATAACTCAAACAAAGAGAATTATCACAGGCATACCTAAAGAAGGTAAATCGAAGTTACTGTTAAAAAATTAATAAAAGACCTATTACTCTTGTCAACACAGTATTCAAAATTGGATTAGGATGCATGCAAACACAATCAAGTGTACTTCGAATAAATCAATAAGTTAAGATCAGACTGAATTATTAAAGGGATATAAATAGGGGAACATACAAGGCTGATCTATAATATTGTACATTATATAGAGGGAAATAATTTATCAGGATTGCTTCTGCTAATTGATTATGAGAAAGCTTTCGATTTTCTGTCTTGGAAATTTATACAAGAAACATTGTCTTACTTTAATTTCGATCCTTCTATAAAACCTGGTTTAAAGTTCTTTTGAACATGCAAAGTCGACTAAATGTCAATGCGGGGTTTAACAGTGGCGCTCACGTTTTTGTTCTGTTTACCTCATGGTTGTTACCGCGATGAAAACGCCGGGTAAACGCGGTTAATTTCAGGCGTTTACCGCGAAGAACGGCTGAATTCCAAATATCGAAAGAATAGACGGTAAAAAACGGGTCACTCCAAATATGGAAGCAGTATCCCGGTAAAGAGGCGTGTCCAAACAAGCAGCTAATCAGAAGATTCCCAGCGCGTTTTTTTCACGGCTGTTGCCCTTTTTACTAATTAGCGAAGCGTGTCTTTGTCAGAATACTTTGATTTTGTTTACATTGAAATGTAAGCGTCGATGTTATTGTAGATCTGTAGTATCAATATAAAATATACAATTCAATTAAAGTTAACACGGACAATGATATTATAAACATACTGTACATTAATAATTTCTCTAGATTCTACTGTAGATCTATCCCGGTCCTGGATATTTTAACTCTACTGCCTATCTTAATTTTGATCATTGTCTCGTTCAAGTTTCCGGTTACTCATAGTCAGAGAATATGTTTCTGCTATAGAGTTTTTCTTTTAGGCTACAAGCATATCTAGAGTGAAGGAGCGTAGATGATTACAACATAACCCAGTCATTAATTCGGAGCGGCACTTTACCTGGTCTCGACATAAACAACAACAACAACAACAAGAAATATTTTTGATTGTTTATTTTGATATTGATAGCATGGTAACAATAATAACATATCAATACAGTATTAAAATTTAACAGTAAGATAAAAAGATAATAAATATCATGAAGTATACATAAATAATGAACCATGTCAGTTACATCAATATCAAGGATAACACAAAAAAGGGAAAGAATCCCTTATTTCCATTGTAGTCCATGGTAGTGATGTCCAGACAAAGAGAGGCATGATACATGATTTTAGTAAAAAATAGTTTAGATTTGAACTTTACAGCCCCTTTACATGGGGTCTTCGGTTAGTTCAGGTAAGGGATATCACCTACATAACCATATGTTATGATCAGACCATGATATAATATGGTAAAATGACAGGTTTTAATTAACAGTTCATAAACAATTATATGCTTGTATGGTTTGTTGTTCTACCGTCGTGCATAGTCCTTAAGTCGTGCATGTACGATTTCCCGTATTTTTCATAAAAAGAATACTTTTGGGATTTCACGCTCGTTCCTTCAATGAAGTAAAATAAGACTCGGTCTAGTCCTGTTTTTATGCTTTATTAATGATTTACCGAATGTGGTCAGAGGATTAGTGAAAATATTTGCTGATGACTCTAAGGTTTACTCAAAAGCAGCACATGGTGAAGATTTACAGTCAGACCTGGACAATTTATGCACTTGAAGTTACGATTGGAAGCTCTCATTCAATGCTAAAAAGTGTAAAGGTATGTACATAGGTAATAGTAACGATCGTTGTAGGTATACTTTGCCGGATAAAGATGGAAACTATACATACATTGAATCAGTACCTTTTGAAATTGACCTGGGTGTTACATTTGATGAACATTTGAACTTTGAAAAGCATATCGAAACCATCAACAACAAAGCTCAGCGAACTCTAGGAGTTATTCACAGATCATTTGAATATCTAGATAAGAACATGTTCATTACACTTTACAAATCTTTATTAAGACTAGTATTGGAATATGGGTCAAGTATATGGTCGCCCTACATGAAAAAGATATTACAAAAATAGAGGATATTCAACGGCGTGCCACAAAGCTAGTTAGTTCAGTGGCTGATTTACCATATGAACAACGTTTAATTGAAATTGAACTTGTCACAGAGTACCGACGTGATCGAGTTGATATGGTACAGATCCTTAAATCCCTTCACAGTTTTGATGATTTAAAATGGGGCAGACTTTTTACTTTATCATCGAGAGATCTACGTGGACATCACCTTTGGGGCAGACTTTTTACTTTATCATCGGGAAATCTACGTGGACACCACCTTAAGTTTGTTAAGAAAAACAAAACTGTCGCCGCAATGTACGCTCACACTCATTCAGCCAAAGATCAGTAAACTATTGGAACAGTTTGAATAGTAAGACAATAAACGCTAAATCAGTTTATGGCTGCTTAACATGGAGAAATGGAACCTGAAAAAATTCAAGCCAAGTTGTTATTACTTATTCAAGCCAAGTTATTACTTATTGTTAATTAACACACTCCTAAGCAGAGTTTGAGACATAAAATAAACAAAAACAATGTTGGTTTCGATGTCGTATCACGATAATTTCACATGTGAACACAAAACAAGTAGTTATTTTCACTTGTGGCTGCGCCGCTCATGAAAATATCAGTTTTGGTACCCACTCGGTGAAATTACAACGTGATCTTACACCGAAACCAACAATTATCCTTTTTAATATCAGATAATGACATTTATAATACCTCCATGTTGTCAGAGTATTTTTCTTTTCCTTTAAATAAAAAAAACTTGCATATTATGATATATAAGTCTTCGGTATAGACTGAGTTTTTATCTTGTTTTATCATTTATTTTCAAATCTTGATTGTACACAATTATATTTAACAATATAATCAAGAATATCTTTAATTATTCATATATTTCAAAAGTGCAATAAATACCTCTTTTTGTAAACTGGTTGCGTTCCTTGTTCAAAAAAGCTATAAAAAATCTATAGGTATGCTTTAAAAAAAGGAAGATGAGATTGTTGTCTTTCATACAACATAATTTCATTAATTTTCATTTTGATATGCTTTTTGAAAATCATGTCTATGACAACCTATTCGCCCCCTTAGTGCAATAAGGTGCCAACTAACATTTTTGCCAAAAATGACTTTTTGGCATATTTCAATAGAGTTACATGATATCTACATCTGATATAAAAATATAAATTATATACCCATAAATTATACCCGAATTATCAGAAACCCAAAAGTACCAAGTGATAAACCATAAAAATCTTAGTGCAAAAAGGTACCAGCTGATATATGGCAACTTTTTGCACTGAACAATATGTTGTATCTTTGTTTGCTCGAAAGTGCCTTATGACAAACGGTACCCTTTTGTTCTGAAGTTAAAACATGCACCTTGATTTAAATTGCTCACATGGTACCTTTGATAAATATTGCATGTGTAGGATACACATCCCAGCTGCTTCAGGAGTGCTGATAAGGTGTAGAAGTTCACCACTTGTTTTGTTTACTATTTTCATAATGTAATATTATGAGTGCTTGATCTCTGTAGGTGTTAATTTGTTGATTAATCACTAAAAAACTCAGTGTTAAGTTATTCTAGATAGTTGCTGGAATGTAACACTTTCATTCATATTGGTTAGAAAATAAAATAAATGGCTGTATAATACACTAATATACTCGTAATAGTATTATTAAAACTACTATACCTTTCATAAGATTGATGAAGAGAGAATTAACTATGTAAAAGAACATATTGAATCGTTCCCTAAAATGGGGTCGTACTAGACACGGAAAAACACAAAAAAGCACTATTTGCCACTTGATCTAAATATAAAAAATGTGGTCATTGTATTGTAACAAATGCAAAAAGAGTAGACAAAATTCCCGTGAAAGAACACATACATAGACAAATGTTCTGTGAACATAACAACTTATCATTCTTTAAGGTAAGTCGCGGGGTTCCCTCTGAAAAATGGTCGTTTTTTTAAATCTCGACGCAAAGTTTAGAAATCGTGCATGCCTGTGGTATGAGGTACTGGCTTTCCCGGAAAAGATGTTTTGAAATTATCTGTAAACGATAAGCACGGAAAAAGCGCCACCTAGCGGAGGGTGTATGTTTGAAAGATTTTCGTCATTTCACGGACATAAGTCCGTCAATAATATTTTTACAGCTATGGTTTTTCCACCAAATCAAAGCCGAATCAATCTGAGTTCCATGCATACAAAATTATTTAAAGATATCCACATTGAATACCTAAAATAACGTAATGATCCGCGAATGGGAGGCAATTTTCAAAGCGAAAATGACCCCAAAGCGGACGCATTAAGGGCAAATTGCGAGAAATCGGCTCGAGAGAATTTTTTTTTAAAACCGTAACGGATCCTTTAAATAAATATAAACATTTTTTTGAAATAAAAAAGGGGTGTCACCGACTTTGTTTTCAGGCCATCTAAACTTTTCTGAAGCACGACGGGGGTGCGTTAATGACGGTTTTTTATGCGGCGTCACGGTGTATTACTGACGTCGTTCTCTTGAAGTGAAACGTGGGAAAATATTATGCTGAATTGTACCGGTATTCGATTGGTTCAATCTTCTAATCGGTTTAGACTTCATTGAATTAACCAAACAACACGAATTCCGACGACCAGCATTGGTCGGTAATAAGTTTTGCTCACGCCTTAGTTACATAGGTGTAGAAAAAATGTACAATTTTCAAAGATATTTATTTAAAAAAAACATCTGGCGTATAATTGGGCAGGTAATGGTTACAAATAAATCGAGACGATTCGCGTCATACTTCGGCAAGATAATACTACATTATTGACATACTCTAACATATATATTCTTCATGATAGAAAAAAATATGTGATACAAGCTTTGATATTCCTACAAAATTTCATGTTTCGCACCTAAATTGTGACGTCACAAACAGTATATTATTTTATTTCTTTCAAAACCAAATAGTAATACAATGTACATTATATACAGTTTATAATGAACAATCAACATTATGTGTTTGTGACATTCATGTAAACAATATACATAATAAGTTATTCGGGTAAACAGATATGCACACATGTATATTTCAGATTTTTTCTGTGTAGAATGTGATTAAAAAGAAACACATTCCAATCGAAAGCAATGCAGACAGATATATTTTAAAATCATAAATGACAACTATTTTTCGCCAAATAAGCAAAATGTGTATGTTATTCCATTTTCATTTGAATGGATTTCAAGTAATTTATTTTTTTCATTTTTAAATTCAGCAACAAAAAATAATGATTAAATAAAAAAAAGAACTATTGTACACAAAAAAGAATAAACAGATTGTCTAAAATGCCCCCAGCACAACACACACACACACACACACACACACACACACACACACACACACACACACACACACACACACACACACACACTCAAGCACGCACGCACACACACGCACATGTTGTTTGGACTATGGGACTCGAACCAGTATGTAAGTTGTTACGCTCTTTAGCCAATACTGAAAACCAAAGTTGCCCACAGGCCGCTGACAAGATATTTTTAAAGTCCCATCAGCACTTTGTGTGTTAAATTACATGTTGCGCTAAAAAAAAGATGATTTAGCAGCGAAATTTACCGTTGGTTATTCAAAAAAACATTATTTAATTATTGCGCAATATTTGTTTTCCAATTATATTGCAAAAAAAGGTGAAACGCAACTATGGCCACGCTTATTCGTTTATTACTGCCTTTAGCAAATACTTGAGAACTGTATAGGATGGGGTATTATTGTTTTAACAGATTTTAAGTAACAATAATTAAGTACACAAGAACAAAACGTGATAAACTTAACGTTACCTTTTCCCCCGAAGTCCTCATACAGACATAGATACATGGGGAACAACAGCCGAGTAGGCGTACAGAAATAAATAAAAAAAGCATATGCATGTTAATATGTAGAAGTGTCCCAGTCCAGTTATAATGTCGTGTAACTCACATATACATTGATTTTCTTCAAAGATAATAGATTTTCGTTTAGTCTAACATTCGTAGAAAGTCTGCTAATTACTATGCGGTATTCATTTGTCAAAAGGGGAGCGATGGTGTAAGGTTAATGTGTCTGCCGCTCACCCCAGAGGTTGCGGGTTCGAGCCACACTGGGGTCACGACCGTATCACCTCATATGACACCAGTACTGTTTTTTTCCTGGAAGCGGACTCGGTAATGCCTCGATAAGCTTTAAGCTTTTTTCGCAATCGAGCTAAAATGAATTAGTATAAAGTACATGTCGAAATATACGTGAACAGAATTATTACATCCCGTAACAGTGTGGTACATATGACTTGACCCCGTGACTTTTAAACTAGTTTCATACCCGGCTCAGTTTCGTACTCAAACTTTGAATGCAGTATGATATTACAACACTTGATAAATTACTAAAATGTGTGTTACACACTTTCTGTAATAATGTTAAATGGCCTTTCAAAATTGCTCCTGGTTTTGTTTTTCGTTGTACACAGCTACAGGTGAAAAAACATTTCATGCTCGAAATGAAAGCAAAAATAATCACGCGGTGTTGTCACACTTTGTAAAACTAAATTAAACAAACTTCTGCTACACATTAACTACAGTGAAGCATGCATGTAACAAAACTGGCCTTAAAACTGGCATCCTATATAATAGCAACGGTGACAGTATTGAATTACTTAAGTCAAGTTAAAGTCAAGTCAAAGTCAAGTCAAGTCAACTAGCTATTACTAGCTATTCTAACTACAAGCAAAAACAAAGTAAAAAATAGATGTTACCCATTCATTAGAAATTTCAACTGAATGCTGTGAAGTTGCATTCAAATAAAGCGCGTTTGCAACAATTTTGGTCAACAATACTCACGGTACCTTTTTTCAGGATTCAGACTGCTTCTTTCAATAAAGTCTACATACAAAACAATTTACATTTAGCTTCTCTTGTATGGCAAACAATTCATACTGTTTTAAAGGACACTCACTTTTCCAGCAAAAAAACTAAAACACCATAGACGAGTAGTTTAAAACATATACAAGAAGGAAACATCACCTCGTAGCTACCTAGATCTACATGATTACTAGTAAATAAGTAAACAATATCAGCCTTAAAACAATATACATGTACACTGTACAGTACGTGTACATACTTAGTTACTCAACAAGTTAAGCATCATCGTTATAAAAAGCCCCAAACGGAAAACTATGCCACAACAGCATAATATCGCAACAACTTAGTCTAAAGAAAACATCGGCCATTGATCCATGACTCATATAGGGTGTGGTTAAAATTATGTGCAAGTTTGTTAGCTTAACAATGACATTATATTTCGACAACCAAGCGTCGCTCGTCTGCTCGTCTGCCACAGCGTTCTGACCTCTTCAGGTCACCTGGGTTACCCAAACATGTAGCTCGTCTTTTGGGGTTTTGTATGTGTAGATGTACAGTTAGATTTATCACCTCCACAAATTGGGGAGCCGAGTGTTTACACGAACAAAAGTTATATTTTGTATTTCTAGTTTTCTTGTCTGAATTAATTAATACCAGAATTTATTGTAGTTTGCTTTATTCTGATTCAGTTTCATTAACTGTTACACTAAAAACATAGGTCTTTTTACACATGAACTTTGTCCGCATGTATAATTAGATAATTAATTTATTTCATGCAAAAAGTGTTACTGAAACATGTTCCTGTACAAACGCTAAATGTAACGAGAGATTGGTTACTTCTCACTTCCTCTAAATAAAATGTGGGTACATTTGATTTTTTATATTTGGACAATGATTTTAGCGACTGAACTCCAGATGGTCAACTGTTGGTCATTCTTGTTACAGATACAACTGTACTGCTGCTTTCAAAGAGTTTGTACACATGTATATATACGCACAGTAAAAACAGAAAAGTTTCGATTTCAAGTAATTCAATGTTAAAACTGTATCGGGGGCATTGAAAGATAACCTAACGAAATAAACGCTGCAAATATATTGTTTTCGGCAATTTGTCCATTCTAAAGTTTACCCAGTTTGTCACGCTATAAGTTCATTGGTAATTTTTTTATAAGACATACAGCATGTGTACATTCCTCGGCAGCTCAGTTGGTAAACCGTTCGGCTAAACTTTTATTACCGCGGCAACCTCGGTTCGAATCTCGTCTCTGGTAGAAATAGTTTTTCTTTCTTTAATGAATAGCTTAAAACGCTGTTTTTATGTTTACAGGTTGACTAAACACTGATTTGTCAAAAGTAAAAAATACTCTATATCTGGAGTTCAGTAGTTTAAATGTGCAATGTAATTATAGTAAAAAAGAAGTAACTGTAAAAATAAAAGATTTGTGAATTCTGAACCGGTTATTCTCTAAGCTATATGAACCTTTAATAATATAAAATAGGAGTTATGGCCACTTTATGTCTGTCTATCTATCCTGAAAATAGTGATAACGTTCTTACTGTTGGTCATTCCTGTTACAGATGCAGCTGTACTGCTGCTTTCACAGAGTTTGTACACATGTATATATACGCACAAGTAGCGCGTATCAAATTCGCATACATTGACTTTAACGCCCGTTTCAACAGGATAACCTTACCTTCATTCCTATAAAACACGAACTATTTAGATTCTCTTTCTCTGTAGGAAACGGTCAACAGATATTATCAGTAGCGGGACTTGAACCTGAGGTAACAATGATTTCATATCAGCGATTTTGGTCACTTGACCGTGGAAGCGGTGTCAGGCAGAAGTCATATGGACACATGACATGTCCAACACAAAATCCTGACTGTTTTGCTGTGAATGATCTGTTTCCACGTTCTTATTTAAATGTGCAACGGAAATTTATCTAAATGTCCTATCAAAACTGAATTTTTTCTTATGGAAAATAACAACAGTAAGTTGTTCTTATAAATGAAGTCGTTGCGCATCTAAACGAAAACGTTTCACTTCAAGAGAACGACGTCAGTAATACACCGTGACGCCGCATAAAAAACCGTCATTAACGCACCCCCGTCGTGCTTCAGAAAAGTTTAGATGGCCTGAAAACAAAGTCGGTGACACCCCTTTTTTATTTCAAAAAAATGTTTATATTTATTTAAAGGATCCGTTACGGTTTTAAAAAAAAATTCTCTCGAGCCGATTTCTCGCAATTTGCCCTTAATGCGTCCACTTTGGGGTCATTTTCGCTTTGAAAATTGCCTCCCATTCGCGGATCATTACGTTATTTTAGGTATTCAATGTGGATATCTTTAAATAATTTTGTATGCATGGAACTCAGATTGATTCGGCTTTGATTTGGTGGAAAAACCATAGCTGTAAAAATATTATTGACGGACTTATGTCCGTGAAATGACGAAAATCTTTCAAAAATACACCCTCCGCTAGGTGGCGCTTTTTCCGTGCTTATCGTTTACAGATAATTTCAAAACATCTTTTCCGGGAAAGCCAGTACCTCATACCACAGGCATGCACGATTTCTAAACTTTGCGTCGAGATTTAAAAAAACGACCATTTTTCAGAGGGAACCCCGCGACTTACCTTAAGCCAAAAAAGGACCAGTGTTCATTTTGCACCCTGTACGGGCGACGAAAAAAAGGGGGAAATTTAACTGATAGCTTTAAAGAGCAGTGCGAACAACACCAAAATGATAAAATGTTGGCACGTGAAGAAAAGGCAAAAGACAAACAAAGAGCACAAAAAGATAACAGTGTATACGTGGCAACGTTTGATTGACAAGCTGTGTTAACAACTCTGTCTTCACTAGTTTCCGAGTTGTACTATTCGAGGAAGTTATGCTGTTATAATTTAACCTAACAATATATTACTTACGTGAAAAAACAAGTATTCTGCCATGTGTGGGATGAAACACAGTGTAAAAGAGGGTTCTTTTGAAATATCCACATGTCTTTTAAAAAAAACATATCAGCATGCCAAACATCAGGTGTCAAAAATAGTTTATTTCTCAGACGCATGCGGAGGCCAGAAAGAAATCAGTTTGTGACTGCGTCCCATCTGTATGCCATGTTGCAGGTGCCAACTTTAGAGAAGATCAGTCACAAATTTCTTGTCTCTGGCCATTCGCAGATGGAACGCGAC
Organism: Saxidomus purpurata; assembly: GCA_022818135.1. NCBI lineage: Eukaryota > Metazoa > Mollusca > Bivalvia > Venerida > Veneridae > Saxidomus > Saxidomus purpurata. The sequence goes on from JAFMSR010000011.1 coordinate 31,723,486, forward strand.
TCGGTGCATGCCACCATTGGGCGCCAAGAAAATCACATTAGTTTATGTACCATCAGTGGTGTACGGTAATTGCCATGGCAAGAAAAGGCAACACATATTTTGCGATATTAATGAAGTTCAATCTCGTTTTTGACTTTAAAGAGTTCGTGAAAAATTATTGCCCAAATCTAAAGATCTCCACTACGGGACATCGGGTAAATTAGCTGAAAATAAAGTGGATCAAGATAAGAAAGGACAGTCTACGGTCAGTTTTCGTGAATTACACGTTTAACAGTGAGGAATTCGTTGAAATTCAAGTTCAAGCACCAGCAACAAGGAAACAGCGAAACTCTAACAAATGGCCACATAATAACACAGACTTGAGCATGTGTTATCAATCCAAACTGCCCATATCATTGGAAAAGAAAAATGACCTGATCAATTTGTATAACAAGGAAATTATTCCAGAAGAGTGCAAGGCATATTACGAATCATTTCCCCCAAACACAAAGCAAAAGGATTATGTTCCGATTGAGTCAGAAGACGATGACACGGACATTAAGTGAACACACATAATCATGTTGTGAAAACAATTACCAGTGCAAGAACAGCAGATTAACAACGGCTAAAATATGTCCCAATATGTCAAATAGTATTAACTCATTTCAGCACAAAGTGGATGTAAAATTTATTTGTTTTCTTTTTCATGTATTATTCAACATTCAAGAAACGATTATGTATTCAGAAAACCATTTTCGAATGTTCTTAACTAATGAATTCAAAAATTAATTTTGGCATTAAACCTTCATTAGTAATGCAGCTATTTGTTAACTTCTAAAATAACGGAATATCTGCTTGATAATTATACACCTTATAATTTGTGATAGACATAATGTACTATAGTATCATATGGAGCCTTTGTATTCGAATTAATTTAGGGCTAAAAGGTACCATATTGTCACATGGTACATTTTGTAATTTCTACTTTATAAATGCATTTAGGGCAAAAAGGTACCAAATGACATATGGCACTTTCTTGCATTCATAACATAAGAAAATGCTGGGAGCAGAAAGGTACCATATGTCATATGGTACCTTTTTCCATGCTAATCTCGAGAAACTGTTTAATGCTAAACACAAAATTAATTAAATATGCATAATTAATGAGGTTAGCCTTGTTCCACTTCTTGGGTACATAGAACTACACAATATCTACAACCATGCAAGATTTTATTGCAATATATTTATTTTCTGATAAGTACTAGCAAGTAGAACCTTTAAATGCAATTTTCTCGTAAACATAAAAATGCTACTTGGCACCTTATTGCACTATTGTAGGTGAAAATAGTTTCATTCTGTGATTTTCTATATTGTTTTAAAAAAAGACCACTTCCTGGCATGTTGTTCGATCTTGTTTTGTATGAGAGCTTTTTCTTTCTCTATATTTATTCTTATCTGCAAATAATGCTTAAACGTTTCAAACGTAGGCAATACTTTTTTATTTTCATTTGAAAATATATATAATTTCATGATCAATATGATAAAGTTATTCGCATTTGTGTTTTTGGGTGCTTTGCTTATACCCAAAACTTATAATTTCAAAGTTAAGTACCATTTTATGATCATTCTGTTCTAAAACTTCGAAAGGCTGTTCCATAATATTCAGACTATAGTAAGAATTTATGAAGAAAAGGAAGGGCAACCTTGTAAATATCTGAATAAATATTTAATATATTCCGAGATATTTGGCAATATTTAGAGATGTCTAAACAATGGTTTTCTTTATCCAAAAATTAACCTGAAGTACTTTCTAAGGTGATTGGTTAATAAACGTCATGTGATATATTGGTAAGTGTTAGTAAATGGGACAATTGTAGGTAATAGTATGGAACACCGACTCGGGCATAAGAAAGGGGAATGAAATTAAACAACCAAAACCACAGTATATCTGATTACATTTTAATTCACCCTACGACATATGCATATGCACGGGTCTCATTAAAAAATACATAAGCCTTATAAATTTACTAAGACACCATTTTCATTTTATTGATTTACTTCATAACTATTTTATTAAAAATTTAGATTTGTGTGATTATGCCATAATGTTACTGACGTGGTGTCACCGAATCCAAGATGGCATGGACCATAGAGCCAATATCAAGGTGAACTCAGATTAAGCGACATAAGTAATAACATGACAATAAAGCCTTCATCAACAAAACTGCAACATGTTTATACAAGGATTAAGGATGTCATAAAAAATTGACCGTCACTACCAGGCTTTTCTTTCTTGGTGCTCAAACTGTCGTGTTGGTTACTGGGGAAGAGAAACGACTGTACATTGCAGTATTTAACAATTTTATACACTAATGCACATTTAAAGCATAAATATATCGGCAATGTAATAACCATGTAATTTTGACACAGGGACTTGAGGGTTAATAAAACATGTATAAGTTACTTTTCTGTTTACCAACAAGCGTCCTTTTCTAAGAAGCAATTTAAATCAAATTTTCATCAAACAATTTTTTAAATATGACGGCGGATTTACCGTAACAAGTTTATCTTTTTGGACCTTGGATAAACAATGAAATAGCTATACATGAGTGAACATTTTCTGATAGATTTTCACTTGCAATTTTCAATTGCCCCCACATGTCATAATGAAAGGGTCTGGTTCTCTAACCCTCCCCTCCCCGCCCACTTTATCAAAACATACATACCGCCACTTTTGGTATAGCGGCATCCGCCTTGGGAGTGGAGTGAGGGTCAAAGTTTTGAATCCCAGCAGTGGTTAGATCTGATTGGCCGGTTGCTGAACCGACAGTTAGCTAAATGGTTAACGTATGCAGAGTCCTGATTGACCACTGTCTGGTGTTAAAGTCACTTTAATATAATTCGGGAGGTGAATGTGTTTTAAGAAGGTGTTTCATAAGTCAGAAATGGTTGGTCCTTTAAGTAGGGTTGATGCTATAATAAACACACAATTTACCTTGTAGCCTATGTACATGTAAATAAACATGTACTGAAATTTGTTTTCGAAATGATCGAGGGAAGCCAATTATAAAAGGATTGCATGGCGACATGTACATGTTATCCCTCTCTCCCTGACCGGCCAGACAGGAACTTTTTGGGATGACTGTTCCTTTCTATATAAAATAGCATTAATCAACACCAGACTAATGATTATTCTTAAAGGGCATACATAGAAATCAGTGCTAAATGTTTATTCTTAAAGGGCATACATAGAAATCAGTGCTAAATGTTTTTTCTTCAAACTGTTTTTTACATTTTGCGTATTTCTATGATATTTTATTAAAGAACTGATATTTTGATTTATAGTGAAATTTGTTTGTAAGACTGGATATAGCGAAAATTCGGATATAAGGAATATATTTTATCCTCTGTCCGAGATTCTTTATTTTCCTTTTCTTATGAAAATGTTATACGGATATAACACACTCCGGATAATGATACGGTTCCAATGAGTTTGTTATAAACAGAGTTACCTGTATGTCCTTTTCTTTTCTATTGATTTAGTTTCCAATGCCAGTGATATTAGGTTAATGTACCAAAAATATACTTGGTATTTTTTGAAACAGTCTTTATTTAAGTGAAGTCTTATTGCATATTGCTTGAGGTTTCGTTAACTTTGTGTGTTGTCCGCAGTTTTTTTACCCCTAAATTCAATATGCATGCAGTCACCCTGTACATTTTGGACTTATAAGATCCCAATCAAGTGAAATATTTTTATCATAGTCTGCATTTGAATCAGAATGGCAAAAATTAATGTCTTGTATTATTAAAGAACTTTGGATTTTCAACAAAATGCTGCAGTTCTGATAGCTGTCATTTTCATTTTAAACAAAAGTAGAAAAAAGTGGTTTGTACAGTAATTAAATTACAGGAAAAGTAATAACGGAGCATTGACATGGTGGAAAGTCACCTATCTTGATTACATATTACTTCTTACTTTAAGAAGGGAATTGTATTATATATTACCGCCATTATACAAAATTAATATGGGGCTTTGACCTACAATCTTTTCCTATTTGTCTGAGCAATGATCTCACAGAAGGAGATCAGGTTCAAGACCTGACTTTTAATATCTGAATGTACACTCATCATTTACATGTTTCACTATTAAGGAAAGATACTTATGAGTTTCTGAATTTACCCTTAACCGTTTTATCATGGCAGTTAATAAACGTGGCTGTTATTCTTATTTTTAGATCGACTATTCGGAGAATATGGAGAGCTATTACAGTCATTTGTGCGTCGGCGTCGGCGTTGCAGCTTTGGTTAAAGTTTTGCCTGCTAAGTATTATCATGCACATTGACTTGAAACTTTGTTCATGTCTTTAGGTGTGTCATACAATCAAGACAGATAACTCTTGTATAAATTTAGTACAAATTATGGCCCTTGTTTGACTTTGAAAAGTTGGTTAAAGTTTTGCCTGCTAGGTACTATCATGCATATATCTCAATAACCACTTATGATATTGACTTGAAACTTTGTTAATGTCTTAAGTGGTATCACACGGTCAGGACGAATAACTCTTGTATCAATTGAGTACAAATTATGGCCCTTGTTTGACTTTGAAAATGTTGTTAAAGTTGTGCATGCAATGTACTTCCATGCACATATCTCAGTAACCACTTATGGTAGTTATATCAAACTTAGCAATGTTCAGGTGTACATTTTGATTCAAACAACTAATTTACCAAAAAATAAATATATAGTGATAGATTTTGACTTTTTATGATTCAACTTTCCTAGTTTATACTTAATAGTCAGCAGAATTTTTTTTTGCTATTAAACTGATAAAAGTTTTGTTTTATTGGTAAGCACCCATAATAGTCGAGCTTGCTGTCTTATGGACAACTCTTGTTATTGCACACTATTTATCACAAACAAGAAACCTGATTTCTGTATACAGGGCGGGTAATCACGTGACATTTGTTGTGATAGGATTGGGTGGAAATACATGGCGGCCGCCACAAATTTGCAGGTATTTTCCTTGTTTTCTTCTTCAGTAGATGTTCAGTGAGCAAACCATATTGCCTATGTCCTAGCCATCATTTTTCCGCATCCAGCAATGTATGATACGATATTGTAGCTGCTGTATATTTCATGATTACCCTGCAACAAATTTCGAATCGTTGGAAATTTCGTCCCAAAACGGCGATTGGAAAGGTAGCCAAAATTAGGAAAACTGACATTGGACGACTTTAGAACGATTAAATATACGATGAAAGCATTGCAAATAGTACTCATATAATTAATGATCATTGATGTACACGTGCCACGAGTGAAAACATGATTCTGCCACTACACAGAAGCAGAACATCTGGTCGATAGAATGGGTAGATAATTATTTTTGGATGGGATTGGTGATCGAATTTTATTTTTAATCGTCACCTTTATTATATCATTCAAAGTTAAACATAATTTATACATATAAATGTCTTTGATAATAATCATATTGTTCAGATCATATCCATTTATTTTATTGCGCCTATACATGTGAAAGAATTTGTGAAAAAACACATGTTATGAATTTTTTCAAAGATGGTTTTTTCGGGTGTTTGTCCTCACTGCGGAGCGGTCCTTAAATCAAGATGGGGATATAGAAAACGTACACAAGCCCATGAACACAAAGCGCCGTATATATGTTGTGGAAAGAGCTATTGTGAGCGGGAAAAGCTTATTATGCACAAGTAGGTATATAGATATGAATACATGCAAATGTTAAGATGTCGTATAAAAGCATATATCTCTTTTTCGAACATCAGTTCAACATTGGAACTTTTACATAAAAGTTCTAACTTTGATCCTTGATCCAATCGAATAGGATAGCATAATGGTTTCGAAGAATCGAACATATTTGTTTTCTAATGTAAAACTCAATGTTATTGGTTCTGTTTTGTATATTTTCGTACAATGTATCCTATTATCATTGTGTATTTGTTTTTAGTTAAAGCTGCAGTAAACACGGCGAGGAAATGTCGAAATGCTGCATCATTTGTGGGAAGAAGTTTACGTCTGCATAAGAAGTGAAAATGCATGTTTCTTTAATACATGAGCCGGCAAAATTCCAATGCGAAATATGTTAACAACATTTCAAAAGAAAAGGCAAACTTGAGGGGCATACCAGCAAGCATACTGGAAACAAGAGAAATGTTTGCAAAGCACGCATACTCCAGTGGACTCGTCTGACACAAGATTTAAATCACTAATGATACGTTCGTGTATTTGATTAAAGCTTGTGTTTGGTTACACTAGTGATATAAGCCGCCCCATGAGAAAACCAACAGCCAGCAACAGCAACCAGCATGGATCCAGTCTGATCAGGCTCCATACTGTTTGCTTCCAGTCAGCATATTTATAGATTACTTGAAGTAATAGTGAACAGTATGGAGCCTGATCAGACTGTATGGATGTGCAGACTGATCTGGATCCATGCTGGTTACAATTGCACTATGATGGTTTTCTCGTGGGGCGGCTCTTGTATCCTACTCAAGAAGAGTTAATCATGTTATATCACAATACATTGTACATTTCAGCATACGTATGTGATTGTGAAGTAATTGAGCTCTCTGATTTTGAAACAAATATACATGTAGATGAAAAGAAAAGAAAAAAATAAATATAGAAATAAGAATATGCGAGGCGCCCCACGAGAAACCCAACATAGTGCAATTGTAACCAGCATGGATCCAGATCATTCAGCACATCCATACAGTCTGATCAGGCTCCAAACTGTTTACTATTACTTCAAGTAATCTTTAAATATGCTGACTGGAAGCAAACTGGAGCCTGATCAGACTGGATCCATGTTGGTCGCTATTGCTGGCTGTTGGTTTTCTCATGGGGTGGTTCATATCACGATTGAAACAAAACAAAAGCTTTAATCAAACACACGGTAATATTATTAGTGATTTAAATCTTGTGTCAGGCAAGTCCACTAGAGTATGCATATGCCTTTGCGTATGCTTTGCAAAACATTCTCTTGTGTACAGTATGCTTGCTGGTACGCTCCTCAGGTTTGTCTTTCCTTTTGAATTATTGTTGACATATTTCGCATTGGAATTTTGCCGGCTCATGTACTAAAGAAACATATTGTTTCACTTCTTATGCAGACGAAAACTTCTTCCCACAAATGATGCAGCTTTTCGACCTTTCCTCGCCGTGTTTACTGCACCTTTAACCGAAAACAAAATCACGATGATAAAAGGATACTTTGTCCGAAAATATACAAAACAGAACCAATAACATGAGTTTTACATTAGAATCATCAAATATGTTCGATTCTTCGAAACCATTAAGCAGTGCTATTCAATTGGATACATGTTTTATACGGCATCTTACATTTGCATGTATTCATATCTATATACCTACTTGTGCATAATAAGCTTTTCCCGCTCACAATAGCTCTTTCCACGACATTTATACGGCGCTTTGTGTTCATGGGCTTGTGTATGTTTTCTATATCCCCATCTTGATTTAAGGACCGCTCCGCAGTGAGGACAAACACCCGAAAATACCATCTCTGAAAAAATGCATAACATGTGTTTTTTACAAATTCTTTCACATGTATAGGCGCAATAAAATAAATGGATATGATCTGAACAATATGATTATTATCAAAGACATTTATATGTATAAATTATGTTTAACTTTGAATGATAAAATGAAGGTGACGATTAGAAATAAAATTCGATCACCAATCCTATCCAAAAATATTTAACTACCCATCCTATCGACCAGATGTTCTGCATCTGTGTAGTGGCAGAATCATGTTTTCGCTCGTGGCACGTGTACAGCAATGATCATTAATTATATAAGTACTATTAACATTACTTATATCGTATATTAATCCGTTCTAAAGTCGTCCAAAGTCAGTTTTTTTCATTTTGGCTACCTTTCCTGTCGCCGTTTTGGGACGAAATTTCCACCGATTCGAAATTTGTTGCAGGGTAATCATGAAATATACAGCAGCTACAAAATCGTATCATACATCGCCGGATGCGGAAAAATGATGGCTAGGACATAGGCAATATGGTTTGCTCACTGAACATCTACTGAAGAAGAAAACAAGGAAAATACCTGCAAATTTGTGGCGGCCCGCCATGTATTTCCACCCAATCCTATCACAACAAATGTCACGTGATCACCCGCCCTGGTAAAGTGCTTTCAAATTCAAATGTGAACTGTAACAGTTGTACATATTGGCCTGTTTTAGGACTGCAAGTGATTCCATAATTCATTGGAACAATTAATCTTATCCTTTTGTTTTAAGAAATAAAGCTGGTCCCTCATTAATCCACAGCCTATTCAAGTTGTTTTATTGCCTTAGGCAGTACTTAAACCTTTGCTTCAATTCCCCCCTTATCAGTATATTATGTAAGATAACATAACAAAGATATGCCAGAGGGACCATGAAGTACACATAATTTTGAGCACTGAACCATGAATTTACAAAGATCTTACTGTAATTAGTCTAGTTACTGTAATTCAATATTCAAGGTCAAATTTCAGGCTATACTGAAGAAATATTGGCCGGCAGGACGCTTTTCTATTTTATATTTGCACCATTTGTTCAGTTTTATAGAAATGCATTTAACAGCTGTATTTCATAATCAGTTGATTGAACCGTAGTTGTAATTGTGAAAATCATTTTTGGAAGTTTAAAAACTAAACCGAAGAACGTTGTTCTATGGAAAATTTGGATAAATATCAACTATTAAGTCCTTTTTATTAAGTTCCAAGTTAGACACTATGTAACATATGACAATCTTTTATTTTATTTAAATAACAGTTCAATCATTCACACAATTTAAGTCCAGATATGTCTAAGAGTCTCAAATAATTAGAAATGTCTAGGATTTCACTAAGTACACACAGTTTAAACACACAGTAAGTATTTTGATTTGAATCTATCAAATGCTGCTCAAGGTTTATATACCTGTGATATTACATCTGTCACTTAAGGGAGTTTCATAATATCAATACATTTAACAATAAATTTTTAACAATAAATCACACAAAATAAAAGATTTTACTTCAAAATGATAGCCTCGCAGCCAGAGTCAGCCTTGAGCTAGAAAAGTATATACTAATTTATTTTAGCTTGATTGTGAAGAAAGCTTGAAGCTAATATCGAGTCACTCTCGAGTCCGATTCCTGGAAAAGCCAGTACTGGTGTCATATGAGAATGTACCGTTGTACACCGACACTCCCCTCAAAAAGTCATTGATTGAGAACAGTGACATAAATAAAAAAATCAGTGATATAAGTAAAAAATGTTTGATAATTAAAGCTTGCCCTGTTGAAACTTTGAGAACAGTTCAAGTACAGATGTTTTTGAATAGATGTTAAGAATGGTTGTGGTTACATATGTTTAATGTTCAAGAACTGTTCTTATAATGTCCTAGAAGAATTCAGCTATTCCTAAACATAAGAACACAGTTTTGCAGGCGTAAACAATTAAACTATTTCCTTGATTATAAATTGCAAAAGGCTTTGAGTTACTTAAAAATATTTAACATTTAGCAAACATTACAAGTTTGATTAAATATCTTTACTTGAATACTGAAATAAATTGCATTAAACAAATCCTAATACACTACATAGACAATCTACTGTAAATCCTGTACATTTTGATACTTGAGTCAACATATTTGTTAAACATCATAACCAGTTTTGCCGAGCCGCTAATGAAAGCTCGATATAGGTGTCCAAATGATGGTTCGGTGTATGTGCGTGCGTCCGTCTGAGTTAAGTTTGCCTGGGCTGTAACTTATCCATGGATCAAGGGAGTCTTAAATAACTAGGCACAAATGTTCAACATCATGAGACGAACTGTCATGCGCAAGAACCAGGTCCCTAAGTCTAAGGTCAAGGTCACACTTAGAGGTTAAAGGTCAAACTTAAGAATGACTTTTCGGAGCATTTCTTCTTTATGCATGAAAGGATTTTGATGTTACTATACACAAATGTTCACCACCATGAGACAGAGTGTCATGCGCAAGAACCAGGTCCCTAGGTCTAAGGTCAAGGTCACACTCAGAGGTTAAAAGTCAAATTCAAGAATATCTTTGTCCGGAGCATTTCTTCTTCATGCATGGAGGGATTTTGATGTTATTTTGCCTTTGTTTTACTATAAATAGCTAATAATGTATTTTTTTAATTACTCGCCGTAGAGGTTAAAGGTCAAACTCAAGAATGACTGTCCGGGTCATTTCTTCTTTATGCATGAAAGGATTTTGATGTTACTTTGCACAATTGTTCACCACCATGAGACACAGTGTCAAGCATAAGAACAAGGTTCCTAGGTCTAAGATCAAGGTCACATTTAGAGGTTAAAAGTCAAATTCAAGAATATCTTTGTCCGGAGCATTTCTTCTTCATGCATGGCGGGATTTTGATGTAACTTGGCACAAATGTTCACCATCATGAGCTTCACTTGTTTTAAGAATTACTTCCCTTTGTTGATGCTATAAATAGCCTATATTATATTTATTTTTTTTATTCGCCGTAGAGAAAATTCAAGACTACTTTTATGTGGTACAACATGCATGTTACATCCAATATTTAGGTGTATTTTGACCTACCTCTATTTGGTAAGGAGTTAGTCCTTTTGACAACTGGCGGGGTCGACATGTTGCACGTGGGCATCTAGCTAAATTTTTAGCAATTTGCTTACGCCTTTGCCTCTTGTGCAGATCAAAATCATGTAGTCTGATCATAACCTGCACTGTTAACTATTCAGTCAGTAAATTTCAGTACGTGTATCAATTATTAATTGTAAGATTTAAAACAAAATGCAATTGCTAATTTTTATTTTTAATTTGTTGTAGAAAAAAGCGTCATGTACGTACATTGATGAGGGAAGTTCAATAGACATAGATATGAAAACAACAGAAAACAGTCAATTATTGATATTGTTAACTGAAGGATTTTGTGGCGATCCAGATGGCTGTATCAGTTTAGAAGATGAAGTTATTGTTTGATTCATCATATTACCTTGGAGATGAGACTTGACATCATATGCATAATAGTAGATTTTTCAGTTTCAATGGAATAAACGAAACAGGAAAACAAAGCATCAAATGAAATGAATTGATAATTGAGGTGAGACAATGGTCTACTTGATGTATTGACAACATGCAGTTAACATTAAAGAAGAACTTTACTGAGTTTACTCATATTTGGAATTAATGTACATTGATCTTTTGAAGAGAAGGAAATAACAACAATAAAATTAGCAAATTGATAGCTCACACGAGACATCATTTGGCCAGACAACATATCCATATTGGATAAATTCCCAAGTTGCAGCTAAAGTGATAATGCTACGCTAGCTGTGATTTTTTGTTCTTGTAAGAGAAGCCATTGAAACTCTAGAATAGTAGCTGATGATGAAGAATAAAGCACGCGAGATAACCTAAGTAATTTAGTTATAATCACAGCATGGCGAATGCAAGCTCAAATATCAAGGTCGCAGTTGGAAAACAAATGGACACATGAGAACTTTTTTCAATTTTTTTCAGGTTGTAACTTTCTAATGCATTGAGCGATTTTGAATTGATTTGGACAATACAGAAATGCAGAGCTTCAGCAATATAGAATACTATTTAGTACTACAGTACATTTAGTACTACAGTACATACAGTATTGGTTACTACAGAACTAGAGTACTACAGTCATATTAATCACAATGTTATTGGTTGCTCAGATGAGCAACTTAAATGGAACTCAGTTCTCTTGAAGAATGAATCTTCATAGCGGCTTTCAGTCATAATCTTCTAGTGTATGAAAACCAAAAATAAGAAATAGGAAAAACTGAAAGAACAGAACTGTTTATTGTAGTTGCTAATTTTTAAACAGTCACCTTCAAAACAATTTACCAATGTCTCGGCCTGTGGAAATGTTTCTATACCCCAGTTGCACAAAGTGTAATGGGGTATACTGGATTCAGCTTGACTGTCTGTCCGTCCATCCGTAGACTTATGGACGCAATCCCTGAAAAACTCCTTGTTAGAATTAAATTATTATTCACAGAAATGATAGGTACCATGCCTTGATGTGCATGGTCAATGTTTCTGGTAAAGGTCTTCTGTTCTAGGTCAAAGGTCACATTTACAGGGGCTTTAGATAGTAAACTATTGTGCACTCTATCTCCAAAACCCCTTATCACAATTGATTGATATTTCAAAAAGTAATAAATACCATGCCTAGTTGGACTTGGTCAATATTTTGGGTCACTACGTTAAGGTCACAGGTGTTTAAGATAATTAAATATTGTGCATATTATATAGCTAACACAAAACATAAAATATCTGATCAAAGGGACTTTTTTACGGAAATATTTCTGTGTATTTGGATATTTGCATATGATGACTTTCAAAATGGATACTTAATTTAGGACTAAAGTGTGTCTACGGTTGGTAGATTTTGAACTTTTTCTCATTAACTGATATATGTATATCACAATGGACGTCGCCATTGTTTTTTAGTGTACATAATTATTGACCTTTCTCTTTCGGGCGGACAGTCGATAACATACAAGGCCCATTACTTTTTTCCAATGTATACTGCACAACAAAAGTATGGAGCAAAATGATTCAAAATGGTCTGAAATAGTTGCGGAAAAAAGGAAACAACGTTAAAGGTCAAGTGTGAGTGAAGTAGATACAAGCAATAGTGAAAGTAAAGGCACCAACCAAAAAAAGAAAAAAGCAAAGTCAACAATCAACAAAATGAATAAAATAAAAGAGTGTCCTGTACCTGATTCAAATAAAAACACAAATACGTGCACATCAGATGCCCAACCAAATTCTGAAGAGAAATCAAACAGTCAAGAAATGAAAGAAATAAAAACACAGTTGAAACAAATGAATGAAAAACTTTCAAATGTTATAACTAAAAATGATGGTTCCATACGAGATATGATTAAAGATATACTTGGTCAGTTAAAAGATGAACTTCTAAAATCAGTATCCAAAAGGATAGAGATTCTTGAATCTAAACTTTTCGACAAAGAAGTCGAAAATGATCATTTGAAACAAAATTTAAAATCACTAGAGAAAGATTTAGAAGGTCAAAAGGACGAAAACGAACAGCTGAGATTAGAAATTGATTCTGTCACTCATAAAGTAGATAGATCTGTTAACCGTCTTGAACAATACTCCAGACGAAACAATATTCGTATCGACGGTATACCAATAACATCAAAAGAAAATGCAGATGAAACAACCAAACTAGTCTGCAGTAAGTTAAATGACAACACGAGTGTACTCGAGCTGGACTTAGACGAAACTGACATCGATACTGCCCATAGAATAGGAAAAAAGCGGAACGGAACTCAACAAATCATTGTCAAGTTCCAGTCTCGTCTAATGAGAGACACTGTAATGAGCAACAAGAAAATGTTAAAGGGTTCACGTATGTTTATAAGCGAAGACCTTACAAGCTTAAACTATCACGTCCTATCATGTGTACGGTACAAGTCTCCAGACGAAGTAGAAATTGCCTGGTCTCAGGGAGGGCGATTTTACTATGTTGACAAAACAGGAAAAAAACACGAAGTAGATGAATACGATTTTCAGCACTGGATCGAAATGAAATGGCCAGAAAAACCAACAACTGGTGATACCGAAAAGAAAACTTAAACAAGTACAGACAACGAGTGAACATAAAGCCGTAGATATATACATCTAAAAAAAAAGCGAGGATACAAACTTTTTATTGAGAACTATAATTGTAGTCACTATCAAAACCAGTGAAAGCGACGAACCGTTGCAATTAAAGGGTAAAAAGTAGTGTCATTTATATAATAAAAATGTCGTCTGCAAGTGAGCCGATACAATCAGGTTAAAAACTGTGACACACACGGCACACTGAACTTGTTTGTTTTTTTTATACAAATTATTGAATTGTAGGCACTGAACTTATGTACTCTTTACAGATAATACAAATAGATAGGCAAAATGTATAAATCAACTTTTTGACAACATGATGTTTAAACACGTAATGTAATAGTTGAAACATATATGACTCTTTTTATGAAAACTACAGATGCACAACAATACTTCTCCTAAAAGACTACAGGATATGTGTTATTCCTTGTGTTTCGTCTTTCTAACAAGGAACCAAATACCTATTATATATAAATCTCAAAATTATATCCGTCAAGTGTAGGTCCTTCACCTTTTCGTTTTGAAGGGTCTAAATAGGATAGAACATATAAAAAGTAAAGCGATGTTCATAAGTTATCCGTACAAACAGTACAAATTTAAAACGATTTTGTTTATACCCGAGATTCACATTTGTATTGTTCTTACACAATAAATTAAGTAACCCTTTATTTTTATACACACGGATAAATTGTTCAATTAACTGTTACACCGTTTACTTCATTTCGTAATTACGTTTTAATATACCCTATTTCTATACGCGTTTTTCATTCAATTACGTGCATCATCTTAATTTTGGAAAATGCATTGCAATATCATTTCTTTCGAAAAGGGGATTATATACTTATTTTAGCGACATTGTATTTACGCAATGCATTGGCCTCTCTGTATTCATTGAAATGCAATGAAAATTACAACAACCTGTTTGGTATTTTATATTTACCATCTTAGTGTTAGGTATGTATAAGTATATACTCTTAAATGTATATTGTATTAAGCAATAACATGCCTTTTTTCTGCCATTGACAATGTCCCCTGTATTCTTGTAGTTGTTTAGTCTGTTTACGAAAGTAACACGTACATGTACAACATGCTTTTCGTTTTATATACGACGTCTTTGTTCATATACTTGTATATTTAGTTACATGTTTGTCTGTTGTTAACAAATAGTTTAACAGGTTCTGTTTATATTATGCACTACTGATTTTGAACATTTGTACTTTTTTATACCAAATTATAACAAATCTACCCTATAACGTTCACTTATATGCAATCTTAGTTCAGTGATCTGAACATCATTCTAAAACATACTTTGACGTATCGTGATAATTTGAAAATTTATTTGCTCTGATATAACTTTGTTGGCACCAACATAGACACACAACCAAAATCCTACATTTATGACTTCATGCCTTTTTCTTCCGAGTTTTTCTCTTTTTTGTACTTTTATGAGCTTACTCTATTGCATTAATCTATCCGATAAAGTAAGAAGCCCAATGGAAGCATATGTAACAGTGTATTTCAAGCTTTGTATTTATTTTTCACACAAACCTAAATTATGAGTATAAACGTAGATACATTTAATGTCAGAAGATTGTCAGCTAGAGAAAAAAGATTAAAGATTTTTGAATATCTGAAGCACAAGCAATACGATGTATGTTTCTTACAAGAAATTCACTGTAAACAAATCGTTGATAATGACGTATGGCAGAAATAATGGAATCATGATATATTTATTAGTGGAGACAATAGTAGTAGCAGAGGTGTAGGCATCCTTTTAAATAAAAACATAACTTATAATATTTTGGAATATAAAGAAATCGTTAGAGGTCGGATTCAACTTCTCAAAATAGAAATAAATGAAGACACATATGTTCTACTAAATATGTATGGTCCAAATAAAGAAGATAAAGACTTTTTTGAAAAATTAGAGAAAACAATTACAGATAATAATAATGATACATTTAATAGTTGCTGGAGATTTTAATGTTGTCCTGAATTTTGAAATTGATAAACTAAACGGGAAATTAAACACAAATAAACACAATTCAGAGAGATTAAATAAAATTATTGAAAACAATGAGCTTAAAGATATTTTGCGAATTACAAACCCAAATAAAAGAAGTTACACCTGGCACTCAAGCACTGTCCCGCCAATTTTTTGTAGACTTGACTACTTTCTGGTGTCGCAAAATCTGCTTAATATAATCTCTAAAAGCACAATTACACCTAGCTATAGATCAGATCATTCAATCGTCAATATGAAAATAGATCTAGTGAAACAAGATAGAGGACCAGGCTATTTTAAACTAAATAACAGTATTATCATGGACCCAGAATATCAAAATATTATACGAAAAACAATACACGAAACCGTTGAAATAAATAAAGAAGCCAATCCAAACACCCTGTGGGAAATACTTAAAGGCAACATAAGAAATGAATCAATACGTTTTTCAGTAAAGACAAAGAAACAAAATAATGAAGAACAAAAACTAATTGAAGATAACATCAAAAGAATAGAAAATGAAATTTATCAAAATCCATGAAATCAAACCTTAGTACATGAACTTAACATCAAGAAAGATAGCCTGAACCATTATCTAAATGAAAAAAATAAGGGTATTATACTAAGAACAAAAGCTGAATGGGTTGAAGGTGCAGAAAAAAATACCAAATATTTTTCTACACTTGAGAAAAAACGAGCAAAAGAAAAAGTAATAAATAAACTAGAACAAAATGGAGCAGCTACAACAAACAGAAAAGAAATCACTACTTTAATACATAATTTTTACAAAAAGTTGTATAAGAAAGATGAGTTTTTGATAGATGATTCAGAATTGTTTCCATACTTACACAAAAAATTGAACCTCGAACAAAAACAATCATGTGAAGGGTCTTTGACAGAATACGAATGTGGCATAGCTCTTAAAGAAATGAAAAACATGAAAAGTCCAGGGTCTGATGGTTTAACGACAGAATTTTACAAAATATTTTGGAACGACATACGAAAATACTTGGTAAACTCATTAAATTAGTCATACGAAAACAAAAATCTGACTGAGTTACAAAGACAAAGTATTATTTCACTCTTACCAAAAAAAGATAAAACACTCACAAATATTAGCAACTGGCGACCAATTTCTCTTTTGAATGTTGATTACAAAGTAGCATCTAAATCAATAGCTAATAGATTAAAAAGGGTCCTAGACGAAATAATCAATAAAGATCAAACTGGTTTTATAAAGGGAAGATACATTGGTGAAAATGTAAGAATTTTATATGATATAATTGAAAACATAAATAGAGACGATGAAGACGGCTTGATCTTTTTCTCCGATTTCGAAAAAGCGTTCGACAGTATTGATCACAACTTTGTCTTTAAATGTTTAGAATATATCAATTTTGGGGATTCATTAATAAGCTGGATAAAACTTTTCTATAGTGACGCAAAAAAGTTGCATTACTAACAACGGACATTTTTCAGACTTCTTTAAAATAGAAAAGGGTGTGTGACAAGGTTGTCCACTTTCGCCTTACCTTTTTATCATAGGAATCGAAATACTATCTCAATACATTATTAATAACAAAAACATAATCGGTCTGAACCTTTTAGACCATGAAATACAGCAAACACTCTTTGCAGACGATGCAAGCTTTTTCCTAGATGGCACAGAAAGTTCGTTTCAAAACCTTATTTCAACACTTGAAAAATTTAGTGAAACATCTGGTCTAAAATTAAATTATTCAAAATGTACGGTTCTGAGAATAGGATCTTTACGCTATACAAACATAACATACTGTAAAAGAAAACAATTTAATTGGACATCAAGCAAAGCTACAACACTAGGAATACATTTTACAAACGATACGTCGAACGTACTTGACCTTAATCTAGACCCCAAAATAGACGCATTTCAACATACTTTATACAAATGGAGACGATGGAAACTGTCCTTAATCGGGAAAATTACTGTTTTAAAATCTTTTGCATTCCCAAAACTGGTTTACCCTCTTACAGTATTAAATACGCCTACAGCAGATAGAATTAAAAGAATTAAAAATATCATGTTCGATTTTTTGTGGGACTCTAAGCCTGACAAAATAGCGAGAAATACAATTATTCAGTCATATGATCAAGGTGGTTTAAAAATGATTGATGTAGATAGTTTTATTAATGCAATAAAAGCTAGTTGGGTAAAACGAATCATTAATGAAAATCGGGCCAAGTGGAATATAGTTTACCATGAAGAATTGAAAAAGTATGGAGGTACCGAATTATTTAAATGTAATATAAATAGAACGGATGTAAATAACCTCATTTTTAGGTTTTCTTTTCTCAAGGATATAGTTACATCTTGGTCCGCGATCAATTACAGACACAAAATAGAAAAAATCTCAAAAGAAATACTTTGGAACAACTCAAATATAAAAATGAAAAATGGAAATATGCTATTTTACAAATCGTGGCTAGAAAGGGGTATTTTAAACATAGAACACATTTTTGATTTTAGGATCAAGAATTTTTTAACCTTTACTCAATTGCAAAATATGTATGATGTTTCAACTGGTAATTTCTTAAAATATATCTATTTGACAAAAGCAGTAAGTAGTACATGGATCAGAAAGCTAAAAACAGAAGAAATAAATTCTGCAATATCAACAGATTACATGATAAACAAAGTGAGAAAAAATACTAGCACCAACAAATTATTCTATGAAAATCAGATAATAGCAATGAACAATAACATCAACAGAATCAAAGAGAAATGGGAATCAGAACTGCTCGCAGATAATGAAGTAAATATAAAATGGAAAACTGTGTTTACGACGCCATTGAAATGTACAATTGACACAAAACTAAGAGAATATCAATACAAATATCTAATGAAATTAGTTCCCAGCAACAGCTATCTCTATAAATGCAAATTGGTAAGCTCTGAACTTTGTGACTTCTGTTCGATGGCACCAGAAACAGTCAAACACCTTTTCTGGAAATGTCAACCAATTCAAACATTTTGGGTCGATTTGCAACTGTATCTTGGAAACAAAAACATGTTCATAAATGATTTAAGTTATCGATCAATATCGCTAGGTACACAAACAGAAAAGGACACAAAAAATAAAAATATTATTAATTTCATCATTATATTGGCAAAGTACTTCATATCGAAATGCAAATATACATCCACAGTACCAAACATTCATTCATTTATACCATTTTTACAAAAGAAAATCAAGATTGAAAAAGTTATAGCCACAATGAAAAACAAACTTAATACGTTTTATACAAAATGGCAAGGATTTGATACAGCTTGAGAGACACTGTTGCACCGCTTCATATCGCTTTCAAACAGTAGGTAATCAGCATTGAAAGCTCACTTTTCATTTTCTAAATGTTTTTTCTTCTTCTTCTTTCTACCTATCTAACCTGTTTTATCCTTTTTTCTTCACTTTCCTAAACTTTCAAAAACCCTTTAATTGCATATGAAAATAAACAATACCATGATTTGCAATTTACATGAACTATAATATGTTACTTGTATATTATTATGAATTATACGTGCTTAATTGAAATAAAAACTGAAAAACAAAAAAAAAAATATTGTGCACTCTGATTTTCCAAACCCTCTGGTCAAAATAATGCTACACAGAAGAGATAAGTAACATGCCTACAGCGTTGTGCATAGTACAGTTATAAGCATCAAATGTGATATTAGTTAAGAATACTGTGTCAGTATGGCGTTCAGGGATGGGGGGATTGGGGGTATTCATCACCTTCAGTGATAGTTCTTTTTTATTATGCTACCTTGAGTTGGGGGTGCGGGAAATTGTTATTGTTGCAGCTTTGTCTATGATGTGTTAATCCATTATTTTGTCTCTCATTTATACCAGACCTTTTTAACAGCAACTACTGGCGTGTTCCACTTGATCGATTATTTTTCACAGTTATACAATGTACTGTATTGAATAGATAGAGCTCCTTTTGTTTTCACCCTTTTTCCCAGTAAGTTCAAAAAGGAGATAACGTCACGCTAGTGCAAAAACTCAATAAGTGCAATTTTTCACAAAATCACTTTTTTGCATAAAATGGTCTCAAATGTGGAGATACAATGTCCCAAAAATTTCTACAGTCAGATTCCATTTCAAAATGTGACTTTTGAAATAAAAAGCAAAACTCAATAAGTGCAACTAAATATTCATTTAGTGCAAAAAGTCAATGATAACATTTATTTATTTTTTGCACTAATATTTTTTCACTTTACATGAATAAAATTAAGTGCAAAAAGTATATATGTAAATTTATTTATTTATTGCTCCAAACAAATTTTCCTTTGCAACCAAAATATTTGGTGCAAGAATGTGATATGTGTATTTATCGCATCATAAATGACATCATCATTTTAAAAAATGATATTGATTGTACATGTATGAGACTGATTGTACATGTATGTATTCCTGGAAGTCCCAAGAGTTAATTTTAAACATCCTGGCAAGTCAGCATTGATTTTATAAGTTGTGATTGACCAGAGTTTAAAGCAGAAGTAAACTACATGACTGTAGGTAAGTGATAGACCTTACATTTTTTTCATTTCAATTTTAAACAGAGCTTATGTTGAATAAAATTAAATTGTTGAAATGTTTTTTCTACAAATAGATTTCATGAACACTTTTATGAAATAAAGCTATCCAAACTTTTTTTCATATAGAGGCTACAGAATTTCCAATTTGAATAATAGATCCCCAACTGATACATCACTAACCTTTTAAATTTTGTAACTACATATTCATGTTTGATATTAGATTTATTTTGTTAATAATTCATTCTTCTTTGATTTATAGAGTTCAACTTGTACTTAAATAATTATCTTTTGAAAACATTATCTATAAAGAGACTGTTCATCTAAATAAATAAATTTCAATCACATAGTATTTAAATACTGTTTTCTTGTAGGTCAATCATGATACGAGCAACATCTCATCAAGGAAGCTCAAACTTTCATGGAAATGGTCGACAGTGCATGACCAATTCTCTGGCTGCAATACTTGAATCGTACAATAAACCTGTAAGAGAGTGGTCAACAGACACCCTTGACCAAATTCTTGAAAGAGGAGATCAACTGTGTTCCTTACATTCAATTGATAACTATTTAATGTTAGAGGACTTGAAACCAGAGTGTGATGGCTTTTACCATTCATTACATCTTTCCAATGTATTTACTGGAACTACTATGAGTCAACAGGCGAACAATCTTCCATACTATACACTTGAGGAAGCATTAGGAAGCATTCTTTCAGAAGAATCCAGATGTCTATTTACAATGGGTCAATCTAATCCAAGCTACAGTACATCTATCATACATGATACTTCCCAGTATTTTATGTTTGATCCCCACTCACGAAATGACGCGGGAATGCCAGAAGCAGATGGCTGTGCGGTACTTTCCATTCATAAAAATCTAGCAACATTGTGCCTATTCATACGACACTTGTCAGCATTATTTGACAAGAAAAAAACCATTCCATTTGAAGTTGCTTCAGTTTCCACAATCATTGACAGTACAGACATTATTGATTCAGAGTTTGAGGGCTTTTCTGATATAAGTGACGGTGAACTTACCTGTCGCCTTTACATGTTAGAGGAAAACTGTTCTGATACATCTAGTGTCTCAAGTGTCAGCAGTGCGTCATTGATGCCATCAGGCAGTGACAGTTGCAGTATACCTGACATCACCGAGTCTATTGAAAACTTGAATGACAGTGCTCTATTAATAAGCTCAATTGATATAGAAATATTTGATTCATTTGATATTGCTGATGATTTAAATTGTGTAATACTCAAACCTGTCCTCAACAACCAGACACAATCTATAATATATGTTAATGATCCAAACAGTGTATCACCCCAGATAGGTGGGTCACTTCCCACTGGGTCTGAGGTAGAGGCCAACCCAGCTGGTATGTCACACCAAATGGGTGGGTCACTTCCAACTGAATCTTCTCAGGCAAGGGCCAACCCAACTGGTGTGTCACACCAGATAGGTGGGTCACTTTCCACTGGGTCTGCTGAGGTAGGGGCCAACCCAACTGGTGTGTCACACCAGAAGGGTGGGTCACTTCCAACTGAATCTGCTCCGTCAAGGGCCAACCCAACTGGTGTATCACACCAAATGGATGGGTCACTTCCAACTGAATCTGCTCAGTCAAGGGCCAACCCAACTGGTGTATCACACCAAATGGATGGGTCACTTCCAACTGAGTCTTCTCAGGCAAGGGTCAACCCAACTGGTGTGTCACACCAGATAGGTGGGTCACTTCCCACTAGGTCTGCTGAGGTAGGGTACAACCCAACTGGTATGTCACAACAAATGGGTGGGTCACTTCCCACTGAGTCTGCTCATGTAAGGGCCAACCCAACTGGTGTGTCACAAGATATGGGCATGTCCATTCCTACTGAATCTGATCAGGAAATTGACAATCAAACTGGTGTGTCAAACCAGTTGAATGTCAATGTTTCCTGTGCTGAAGACAGTTTGACTAGAAAAAGATCCCGTAAAAGACAGAGGAAAGAAGAAAATTGGAAAAGAAACAGAGTAAAATTTAGAAGGAATTCGGGTAAAAGTTATGTCACTTCTTCTGGAAAAATCAAACGAGCAAAATTAATTAAACCTGGTTGTGGGCAAAAATGCAAAAAGAAGTGTCATAGTAAAGTTAATTATGATCAAAGGGAAACAATATTTCATGAATTTTGGGGATCAGGAAATTATGCTAAACACAGGGAATTTATTTGTAACACTGTCAAAATGTCAAAGGTTAAGCGCATCACAGTTCGAGACAATGTACAAAGGGACAGAAAAGTTTCAAGGCATTACAAATTTATCATTGATGATGAAGTGGTTGATGTCTGCCAAAAGTTTTACTTAGACACACTTAACATATCTCCTGCTGTTATTGCATCAGCAACATGCAAACATTGTATCCGTCATTATATTTTTTCGTGTCCAGGCTGTAAATTTGTCTTGCATTGAAGGATTTTAAAATAACTTAGCACAAATGTCCAGCACATCAAAATGCCGTGTCACACACATTTTTACACCCATGACCCAATCAAACAAACTGGTCAAGATCATACTTAACAGTTTAAAGGTAATGGAATCCTGTATATTTGCACACAGACTTCCTCATGCATGGGTTGATTCTAAAATAACTGGCACAAATCAATGTTCAGCACATGATGACGATATGCATGACCTAACCTCAAAGGTCAAATTCATTATAACATAGATATGATGGAATCCTGTATTGTAACTCTGTCATACAAGGATCTTTAGATTATATGGTACAATTGAGCACATGGGGAGGACACTGACTGTGAGCCACCTCTTTTGGGGCATTCGTCAGCTCTTGTTTCTAATATTTATCACCAATGTTTTAGTTAATTTGAAAAAAAAGCCTAATTGTATCCTAATATTAATTTTTTGCACTGACCAATGTTCAGCATTTCTGTGACATATTTAATGCAGTAACAGTATAATGGCTTTTATTAAGTTTTTGCACCAAGAAAGTTAAGGGTAATATGATGATAAGAGCACTTATTCTGTTTTTGCACTAAGAAAATTGAGCGCCAAAAACTGATAAGTGCTAAATGTTCAAATATCTTAATTATTGTAAGGAAAAGAAGATAAACAGTATTTTGAAATATTGTGTTTTGATATTTGGTGCAGAAACATTTTAAGTAGAAAGAGAAAAAATGCATATTGTAAATAAAACAAAGTTTTAACATTCTCCTGAACATTTTTAAATTTGCACTTATTGAGTTTTTGCACTAGGGTGACGATAAGCGGAATGTCGGCAATTTCCAAAGTGATTATTTTCCATAGAGTTATGGATCTTAAGTGTTTTTTGCCTGTAAATAATTTTTGTCAGCTCCATTTATTAACAGTCAATGATTAAAATTTATTAGTATTTAGTAGGAAAGTTCAATATTTGAAGAACATGCACATATAATCAACATGCCCCAGTATGGTTATGAATTAACTCCCTTTATTTTTTTATTTGTTTCACTGCTTAAGTGAGCGAGTTATTGTAGATAATAAGTTTTGCAAGATTTTAATAACAATGGTAGCATTTTAGTACTACTGTGGCCTTACAAGAAATACAATTCATCTGATTTTAGTGAAACTCATATAATTATAAAAACAAATTTTGTTTTCAAGAATGATCCTGTGTAACTCCATTCGAGTTACAGTGCCGGCTACTTAGACCAAAAGTCTATAAAGCCGTATCCGGCTACCCTACTACTGCCTTCGTTTAAATGCCTTGAGATTAAATCAAAAGTTAAAAGTAATACATGCCTTAATTCTAGTTTTAGCTAAATGGTAGAGCTGCTATGGGGCAGTAATTGCGCGTTTGCATCAATACAAGAGTCATGGGTTTGATCACTTAAATGTCAAATTAAGGAAGAAGTATCCTTATGGCAAGTCAGGCAAGACATTTTAAATACTTCTACATGCGACAATGCACATATCTTTTCGGGGTTGAGTCCATCTGTAACATGTGTAATGAGTAGGGGTGCGCAATAAGACCGGTATATTGCAATTCCCATGAGATTTAATACATACTGGTATGGTTACACCCCGTACTGTGGTATTTTCAAGTAAGTGAAAAGCTGCAATTTCTCTGTCATTTCTTAGCTGCGTGCTTTTTCTGTGACGACAGACAGTAACTGTCAGTATATAATCCAATCGTTAACAAATATACTTTAACGACTTTGCCGAAGGAAGTGTGAATACTTCAAAGTAAATTTTATTTAAGAAGTAATAAATGTGTCCCTGTATCTGTTCTTGAATAAAACACAGTCTTCCTATAGTAGTTAGTCTCGATAGCGATTAAGTTGTTATCAAGAATATGGAAATATTGTACATGTATAAATTAAAGAATCTATGTTAATTGAACCAGAAGCATGACCATTAATGTTCTTAACTGTTACAGTTTTATTTTGATAACTGAAATCATATGATTGAGCAGGTTTAATTTAATCAAATGTATATCTACTGGTTATAGATTGCTCATAGTAACATAATATGGATATTTGGGGGAGCTTAATTATTTCTACCTATCACAAGGCGTTCCCCTCGCTTTTCATCTTGTGGGAAATGTACCTGCTTATTTTACAATGGTTATGATGAAAACGCGGAAGTAATGATCTAACAGGCTGGTGGTAGTTATACTTTGTTTTTGAAAATAAGAAACAAAACAAAAATCTTAATCTGACCACATTATAAACATAACATCTATAATTATACTCGCGATTTTTAAACGTTTGTAGGGATAGGCCTAATTCTACCAGAAATTCAGACAGTGAAGAAACACATGGGGCGTATGCGCATTTGCTACCCTGGAAAAACGGCAAAAAACGGAGGAACTCGCTTTTCACGCATGCGCATTTGATACCCTGGTAAAAACGGGAAAAACGCAGGAACTCGCTGTTCACGCATGTGCAGTGCAACCAGCCTTTTTTTCACGGGGTGGGCAGAAAAACGCGTTTTTTAAACGGTGCGAGCCGAAAAACGCCCCGTTTCGTAAAAAGGCGAAAAACGCGCGCTGCTCGCGTTTGCCTGCCGAAAAACGGAACAATAACGTGAGGGCCACTGTATCTCATTTAATAAATATTAAGAGAGATTGCCATCAAGGTGATCCTCTATCTTGTAAAATTCGTTTTATGTGCAGATTTTTTTTTCAAGAATACAATGTTCAAAAATATAAAATAAATTTATTAAAACAACTTTGAGCATAAGTTATCGTAATTTGCAGATTACACCACAATCCTGGAGTGAACATCACAATTTTTAAATAAAACTCCCAAGTATTTTGTCTGACTTTGCAAATAGTTTAGGACTTACAGTAAACTTTAATAAAATGAAGTTTGTATGGATAGGAGTTAGAAAGAACAGTAGTGAAAGTATAAAAACAACCGTTCTTTCTTACTTTTCTCTACATTAATTAATGCACTAGTTTATTCTCTAACTTATGTTATACCCGGTTAAACCAATGTAATACCTTCGGTAAACTTTTTTATGATTTGTTTTCTTCATAATTGAGTTCTAGTATTTTATTGAGATATACATGAAAATCTATGCTAAGCATTTTGAAGTTCTGTTCATTCAAATGTAGCTTCCATCTTGTTTTTATACTCTCACTACTGTACTTTATAACTCCTGTACAGTAACACTACCTTAATTATATCAACTTTTACTGTTAGTCCTGGAACATTTAAGATTTTGAGAAGGAATTTCTGCACATGAAATAAAAAGTTATATAATTTTGTATACTGTGTTTCAAAGGGTTAAAAGTCTCCATTTTTTACAGCAACTTCGATTTACCTTCCTTGGGTATGCATGTTTCCATACATCTATGAAGCATTAAACAAAATGAATCTTTGTCCTGCGAGTGGTGTGTGACTGTACACAAGAGTGTTACTGGTTACATTCTGTATTATTGCCAATATCGGTATTCGGATAAATGATGTAGATAGTGTTTTATTAAACAAAAATATTGGTTGAGTATAAAGTTAAAACTATCAATGAAATTTGAATACACATGTATATACTGAATTATTTGTTTAAGTCGCCATATTTCTTGTTTCTGTCGGTTAAGCATTTTGTTACACACTTCAAGATATACATGTAAAAGATGACGCAAAAAGCAGTCATATATACATGATAAATACAACATTAGCTAAGATTGTCAGACAACCCTTGTATATTCTGTTTTATACAAAAAAAAAGAAATAAGAGTATTTAACAATACGGATTAATTATGTCATATTTACAAATGAGTTTGAGATGCAATTCAAAGAAATCGGCCCCGATCGAGTTTAATTTATTTATTGTATAACAGTTTTATATAAAAATAACGAATTAAAGTTGAAATTACTTTACTTCTAATGATGTGCAACGTATATCTCTGACTGTTTACAACATGCAATAAAGAGAAAGTGGGACAAACAGACCACCCTGGTCAATATAAGGACATACAAAAACATTCACTCTTTTTTTCTGCAGCAGTAATTCAAGCAGGGAAATTCTCCTCTGCTATTGTAAAGTGTAAGACGCCAGTTTCAAACTGTATTCCCTGTTACAATTCCAGATTTATAAGAAAATTCGATAAGGGCTTAGAAATTGACCTTTAAATCTTATACGCAATGACAACTAAAGGTCGTCAAACTTGCATTTTAAATATAGTAATTCAACAAGATTTAAAACCTTTCTCACTCAATACATGAACAGCTACATTATTAAACATTTTGTACACCAAAAAATCCTTTGTCACTTTAAATACGCATTATTGTTTTTATTTCTGCTCCTTGTTAAATGCGTTTAGCACATGAACCTTTATAACAATAGTTAACCATTGTCACGTATGCAGTTTAAATAACAGTACGGATACATGTATTTTTTGTAATGTACATTTTGTATATCCATCTGTCACACCTCAACTTATTTTGGGTCAATGATGTCTTATGTTATGACGACTGAATATAACATCGACTTCCAAGTAAACTTTTTTGTATAAGGAACACATAATACATAAAACTCTTGAAAAAAAAACCTGAAAAATCCTTAGGCAAATGGCATTCATCTCTTTACACATGTAAACGTCTTTAAACAGACAGTTCTATGTTGTATGTAAAGGATGTTTTCAACATCAGGTACCATTTAATAGATGTCTTTTTGTCTTCTGGCTAAAAACAACTAACTTAACGTTAAATATCGTTTTTCTGTACACATTATATCTGTTTAAGTATGCATTTTTATCACTTCTCCAGCACAAACTATTTTTCCTATATACATGTATCAATAATATTTTTGATATTAATGAGAATTAGATACATTAGACATTCAGTCAGGGATTTAAATTTTGTAATATGTGGCATAAGACTCTAACCACTAACTTCACTCTATATGTAATTTCGATAGGATGTGTCAAATGTCTAATCATGTTTTACATGCATGTAGTATAAACGTGTGTGCTGGAATAATGTTTGTGTGAATTACGTTCGTTGATATACTTTTCAATGATAATGTGTTACATTTTAGTTTTTAAAAAGTGTAGAAACTTGAGCTTACATTGATTTAATTGTCGGAAGATTACAGTACTTAATAAATAGGATAAAAGGCAAAACAATATCAATATCAAATGTGCCAAAAGACGATGATATAAATTTGTTCACTAGTGTTGAAAAATTCATAGCTGATCATGATAAAGAAGCGTTTATCATAGTCGGCTATTTTATTAGGGTACAAGACGTAAAACAGATAAGAAAAATGGTCGTTCAGATAAAAATATAAAGTCTAGATAAATACTTTAAAATTAACATGGCAGTCCTGAGTTAAACGACATTTGGAGAATCAAAAATCCAGAGAAAAAGCAATAATCGTGGCATGCAAATAATAAGTGTGAAATATCTTGTCGACAGGATTTGTTTCTTATCTCAACAAACCTTGTAAATAATACTTCATATTGTAAAATTACAACAGGCTTGCGCTCAGATCACTCACTATATGAATGTAGATTTTTAATAATAAAATCATATAGTTTTAAACTACATGTAAATAACTCAGTTTTATTAGACAAAGATTATCAACAGGAAATACGACACAATATTAAAAACATTGAATAATTCAATGCAAATGCGAATCAACTTATCCTTTGGGAACTGCTAAAAGGCACTATTAGTAATGTAACTATTCATTATTGTACAAATAAAAAGAAAAATGGTACATGGAAGAAGAAAATGATTTGATCAAATATGTTGATGAACTACAATTAGATATTTCGAATGTTATCACTAATGATATATCAGTTGAACATTAAAGAGAAGCAAAATTAGAGCTAGAACAAATAATAGATAAAAGAACTAATGGAATATATTTACGCTCAAGAGCGAAACATATTGAAGGTTTAAAAATAAACCTCCAAATATATCTCAACTTTAGAAAAGAAGAAAGGTGAAATGAAAACAGAATCTTACGATAATTTAAGGGAAACGTAAGAATTTTATAAAAAAATATATAAAAAGATTCAAATTAGTTTATACTTAATATGCAATTTTCATAAATGAGTCATATAGAATAGTCGTATGAATGTTTTTATTGTATTTAAAGTTAACAAAAAATACCAATGTTCAATTTATTTAGTTATACGGTCATGTATGTTGAAGTGAAGAATGTGTGTACATTTTGAAATGTTTCAATTTAACTGCTTTTTCTCAATCAATGAGTGTTTGTCGGATACGTCTGCTATAGTTAATATTGCTTTAGAAAATGTTCATTCATTTATCACCCATTCATTCCTCTAAGCATTCGTTCATTCATTCATTCATTCATTCATTCATTCATTCATTCATTAATCAATCATTCAATCGCTTGCTGTATAAATGTTTTTTCTTTTCAGAAGGCCACATTGTACATAAGTCAAATGTGTTTTACATTTACTTAATTTGTTTACCTTCTATAAATAAAGATTTTATTATTATTATTATTATTATCATTATTATTATTATTATTATTACTACTACTACTACTATTATTACAGCCTAGATCTAAATTTTTTGTATAAAACTGTTAGGTATTTATATTTCAGAGAATAACTTATCAAGTGGATTGAAACCTTTTACAGTGATATGCAAAGTGCTGTGTCAAATTATGGTTTCATATCAGATTTCTTTCAAATTAAAAGGGGTGTACGCGAAGGATTTCCACTTTCGCCGTACCCGTTCATTATTGTGATCAATGTTTTATCAATAGCTTTAGTCTGAAATAAAGAAAGTGTTGGTGTTAACTTTTAAAATACAGAAATAAGCTAATCATTATTTGCTGACGATACAACATTCGTATTTAGTGGTATAAAATATTCTTTTGTAAATCTTATTAATACAATGGTCTGAAATCGCATGTACAAATAGCAGTGGTACTACGAGTTGGATCTCTTATATGATAACGTTATTTTAAAAACAAAAAGTTTAAATGTACACCAGGAAAAGCTTTAGCACTTGGTATTGTCTTTGAAAATGATATAAAGATACTTTATATTTCAAGTTTCAATTCAAGAATATCAGCAGCTACATCAGCTCTAAAAGGCTAGCAAAAATATCATTTACATGTATCACTGCTTGGAATAATAACAGTTTTTAAATACTTTATTTTTTTCCAAAATCTCTGTATCCACTGACAGTTTTCCATGTTCCTCCTGAAAATACTGTAATTGCAAAAAATAGAACAGTTGATCAAATTCTGAGGGATAATAAACCAGATACATGTAAAATATCTCGGAAAATAATTAGACTGGACAATTGATGAAAGAGGGGTAAATATGATTGATTTAAAAGCGAAATTAGATACAATAAAATTAATCTTGGTGTACAGAATAGTTGATGAAACTAACAAACGCTACTGAAATAACTGTTATAGGCATGAACTTGAAAGAAGGTAGTTAACTGGTGTTTGAGTCTTATCTTCAAGAAAAAGACGTGTATAAAATATTCAAAAATGAATTTCTTCAATACATTATTTACAGCTGGACGAAAATTAATTTTAGGACAACAATAGATCACATACCAAAAGAAATACTTTGGATTAAGTCTTACATTAAATTAAATTAAAACAATCTTTAATAGAGATCTATTTATGAGAGATGTCAAATTTGTAGAACATATTTATAACTTTTAAAATACACGCTTTAATAACTATTTTGAATTCAAACAATTATTTGATATTTCCAACTTTTGCTCTTTAAGTTATAGCAGTCTAATCACCAGTATCTCTGATAATAGCAAAAGAAGGTTAAAACATTTAAACGTAAATGATGTAGAAGATAACAAGACTTTATTAGTGTTTTATAAATAAAATATTTGAACTGAAGAAAATAACAAAAACTCTGTATAAGAGGTTTATAGAAACTATTACAACAATGAACAGATACCTGAAAACAAAGCAAAACAAAAGTGGAATAACCAATTTTGTAGATTCCAAATTAAGAATATGTCACTACAAGTACTTAATGAAAATAACCGCAACACATAAGTATTTATATACATGTAACATTCAAACATGAGCATAATGCGATTTCTGTTGTATGTGTAATGAATCGGTCATTCATCTTTTCTGGGAATGCAGTATTAGTCAACAGTTCTGGGCAGAAGTGAACAAGTTATTTCAAAGAAATCATATCGACATTGCTTTGTCCTTTCGAGTAATATCTTAAGGGTTAACTAACAACAACGTAATAATTAATTTTTTTAACTTGTTTAATTGTCGTGTGTAAATACTTCATATACATGTGTAAATTAGAAAAGTCTATCCCTACTTGGGTAAATTTTAGTTACTTCCTACATGTAAAGGTTAGAAAAAAAGCCACTGAAAACCAGGTAGCACGTATGAAGAACAAGGTTAACCAACACAATTCAAATGGTCACTTCTGAACTTCTAAATATACTGTGTGCAGATTTTATTCATGTATCCACACAAGAAAATACATCGCTCCTCGCTCTCTCTTTCTCTCCCTCTCTCTCAATTTATTTTACCATTTTCTAATGACTTAAACTATTGTATGCCTAATAAATACAACAATCCTCGCTCTTTCTTTCTCTCCCTCTCTCTCAATTTATCTTACCATATTCTAATGACTTAACCATTGTATGCCTAGTGATTTGTTAGCAAGTGTAGCAAGAATCTTTGATATGTGTACTGCAATATGAAAACACTTTATGTTTATGTACATCAAATTGATGTATAATGTTATACAATGGAAAAAAAATGACAAAACACTAACTAATGCAGCCTCCTTATTAGTTATTTTCAGTTAGGTTTTGATAATAATATCATGTATAAAATTACTGAAATCTTCATTTTTACTTTGATTTTAAAAAAAATGCATTAAACTTTTTTGTCTCTTTTATGATTGCTTTTTGATCAATTAACACTGCACCATCATTATTCTGAATTTTATATATATGTTTTTGTAATGTAATTGATTTTTTTATCAATTAAAAAAATATCGTGTTGGTTTCTCACCTTCAGTTGACCATTTTGCCTTTGATCTTATAAAATATCACCTAAGTGCTTCATCTTTAATCTGTTTAATTTCTTCATTTAATGTATGCAATTTTTCTACCTTATCATAAGTTAACTTTGCTTCAATATCAGTAATTTCTTGTAATATGGAGTTTTCTCTACTTTTTTTTATACGAGCTTTATGAGATTGATGTACGTCTTAATTCCATTAACAAAGTTTCAAGAAGGTAGAGCATACTGTCTTCTTACTTTATCAATGGTTTCAGTTATAGCCTCTAAATATCTATTATATTTTAAAAGTTAATTATTAGTCTCCCAAAGTTCTGTTTCGTAATTAAATTATTCAAATTTAAATTTTAAAATAGTTAATGAGTGATCAGATTGTTTACTTGTTTCTATTTTATGTTCTACTACATACTAGTGTAAAGGTTTCTTTAATTAAGAAAAATTCTAAACGCGCTTGCTGTATTGGCCTCGTTCTTCTCCAAGCGTATCCTTTTAAATTTGGAAAAATTCTAGGAATGGATCAATCAAGCCCTTTTCGTTCAAATTTTCTGAAAGAGATTTTTAAATTTTTTTATAATTGATCAATTTTTTATAGTTACAATAATCTAACTCCGCAGTATGCAGAATATATGGATTTCTGCATTGCATTTTCTCGATGAAGTGGGTTTCTAGAAAACAGTATATCTCGCATTTTTTTTTCCTTTAAGGACTGAAAGACCCATTTAAGCCTTTACAATTTACAGAGAGTATTCTAAGGTTATCCATTGTACAGAAAACTGTAGGCAATGCCTTTGAATATGGTAGTCCATATCAGGCAGAAAATATCAGCCCTACAACTGCAACAGGATATCAACATGTTTTAAATGCCTCATTCACAAATACAATTGACCTTAGAAAACAAATATTAGCATTAGTATACATGCATTTGGAGATACATGAATGGTCTATCTAGGTGTTATGTATATGGGAGAAAGTGATAAAAGTTAGAGATACAGTTATAAATTGAATGAAAGGTTCTTTGGTTTAGAACTGAATCATTGAACATGCAGGTACATCAAATAAAACTGGTTTCAGATAAGTTTTTATTCGTTAAAATAATTACATGCATTTACTTTGTACGTGAATCCCTTATAAATATATATTTCTATAAATGATACTATATCATTTTATTTGCTGGTTAGACATTCACTTACCTTATTGTTCAGCAAATTGTCCACAAACTGAGTCTGACCTGGTGATGGATTTTGCTTTTTCGATAATGAAATATTGTATGGATCAACAGCGGGAGGTTGAATATAATAGTCTCTCAAAAGTTCGATCAACTTTATGTCATCTTGTGGAACTTTAGCTCTGTTCAGATATGTCATGTCGTCTGCAGGTCCTTGTGTAATGCAGTTAACTCTGTTATCGTACCCATACATTTGTTGGTGCAAACATATTAACACAGTAGCGATACTAAATGTTGTTATAAAAATTACAAACCGACTGCGAAAATGCATAGTTATAGTTTCCTTTTAACACATTCGATTTTGCTAAGTGTGTTTGTAGTAAAATGTTTCTAATTTACGTTAACATCCTTGTACGAAATATTAAACAGTTTCTGCTTTTATGTCGAAAGGGAGTCTGTATGCGTAACAACATTGACTAGAAGGATATAATTTCAGGTCCACTGCGTCCATGATATGAAAAGCTTAAAACACCGTAACTAAGGAAATAAACTATAAACCACTGTTAATATCAATATGTTCTCACATCCATCGCAAATTTCAGACAATTCCGAAATAATAGCATGCCGTAGACATTTTCCGAGATGCAGAACTTTAGAATTTTAACGACAAAACCTAACATAGTATCTCATTGTTTGATTATAATTATGTCTTATTTTCAATCAAAGCATTTCCTATGTGACAAAATGAGAATGATTATAAAGTTTGTCCGGAAGGAGGCGATACAGGTTAAAAAGCGGAAACAATTTGATAGTAAAGCAATGTCTAGATAATTTTCTTTGCATCAAAAGTCCAAACATTTCATTTTTATGTTTTATAATATATTTATGATTTGTACGACTAATCTCATAGGTCCAGAGGTAACATACTCTATACTTGCATCTCACAACATACTTAGCTTAATGATAGAAATATATTATAGAATTAAACCTGTAATAAACATACCACACGCAGAACGTCGGCCACCAGCAGCGCGCGTTTTACGCCTGTTTTCGAAACGGGGCATTTGTCTCCTCGCCTCGTTGAAAAGGCGTCTAATAGTTAGTCAGTGCGCATTTACGAAAGGCTTAAAACGCCCTGTATATTCGTAAAAAGCGAATTCCTGCGTTTGTATCCATTTCTGTGTCCCTTTTCGGAGATAAATTTGGATCACTTTGTGCGTCGGTCCGTCACTCCGTCTACCCGTTCGTCACAAAAACTTAACATTGCTCATAACTTTGCCACTTCTTAAGATGTCTTCATCAAACTTTTAGATTTGTGATGCTGCAACATTTTGTATGTCAAAGTCATATTTGACAGAGTTATGGCTCTTTTGGTACTAAGTTTGTGTCATGAAAATTGGCTATAACGCTCATTTCTTAAGATTTCTTCATCAAACATTCAAATCGCATTGCTAATTACAAAAGGGTCGTGATTCCGCCAAATGTTGTAGATCATTGTAATACTTGGTTATTCTGACGAAGTGTGAGAGAGCGACAAACTAGTTCTACCGGTGTAGCGAATGCGTGAAAATGCGAGTTCCGGCGTGATTTGTCGTTTTTTGTACCTGATAGCGAATATATCAATCACTGTCAAAATGTTGTTGATGTAAACAGAGACGTATTAAATAATTTGAATATATACACTATTTGATATGCCTCTTTAGTCTTATAATGTGGTCAAATCAAGATTGTACTTTGGTTCTTATTTCAAAACAAAGTAGCACTATTACATTACCACCAGCGTGTTACTTCCGCGATTTCATCAGAACCTTAAGTAAAATGAACAAGTACATTTCCTAAAAGATGGGGAGTGAGGACAGGAGGTATTGTATTAGGCAGATATAATTAAGCACCTCCAATGTTCCTATGGTGTAACAATGAACAGTAAATAACCACTACAGAATATCATATAATTAATCAAATTAAAACCAGCTCGATCATATGATTTCAGTTATCAAACTAAGCTTAACCTTCGTGGCTATGATTCTGGGTCATTTAACTTTGATTATTTAATTCATACTAAATTAGTATATTCGTGATTACTTTATCGTTCTCAAGACTCCCTACTAGGGATGGCTATTGCCAGACATTTCGTATCACGATCAATTGCAATCCTCGGCACTGTCTTGCGATTCGTTTTGTAATATATTAACAGTAAATTAAATAAAGTTTGAAGTATACACATTCTGTTATAATATGGCAATAAAGTATTTGAATAATTCTTTGGGCAATGTTTATTTGTTTCTTTTTTGAGTGTTGAGATCGATTGATATACCACTAGTTTTTACTAAGATGCTAGCCGTCATTGTCGTCATTGGAAAAGCACCAAACTGATTAAAACTCAAGTTTCAGCTCAGAAATGAAGGTGGAATTTCAGTTTTTAATTTACATAAAAATACCACTGTACGGGGTGAAACCATACCGTTACGTATCGCATCTCAAGCGAATTGCAATTTACCGGTCTTTCCCTTTCACTCGCAAACCCTTACTCACTACAGATGAAATCAACCTCGAAGAAAGATGCGCGATGTCGCATGTGGAAATTTTTACAATGTCTTGCCTTACTTGCCCTAGGAATATTCTGCCTTAATTTGGCATTGAAACGATCATATCTAGGACCCTTGTATGTGGATGCAAACGCGCAATTACTGCCCCATAGCAGCGCTACCATTTAGCTAAAACTAGAATAGGAGGCAAGATGATTACTTTTAACAATGACTTTAATCTCAAAACGTTTAAACTAAGGCAGTGATATATGTCTAGGTAGCCGGCACTTTATATTATATAGAGTAACGCTGGCTCTTTCCTGAATGATGAGAGCTTCACTAATATCAGATTAAGTTTAGGCATGTGTTTAGAAGTTCGTGCAAAGTAAGTATCGATATATCGAGTAATTTACTTTATTAAGCTTTCTTAAATCGTCGATTCGACAGTTTGGATCACAACACTTTCGAGTTTTAGCTTTATGCAATTGTTGCAACTACAAGTTAAGTTTTTAATTTTTAATGAGTGTGTTAGACAATATCCATTTTCTCCAGGATTTCTCCACTTCTTATTTTGAATCAAATATTTAAAGTCGAAAAAGCAAGAGAAATCAGCTTATGATAAAATCATGATGATTAATCAAAGTCGGCTACCTAGGCCAAAAGTCTACGAACCATCTAGCAGTTTCCTTTTTAATAAAAGACATAGTTAATGCTATACCAGCGACTAAAGCGACGGACATAAATCAAGAAAAATATTGAAAGTACCCCGGAATAACATGCTATCAGAGGACTCACTACCGGAAATAATCATAAAATAGTTAGGGAAAGTCGATGCTATTTCTTCTTTAAAGCTTCATTTATACTTACAATAAAAAAATAAGTATACTTAAGAAAAACAATTCAAAGAATAAACGAGCTGTTCACATCAAAGTTCCGTTATCATCATGGTTGTTACCGCATTGAAAACGCCGAACGCGAAAAAAACGGCCTATTTCCAAATCTGGAAAGAGAAGCCGGTAAAAAACCGGATCACTCCGAATATGGAAGTGGTACTCGGGTACAGATGCGTATCCAAAACAAGCAGACTCATTAGAATTAATTTTTCCACTGAAATTATTCCAATTGGAACTAATCAAATTGGATTATTCCGATTGCAGCTAATCCAATTAGATTCATTATAATTGGGAATAATTAAATTTGATTAATTCTAAATGAAAATAATTTTGTTTGGTTTATTCCGATTGATTTCAAAATAATTTTAAAAGTGCTACTTGGAATTGATCCTACATTTTATATGTAACTGACTTGTTTAGTAAAATTACATAAAATGGCGACTTTTTGTGAAATTTACTATGAATCATTAATATTTGCTTTAATGTTTAATTTGGTTATACAGTTGGACCAGTACCGGTGACCTTTGACTCTTTGGTGAACACACATAATGCGGATAGTTTGTGTCACTGTTTTATCGAACTAAGCAAATATGTCAAGTAAGTTTGCCAAGATTCTTTAATTTATACTAAATTTATATGTTCTTGGTAACAACTTAATCACTCTCGAGAATCACTACAGGTGGAATCAACCTCGAATAGAGACGGTCGTTTTCGCATTTGGAGGTATTCAAAAAGTATTTCCTCACTTACCATGTAGGAATGACCTTGTTTGCAAACAAAATGCCGTATAACGCAATAGACAAAATTCCGGTGGGTAGCGGTCGGTAGTCCATATTTTGTATGGTTAGTGATGTTTTCTTAACGGCCGTAACTTTCTTAAAACAAAAGATATTTAAACAAGTGTTATTGTATTGGAAAGCTTATAAAACGCACATTTTATTCTTTTTTTTTCAATTTCATTTTTTTATACAAAATTCGCGAGCTGTAACTTACAAGGTTTTTAGCAAAGGCTATTTCGACAACATATACCGTTATAAAAAACGTAAGACCTTTTTCAAAAGATATTTGAATATAAAAATATGAGTATCAAGAGTATTTCAGAACTTTTAGAATGTTTAAAATCATTTGGATAGCAAATAAATCATACAAAATGAAAACTCCTTTTCCATACAAAAGCTTTTTAAACAAAGTGTTATGTATGTATTTAAGAGTTTTAATCGTGGGTGCCGGATACTCCATATGACCAACGCCCAAAGAATAGTTTTAGTTATTATAGGTTTCGGTGGAGAGTGCAAGATACAGAACGCATCCCGTTCCAGAGACACCCACTGGTTCTTTAACATGTCCGATGTACAGCTACGATCCGACACCCTACCTCCGTTTTAGGTCTCATCCGAAAGACCATTAGTTATGTTAGTGTAGGAGCAGTGGATCGAATCTGCGATAACCACTAGACCACTGATCCGCTCCTGAACTTGTATTGCCCACCAACAATCTTATCAATATGGACGAGTGATGTCACGGCGATATCTCCTTCGACACTTCTTCCTTAATTTGATACTGAAGTGATCAAACCTAACCCTTCTATATTGATGCAAATGTGCTTTTACTTCCCCATAGCAGCTCTTACATTTAGCTAAAACTAGAACAAAGGGGAAAAATCCCTTGTAACTTTGGTTTCTTTCTCAAACGTTTAAACCAAGGCAGTGTTTAGGCAGCTGAACACGGTTTCATAGACTTTGCGTCTTGGAAGCCGGCACTGTATCTTATATGGAGTTATGAAACAGAAATCAAGCCAAATATTGTAAGTACCCCGGTATAACACAGTATCAGAGGAGTCCGACTTACTACCAGAAACAATCATAAGTCAAATATGGAGAGTCAATGCTCTTTCTTTTTGGCATTAGATAATGCTTTCTTTGAAATATAACAAATTTAACTGAACTTTAGATACGTTTATCCACTTAATACATTATTTTATTCAAAAATAAACCATATTATTGTATTTCTTGTAAGGCCACACTAGTACTTAAATGCAACCATCTGTGTGGTTGGTTCATAAGCTTGCATCACTCATTATGTGTTATGTACAGTAACTTGCCCACTTTTAATAAACATTATGTATCACAAAATATTTTTATTCCGTAAAACTTCTTTAGCAGTATTTGAACATATTATCACCGTGTCAATTGTACCATGCAGCCAGGACCTACCAATATTATAACCACTGCCGCTATCAAAATCAGTCACAAGCTAACCATATAAGTCGAAAGGATAACTCTAATTTAACCTCTTGCAAACATCAGTATCCTTGGAAACGGTAAAAAATACCCCACTATAAGAACTGAAGCAAAATCATGCCATGACATGATTACTAGAAGAGACAATTTTATTTAGGGAGATAATTAAGAATTAACGACTTCGTTCAATGCTGGACTTGATTCAGAATAAAAAAAAATAGGGAGGTAATTCATTATCATGCTGGATTATGCCGATAATATGCAAATAATTAAGTGGCAAAGGTTCCTATAAAATTTTGACGAACTCCAACCACCGAGTGTAAAGAAATAGTCTGGAGAAACAAAAATTACATAATAAAGGGAGGTAATTCATAACCATGCTGGGACATCTTGATTATGTATGCATCTTTTAATAGTAAATTTTTCCATGAACTAATGTTAAATTTCAATCATTGACTGCTGACAATAGGAGCTGACAATAATTGTCTTAATTATTTACACCAAAACAAAAGCCCATATATCTGTGGAAAATAATCACATGGAAAAGTGCCGACACTATGCATATCACTTATAAGTACTTGCTGGGAAATAGCGCGGAAACCAACGGCACTCTGTCAATTAAATACAGTATAACTTTGCGAAA
This sequence comes from Saxidomus purpurata, assembly GCA_022818135.1. Lineage (NCBI taxonomy): Eukaryota > Metazoa > Mollusca > Bivalvia > Venerida > Veneridae > Saxidomus > Saxidomus purpurata. Next base: position 31,762,718 of record JAFMSR010000011.1, read on the forward strand.
AATAATCAAAATTGAACGCACCTATTACGAGGACCTAAGAAATAGGTCAGAAACAATTCAGGGACAAATAAACGAACATACGCACATACAAAACAGCGACTTTAATTATCCCATTTCCGTCGAGCATAATAAAGTAGAACTATATCTGACGATGATAAATACATCCCTATACTCCTACCGCCAAAACACCACACTGACACAGTATATCAAATTGATGCAACTTTTTATGTTTATATAGAATTATATCAAGAGGATTTGGAAAATCAGAGTGCACAATGTTTTATTATCTCTTACACCTGTGACTTTGACCTAGTGACCCTAAACATTGACAATGCACAATGTGGCGTGGTAATTACCACGTTTGTGAAATGTCGTTAAATTGTGAGCAGGGATTCATGGAGATAAGGACTGTACAATAGGTTGCTATATCGATCCCCTGTTAACTACTAGTAACCCTTTAACCTTGTAATCAGAAACATGGACCATGATCAACTAGGTATGACATTTATCATTTCTATGGCGAATCATTATATATCAACCAGGGATTTTGGAGATTAAGCATCCAAAATATATACTCAAGCACATGTGACCTTGAACCTTGACATAGAGACCTGAACATAGTCCATGCACAACTTGGCATTGTACTTATCATTTCTGTGAAGAATCATTTCTGTGAAGAATTATTTATAGTCCAGTGCCTGATTATTTAATTCTAACCAGGGGTTTGGGAGATACTGTGTCCACGGAATTACGTCTACAAACGGACAGACAGACATACTATAAGTTTTTTCCATGAGCATTCGGTTCAAATCGAAGTATTTGTCACTGAGGGTAACTGTTTTGTCGGGAACGAGGCTCTGCCAAGTTTCCACAGATCAGTTACCCGTAGTTACCGATATTTCCATGTGAACCAAATATGTTTTTGCATAACGTCTTGCACTTGGAAATAGATTGTCAAATGCAAACTAATCGAAATGATGCATTTTAATATAAAAACAAACGTTTTTCAGGGAAAGTGACATCACAGTGCTAATAAGGTTACGTCACAAGTAATTCACGAAAGTCATCTTACATGGGGGTATAAGATGAGATACTCCTTACTCTGTGTGCACGTGGGTATAAAATCATTTCCATAGGCAAGACATTGTTGAGACTGTATGAAAATGAGGCACTGTAAAAATACCCACGTTCTTTCATTTAGTCTTATTTTTTATTTTTGTTTTCATACACAAGGGGATTATCACTGAAATCTAAAATGAAGATTCATTCACAAGAGATCTGATTTTGATTTAAGTTGCTCATCTGAGCAACCATTAACATTGTGGCCAATGTAACCATTTGCTGAATCATACTGTAAAACTCTAGTAGTGAAGTAACAGATACTTTATGCACTGTAGTACGTAATATTATTCTATATTACTTAAGCAACCATTCTGTATTGTCCCAAATCAATCCAAAATTCTTCAACGCATAAGAAAGTTACAACCTGAAAAAAGTAGCATGTGCCCTTTTGCTTTCCAAGTGTGACCTTGATGTTTGAGCTTGCACTCAAAATGCTATTATTATAATCATTATTATTAAAGTGATCTCAAGTGCCTATTTTTCGTAACTAGCTACTGTTCTAGAGTTTCAATGACTACTCTCATATGTATTTGAAAACATATTCACAGCTAAAATAGCTGCAACTTGGGAATTTATCCAATAGGGATGTTGTTTGGCGGAATGATGTTTCCTGTGAACAATCAATTTGCTGCTTTTACTGCTGTCCTTCCCTTGTCTTCAAAATATCAATGTACATGAATTTCAAATATGTATATTCTGATCAGGCAACTCAGCCAAGGTCTTCTTTAATGCTACAGGCATGTTGCCTGTACATCAAGTTTCCGATTGTCTCACCCCAATTATCAATTCCTCTTGCGACTTGATATTTTTGGTTTCCTTTTATTTTGTTTACTCTGCTCTGACTCCTTCATTGAAAGTACAAAGTTTTCCATTAAGCATATCATGGCCAGTCTCATTACCAAGGTATGATGAATCAAAATAAAACCCACAATTCAGAACTTCATCTTCTAAACTAAAATATAATCTGGATCACCACTCAATCCTTGTGTTAACACTTTGCAATGATTGACTGTATTCTGTTGTTTTCATATATTGGTCTTTTGGACTTCTCATCCCTGTACGTACAGGACGCTCTATTCTACAACAAATTAGAAAGAAAAATTAGCATGCTTTTTGTTTTAATTTTTTTCAATTTAGACAATATACAACTCCTACTGATTTTTTACTGACATAATAGCAAGCAAGGCATATTTTGATCAGACTGCATGGTCATTATCTGCACTAGGCGGAAAGAGAGTAAGGATTGGCTACCAGCAGAGTAAACATCATTGACAGCAGCCAGTTAATACAGCAAATTAATCAATGAACAAACGTATTGCTCTGCATTTTATTCAAATCAATAAATGTAGGTAGTACAATGCTATGGCGTAACCATTGTTTTTACAAATGATATTCTTGACTTTGCGTTTCAATGATATAGAAGCTAATTGTTGGTTTTGGTGTTATATCACGTTGAGTGGGCATCAAAAGTAATATTTTCATGAGTGGCACAGCCACGAGTGAAAATATTTACTTTCGTAGTTCACAAGTAAAACTTACATGATATTACATCGATACCAACAATGTTTCTGTTTATTTTATGTTTAAAACTCTTCTTTTGTTTAATTTGTTTCAATGACTACTTATCGACGTCATCGACGTTTGGTTTCCGGAATTTGTTACGCTCGGTATACTTTTTGACCTCAGTCTTGGTTGAAAAGTTTGATATGATCACTGGTTTGAAACAGTCACATAAAACTTTTATTTCACTGATATATTTCAGTAGTTCACTTAAAAGCATGAAATAAATAGTATGACTTATTCAGTAATTAACTAAACTTATAAATGTCACCATGTGAAATAAATTAAAATGAAAGCACAAGTTTCTTTAAAATTACTCTTTTTTCAACATCAGACCCTGGTATTTGATTTGGAAGTAAAATATGCCTTTTTCGTTGGTATATATCACTAAAAGGAATATTTTGTTTATAGAAGGAAAATTCAGGCTATAGCATAATAATGATAATAATAACGTCCTTATTTATAGTGGAAGACATATTTGGTACAAAATTGTCAACATGGTCCACATGATCAGACAAAAGTTACACAGTTGTATAAAATTTACAATATAGACAAACATGTATCACACAATACACATTCACAAAGTAAGACAGAGTAGTAAAAATTGCAATGGATCAAGGAGTAACATGTTTTGATAAGAGAATACACTGTGTGCATAACTGACAGGTCAGCCCTTTTTTAACTAGGACAATTTAAAGTACCAGCTGAACCAAAAACATCTGCATAGCTGCAGCCTTAAAGCCCAGCCCTGAATCCGCGGTTAGGTTTCCCATACGACCAGCACCCCCTGACGATGGTTAGTTATTTTAGGTTTCGGAGGATCCCAATTCCAGAGACACCCCTGGTTCTTATACATACCAGGTGTATAGCATTCATACATGGGACCTTGGTTTTAAAGTTTTATCCGGAAGACTGATAGTAATTTTAGTTGGTCAGCAACAGGAATCAAACCTGCAACCCGGAGATTACAAGTCTCATTCACTACTGATTGAGCTAACAGGGCTAACTTTTGAAACTTTTTCAATGGCTATGCTCATCTAAATTATTTGGACTTTTTTAATGTGTTTAATTCTTTGAGAACACAGTTTACACATCTGACAGGTTACTTCTCAGTCCTGAAGGCAACATATACTCATAAAATGTGCTGTATACCCATCACTTGGGTAATAATCAAACCTCTTCTATGTCAAAGGTCGTCACATGTTGTAAGATGCGGCCTTATCAGGATAATCCGGTAAACTTGTACCTAAGTGATTTCAATTATGTTGCAGCAATATACTTGTAGTTTGTAAAACAGGGCCGGGCTAATGTGTACCGCAGTTCAGAATTCCTGTACCGCAAGCAAAATGAACTACTCATTTTACACATTGTTAATTTAATTTAGATTGACACGTCTCGACAAAAATATCACATTACATTGTAATTTATTAAGGTAGCTGCCACTAAGTCTTGTCGGCCAGTCTGATGTATATAAAGAAATCCCGCCTGGTTATATAGAAGAGTTTGAATTTTGTTTATAGCAATCAAAACAGTTATTGCTTTATATAATAAGTCACCTGTGCAATAAAAGAATAAGGAAACTATCTGAACTAATTGCTGTTCGTTTCCTTAATGTACAGTGATAGCCATTAGTGAAATGCGTCAAAAGTTTGCCGGTTTCATGTCATAGCTTACACTTTAAAATGCAATTTTTTAAAGAAATTAACCAACATTAAGGATCTTGTAATGAATGGTGTAAGGTATTCACTGTTGGCATGATCAAATGCATAAATCTCTACTTACAACATGCTAATTTTCATCCTATCTTAATTTCAGGAAAGAAAGATATTAGTCCAACATGATGATTGATCCAATCAGAAACTGCCAGTCACTTTCCCAGAGCTATTGTCCATAGTGCCACAGTCAGCAGATTTGTCAAGAAAACAAGTGATCAAATTTATGTCAGGCACTGTCTGAATAACTTTATATTAAAAGCCTTGATCAAATAAAGATTAGAAAGTTCAGTGTTAAAATTTAGAAATCTACTGTGAAAGAGAATGTAATGTTTGAGTGGTTGCTGAAAAATCCTTTGGTCATAGAACAAAGACTTCTCATGCACACAATATTTCTTAAATAGTTTACAACTGTGCAGATGTATGGACTACTCATTTTATATGCACTTTGCAGAATTCTCATGTTTTTTGCTCACTTATTGTAATCGAAAGCAGGATATACAGATGAACTGCAGTGTATATCATAAGTACATGTATATATTATAAATACTACCTGGATTTTTTAATCATTTTGTTAATGTTGCCACTTGCCAGTCCTGAGACGTTCCTTTTAAAAGCAGGTTGGCATAGAAGGTAGGAGTTTGGAAAGAGTTGACCATTTCCTGCTTATAGTAAAAGAGCAATAATTCTGACCATAAGCAGAAAAACTACACAGTGACACTGAATACACCAAGAGTTTTGCCATGCAAAGTGTGCGGACCATAGATCAATCTAGTTAGTCATGTTCAGGCACATTTTGCATTAGTTGCGTGGCGGACTCATACAATGAATAAGGTGGAGTTAGTTAGAGACTACAGCTTTGGAGCATTGAATATAACTTACTGAAATAGAGAAGTTCCCTAATAAATATTTCTAGTTTGAGTGAGGAAATATGAAACATCTCATGATTAAATTGATGATGAAAAGAATATTCTATCGATGTGAGTGCTGGTCTGAACACAGAGGAACAGTCATCATGAGTAGATGATATAGATTGCAAGAACTTGTTCCACTATCAGAGTGAATTAAATAAATTTTAACTAAATGATGTTCTTAGTCCATCAGTACTGATGCTTCATTTAATTGAGTGTACATTTCATAATTCAAAATACAACTGTAGATTTATCAGTGCATTTATTGCAAATGTTATCTTCTTTAAAATTTACAAAATGCATGTCCATTACATAGTTAGTAAGAGACAAGATCATGGCTATTTTCCTTTTCTTTTACCCATTAGGGCATAGAAAACACATTAATTGGCATGGACCGCCACCACCATTCAATCACAAACTGCCACCTCTAAGCACCATTGTGTACAAAGGAATGAATTGGATAATACAGTGGGATATTTTCTAAGTGCCTAGCCTCAAAAGATGTGCAGGGGTGATATGCCCTATCTCTGGCTTAAGGTTTTTTCAGTGGAAACTATCACTTCAAATCCATTAGTGTGATGTTAATAAAAATATTTAGAAAACAAGTCGTTAGAGCTGTCATTGGAAATTAACAAATGCCCCAAAAGTGGTGTCTCACAGTCTGTGACCTGAACCATCAAGGTGTGGACCAAACTTTTACTGTGCCTTTCAAAGTTCCTTCGGGAGCATTGACATGCATGTCCCAAAATCCCCTTTATTCATCACTGCGACAAGAACATGTATGTGGGATGCAAACTATTTTGAGCCATGGACCAAAGTCTATGAATAGCTTCGTGAAAACAATTCAAATTGTAAATTAGTGCTTACAACTGAATATAGTCAATGAAAATAACAGTTGTTATATTTCTGTAATATAATTTGATATATTTAATTCAATCATATAAGTAATATTGATACTGAACACTATTTACTGTTCTTAACTTGTAATACAAACAAGAGGGCCAAGATGACCCTATAACGCTCACCTTGGTACAAGTCCACTTGCCTGGTGGAAGATCACTAGATAATGTTATATACAATAGGTTTTCCTATATACGTCTTTGTAAAACAAGTGACCCCGCCCCCGGGCAAGGTCAATTTTGACCCCAGGGGCATAATTTGAACAAACTTTGAAGAGATCTACTAGGAAAGCTACATGCCAAATATCTAAGCTCTAGGCCTTGTGATAACTCTAGAGTTTTAAAGTTTTTCCTATATAAAGCCTATGCAAAACTAAGTGACCACCCGCGCGGGGTCAATTTTGACCCGTGGGTCATAATTTGAACAATCTTGGTAGAAGTCTACTAGACAATACTACATGCCAAATATCCATAGCAACCAGAGTTCTGCATGGAATGGAATTCTTTGAACAACCTTGATAGAGCTTCATGCAAGGAACATCCCTGCAAAGTCTCATCAACACTGGCCCGGTGGTTTCAGTGATGTCGTTTGAATGAAATGGTGGACGGACGGACGGACGGACACCGGACGGAATGAGATCCTAATAGCTCACCCTGGCACTTTGTGCCAGGTGAGCTAATAAAAAAGAAATATTCTACTTTTTAAATACTTTCATATTATAGGGGAGTAATAACAAAATTTTATAAAAATTAATAAAATGTAAATTTCCAATAGGCATCTAACTCTACATAATGGGTCTTTTTGTTCCTTTAATAAATCTGTAACAGACTATACAAAAAGTAAAAATTGTCATCAAATGTTGCTTAAATGTGATTGACCATCTTTAATGCATTTATTGTGACCAAGTTCCATGAAGATCCAGTGAAAAATGCAACCTCTATTGCATACACAACAGACACAAGCCAGTAACTCCCGTTCCTAATTAAACTGAATTCAACTGTCATTCTGTCATTTTCTGTTCATTTAACTGTTTAAAATGAAGCTATAGCTTTAACTCCCAGGATAACAATTAAAAGTAGCTCTTATTTTACCAATAAAGATGTCTTACTGGCTCTTTGAGCCAGGTGAGCTAATAAGGAAGGCTTTCTGGCAACTTTTCATGTGACATTTTGTCAACATAGTTGTAGAGTAAATAACACTTCTATCATCATCCTATCAGTAAATATATTTTTCTTTATCAGTAAATCAATGTGATCCTGGGACTTTAAGCAGTTAAGTAATATTATGATGACCTTAACAAATTGCATCCCTTCTACTGAGATAAAAAGAAATGTTGAAAATGTATTTTCTGTTTGTTTCATCCATGTTATACAAACATTTTGGCCTATTAAACTATTTTTTTTTATATTTTGTCCCCGTCATTCAAAAATAACTATTCTGCTTGTGTACTGTTGTTTCAACACCATTTCTACAGCAGCTGTTCTCTCTATATGTATTATAATTCAGAATGCATCCCTAAGAATGCACACCGACAGAAGTTCATATGGATTTCTCCACCACAGTTTGCAGTATGGCACATATTTTCATGAATATCAGCCTGTTTGCTTTCATGTGTTTCCATTCATTCAATTCCCTTTTTTCGATCACTTTGTCTCGTTATCATGTTAGCTTTCATATATTTTACCATTATTTTCATATATAATAATGACTTGCATATAATTATGACTATTGCTTAGGATGTTGTTTAAAAATTAATGCTACATACTACTAAGTCAGCACTGATATTCTAGTTGCCCAGGTTATAAAACACATAATTATCACATACACTAACATGATTGTGCCAGAGCTATAAACTTTATTTTGCGTAGCCAATCAACCTTTGAAATGGTAATTTCTCAGGTTATTTCTCCATCTTTGTGCTCAAAGAAAATCATGGTTTGTAGTTGAAGTCATCTGTTAGATGCTTTCACAATCATTCTCTAGTGTGACTATCCGTTCATGACCTCCAACAAGGTATCTTTTACACCATTTTACTGTTTATTTTTTTCAGCACAAAAAGTCATAATATATTGACTACTTATTTTCATACAATCGAGCACATCAGGTAACTAAAAAAAAATTTAGTTGCTCAAACAAGACTTTACAGTATTTCAATGGCATGTAATTTTCACTTACATGTCATTTTCTGTTTTAACCAATTCACCTTCTGTTTATCTGCACCCATCAAAGGATGCAATCTTTGCTGGAAGTTAATCCTGAAAGGCTCCAATATTTTCTCAAAAATATATCCGGTCATTACATCAGCAATGGTGTGATATGTAGAAAAAAGAATTATCTGATGAAAGTAATTGTTCATACATGTATTTGTTAACATACCTTATTTTTATATATATTCAGAACTATATTCAAAATATTGAGCAATCTGAAGGCCCTGATACATCTTTTCTTTAAGTGTGATGTAATTAGTTGGCACAAAAATCTTATGAAAAATTGTTAATTTTTTTCGCTAAAATTACTTAGAAGTATGTAGTTGTTTCACAATTGAAATGGCAATCAAATTACAAAACAGTAAGAATTCTCCAATTTGTTTGAAATTTGATATTAAAAGTGACCTTATTTAGAGGGGGTGTTTTCTTTCTTTCTCGTGGAAGACTGCAACTTATTTCTTTTTGTTGTACATTGCCATCTGTGACACTGGAATGCCAAGCTTGTGACACATATAATTATATGGTCTGAAAAAAAAATTGAAAAAATTATTATTTCATAAGTAATCACTTTCAAGGAACACATTCAACAAAACATTGAAGAGGCTAATGAGTAATAAACAAATAAACTAAATCAATGCACTTTTGACATTTCTCTCTACGCTGTCTATATTATAGGCTTTATACATCGATGTACTATGTCAGTAATGATAATAAACTAAATTAGATAATGATTTTGATAATTATTAACATAAACAGTTACACCCCTATCCTACAAATGAACTTTTAAAGAATAATGTAATCCCTAATTGTCTTTAATGATTAAGTTTTAAACTCATTTCTTGCAGAGATATTGTAAGATTGAATCTACTGATAAAGCTAGATGTTAATACAGTAAGGATAAAATTACTTTTTCCTTAATTTGTTCTAAAGTTAAATTGAACATCATCATGCACATTTAACGATTTTGTATGTGTCAGTATCTAAGTCACTGATAATAACTTTTGACGACAGTAATACAATTTTGCATTCAATAATAATATCTCATAATTATTATGTGCACATATTCAAACTTAGTGACCCAAGCCAATCAGTGTAGTGTTTTATGACCCTAGTAATTGCCAAGGGCAATACTGTCTTGTTGAAAAAATGTAGCTTATGAAAACATTGCATAATATTATGTAATGTGACCACATGGGTCCTAAGACATCAATGATTGACTAGCTTTTGTCTCAGGTACTGTTACAACATGTACAATTAATTTATAAAAGTTGGTAACTGAACTTCAAATAAATTTGCCAAAAAATTAAGATAAGTATTAAACTAATACTTTAAAATTTTTAACATGAAGCCCAATAGATCTATGCCATGCATAGCTCTTAACGCCAGGTAGGCAAATACTAGTACTTGGAAGATAAAGATTTAATGGTATTCATTTATTGCAGTAAATGCATTAAAATGAACATTATATAATATAACCTACAGTTTTGAGTGACAACCTGATAAACATGTATACCTGTGCACTTTTTATGATTAATATCTTTTTCATTGTAGACTTTTGTAGTGATACATTCTCTTAACTAATCATTAACCTTGAAGTACCGTTACATTTATGTTATATAGACTTTTTTTTCAAACAACTTAAATCTTTTTACGAGTTCAACTGATTGGTAAGGATAAAAATCTGCATTTTGCGCTATATTTTTGTAACAAATACATAATTCCCCAACAACCTACCTCAACTGTCACACAATTCTCTAAATAAGAATTAGCTTTGCAAATAGCCTGTTTGATATATATAAATACATCAATTTGAATTGTAATAAAAACTTGCTGTATAATCAATTGTGAAATATTTAAGTAAATCCTAAATAAAGCGCTCTATTGTTATCGCATGAACAAAAATATATCTAGTCTATATAGACACATACCAGTAATTATGCAGGGTCTTCTCATACCTAGTGTTGTTAAATTGTATTCATGACATCTAAATGTTACATTCAAAATGAAATTATTTATACTTGCTGAGAAAGTATTTTTCTAAACCTGATTATGTCTTTGAAGTCTTAAGTATTTCAGGGCACATATAAACTGGTCTTGGGATATTTCAAACTATAATAAGGAAATATGATACATGTACTTGTTACTGTTTTAGTTTGTTTAAAAAAGTAATAACAGCAGTTTTAACAAAAAAATGATGATGTAACTGAAATTTTCTCTGCTAATATTTTACAAAAGTAGAACTGCAGCAATATATAAAGAAACATAAGTTGGATCTTTCAAACTCTGCAACAAAGAATATTATGGAACACTGGTCGCTTGATTACAAATTGAGCTTTAATTCTTTTTTTGCATCATAAACAAATTTTGGGTAATAATTTTGAGTCTAATTATTTATTCCACGGATACATAAACATTTTTGTTTGGTTTCCATAAATTTCATAATTTTGTAATGGATGTATAATTTTCATATCTTTAATGTGCTCAATGTGCATATAGTGCACATGTACACCTATTCAGTATCATGTAGGAAGTCTTTTTCCTTCAAAACAGGTTTTTTCTTTTGTTTCTATTTCTCTTTTCAAATCAATGAGCTATTTCAAGTGCAGCTGTGTCCATGTTTAATTTCTTTTAATATTTTCATTCTGTGCAACAAGGCAAATCTTATACAGATAACTGCTAAAAGGCAAATCTTAGACACTTCTGAGTTGTCACTTACAATAATATTAACTTGTTGTTTTAGCATGGAATGACTGGAGGCTTCAGAGGGGTTTTATGACTCTGTGTATTGTACAGTTTTAATACTGCCCCATGGGGCATCTGTGGACACCTGGTACTTTATGACATACAGTACACAAAAGTAGATCACCAACTGATTGTGTTGTTTTATGGAAGGGTGGTTATGTAATATACATGAATCTGAAATGACCTGAATACTTTTTTTCCTTCACAAGTCCAGAAAACAAGCATGTTGCAACATAATTTCAGTTCTTATTTCTACAATACTAAGTTGCATAAAGTTAAGTTTCGCCACTTTCGTTTTCATTCCACATTCTCTAATATATAGTTTTAAATGGTCATACTCTTATATTACAAATAGTATTTTGGAAAAACTTAAAAATATAAAACTGATGTTGATTTATTAAAAAAAATAATTAAAAAGCGCTTCAATTGATGGAATTTTCAGAATTCTATGGACTTTCCCTTCATAATTTTACAGAAATGCAAAACCTGTTTTTTTCTACTGCATTTTTTTGTGTTTTTAGATCATTTTAGTTAATAATAGTAAATTTAATACAAATGACTCCAAAAAAATTGCAAGATATTCAAATATATGTGTTTTTTAAAGATCATGTTTTGAGGGGACGGACATTACGGGGACAGACATTACAGATAACCTTTACACTTTCTTTAATATTATAATCAAAGGACTGAAAGTGCTGGAGGATCGATTGTCTCTGAACAATCTGAACAACACAGTCTGCACACATACAATGTGCAAATATCAGGACAACACAGATTGTACACATCACATGAGTAAATATCAGGACACCCTTGCACGAGTAAAGTTATAAACTGGAGACACAACTGTCCACAAATTTTGATCTTTAACCATTTTTGTAAACTTTACTTTTGGGATAGTAACCCATGTGCTTACATTTTGCATTCAGTGACTATGTTCAACTACCCTATGAAGTATTAAGCTGTGAATGGTAACTGAGAAATGGATTTTGACAAAACTGAACTGAAAATTCATAGTTTGAACAACTTTTAATGCCATTCAAAAGTTATGGGATATGCCCATAGGGTTGATTGTATTGTGCCAATTCATTGATTCGGATTTAACGTCGCACTCAACAGCTAAGGTCATATTGCAACGTCCAGCTTTCATGGAGGAGAAAGACCCTGGGTGCAAATTCTGGCATTATTTCAGTCACGAGCGGGCACCTGGGTAGAACCTAGATAGCTCCCAGACATAAAAGAATTCGACCCAAGTAGGGCACGAACCTACAGCGATGAGGGACAAGTAAACATCAGTCAATGACCTCAACCACTCGGCAACAGATGCCATTGTTTGATGCCAAGCAATTGTCTGAAGTTTCAAGGCTTTGATGGTCACTGAGAAAGTGAATTTTAAGAAAGCTTAACCACATTCAAGACGACAGTGCCGACTGACGTCAAGAAGGTTATGACAATGGCTCTGCTGTTTTTTCAAAGAAAAGCTCTAAAAATAAAATCAATCTTTGTTATAAATGGATTCAGTATATACCTATTGTAGAACAAGAACTTGCAGCTTACAATAACTATCCCCGTGAGTGGTTCCAAAATTCTACGAATTGCAATATACCGGGTCTATTGCGCATACCTAATCATTACCAGCCTTTCTACCATATTGTTTTAAATTTTCATAACTTGTATACAACAACAACTGAATGTTTTAATAGCAGGCTATTATCTTTCATATTTAACATATACTAAACTCTAGCAGTATTTCGTAACAAGTAATAATGATGATGATTATGATGACTATGATGATTATTATGTTCCTATATAATTAATGTATGTATGAATGTAAACACCAAAATTTAATGTAGCAAAAGAATCGTGGTAAAGTTTAGTTTAAACAATATTTATTCTCGAAAATGCATAGTATACATACATACATAGTACAAAGGTGTAACAAGATAACTTTCTGAAAATAAGCTTTGAAAGAAAACTTATATTAATTCATTTTCCTACTTTGGTAAAGTTTGAAAGTTTTAGTTACAATTTATATTGAGTTAATATTTGTTCTTTGTAAATGACAGCATAATCCAGAGAAATGAATTTGATTTTCTCTTTAGATTATTGCATTTCTGTCTATATTTAAAAATCGTAGTTAAGACATGTATATCTATGATTTCTTACAGTTATTCGTACCCAGGTACGAATCGACTTCGCCGAAATGCGGACATTTTCGTACCATTTTCGAACCACGCATTTACATAAAATACAACAATTACAACGTGTTTAAAGCATAAAAATATGTTGTCATATTTCAAAAAGACATCTACAAGTGCCTCTGTAGAGTTAATTTGCTGATAAGTTTCAGTTTTATACCTTAACGCATGAAGGCGTATTTTAGACTAGTTTTCGGAAAATCTTTAGAGACACTAAATGACAACTAGTCAGGCCGAGCACTTTTGATGATAGAGGCGTTGGCAAGTTACAAAAAAATCGTTGTTTTTCATGTTGAATTCCGAGTTTTGTAATTTAAAATTCAAGAAAACCTATTGGTTCGATAACGTATTACGATGTTCCGATAGTTTATGATCACAAACACAACATCGGATATAAGACACATTATTCGGCCTGACTAGGTGTCTTTTAGTGTGTCCGGTCTGACTGTTCTGATCAAAACCGTGTAGGAAACTGGTTCTATACAGAACAGATACCTTGTTGATTTTTAGTAATTTTTAATGTTTTACATTTATTCATCAATATATCATAATGAAAACAGAATACAAGGTAATGCATTACAATTCTTTTTATTTCATTGAATATATAGAACTACTTTTCGGTCGTATTCGACAAAAAATTGTGTTAAGAGCTCGGCCGTAAGGGTCTGAAATACGCTGTTAACTTTGGATACGATTGAATAAATCCAATCGATCTAAAACGTAATGGATAGATTTTTGGAAATGTTAGTATTGACATCATTTGTAACAATACTAGGACAGAGATTTGCACTTGCATAATCCATACAAAAATTTACAACAGTTACTAGTGGACGGACATTACAGGTTTTTCTTAACAAATTAAAATTTCGCAACATATTAAATCACAAATATTTTATGGTTTGATGCACACTTCTGTAACTTGGGCAGTGTAAACAAGCATTATTTCCAGCTTTATCTGTGATATTTAACAATTTCAGGTTCTTATGTTTAAGAGTTTGCTGTAATTTCAGCACACTCACTTTTTTCAGATTTTAGGGGTGTTACATAGGTACCACTTTCATTCAAAGGAAGAAATTTGGTGAATGATTTTAAACAAATTTAATGTACTGTATACCAAATTAAAGCTTACTTTCTTGTGATTAGAAAAACATAGATAAAAAAGATTAAAAGTTGTCATCTCCTTTTGTAAAATCATTTCTAAAAAAGGTGAAATTTTCAAAGCTAACGTGTTACAAGCGAAAATCACCATTTTTTTACTGGTTTCCATAACTAATTTGGTCTTTTTAATGTGTCAGTTGACCATATTTAATGAGAGAAATGAGAAATAGGAATATTAGCATCAAAGACCTTGGGCTATTCATACCAGTTTCATGAATTATCATTAAAATTCAAATTGAACTTTTTACATCGTTTATTTGTCTTGTTTTACACAGTAATTAATACAACTCAAATGCAAAACACTTCAATAATGAATATCTTTTATTTTCCCTTGTTTATATTTGCACCTCTATTACAAACTGTAAAATTAGCAGGTGTGCGAAATGATGTCACTTACATCCTCAGGTACCTCCGTGTTTCAGGGCTTTTCATCCTTACCGGTATATAACAGCGGCCGATATTCCGCCACTTCCCACTAAAAGCATATACAGTGTATTGAATAAAAAAAAATTACTGAATGTTTTATTTGTCTCTAGTTTAACTTTACTGTAGCGAATGATTGAAAAAAAAATATTGAAATTAAAATGTAAAATATATCAAGGGGATTATGACTACTATGCCATTGTTGGACCAAGGGGATTATGACCAAGGGGATTTTGAGCGTTTCCCGTCTGGTATCATTTTTTATTCGAACTATAACGTAACAGTGCACAGTACCACGTGTTATGCATTACCAGTCTAATCCGTTATGTTCTGGGCCTGAATTTAGTCCGTGTCTCTGGGGAGGTAAATTTGTTTCGACTTCCGGTTGACTTTGACAAAGTCGCAAAACGGAAAAAGTATTATTGTAAATCTTTTCCCAAAATGGACTTTTATCTCGCATAAATTTCCCAATTGAAAGGCCAAGGCCTCTTCTGCATTTCCTGATGAAAAGCCCTGCTGTTTTAAGCATTAGATAGAGTACTGTTGGCGAGAATAATCATGTTATTTCGAGGAGGCTAAGTCTCCGAGAAATGACGTAATTCTTCGAGCCAACAGTTACTCTATCTGATTTGTATCAATCATGGCATGTTAGTTACTAGTTAGTTAGTTTATACTTATCTATTTTTGCTCAATTGTGAAGAAAGCTTGAAGCTTGATTGACAGTTCTCATGCCCTACAATATTGTGAGATGTATCATCATGTGACTTAACAAAATTGTGTGGTAGAGGCCTCAATCTTTTTTACTGAAAGAAAATCATAACATGTACTTGTTTGCTTTTTTAAGTGTACTGTAGCCTACAAAATCATATACAGTGTTCCCGCTCTCGTAAATTATTATGTAAATCACATTTTTTCACCATGTGCGAGATGGCACGCATACACAATGCCGAGGACGAATAGGTTCAGCTGGAATCCCCCTGTATGTTCTAAAGAAAGATCATGGAAATTCTACTTTCTCGGCAAATTGATCGGCATAACTGCTGATGATTTACCATTGCGGTCATGAAATGTAGACGGGTTGCATATTTTAATGCTCTGGGAAAAAAATATTAGCACTTTAAAAATGTGACCAATCTAATGATCCGGCAAAAATGTCGCAGTCAAAGCATTGTGTTTGGCTTCGCCACGAATAAAATAAATGATGCCCAACAAAAGTGAAGAGTTGCCATCCACTAGTACTGACACAACTACGAGTAGAATTGTTAAAAGTCGGAAAAAGTACCAGAAACGATTTTCAGAACAAGTGGTTGTCGCGAGCTGTAAAATTTTTCAACGGTCAGCACTTGTCTATCTTATAATTTTAATACCCCCAAAAATTGAGATTTACCCCCACTTTTTGTGTCCAGGGCATAAGTATGCCCTTGAACAAAATACTGAGTGGAACACTGATATACCGGAGCATTTAAGTGTATTTGTTTTTTATTTTATTTTTGACCGGCTGATTAAGACTGTTCCAAATTAATATTGTAAAACAAAAATCTAGGCAATAAAAAAAATCTGAAGTGTTCTCGCACATGCAGTCTAAGCAGTACAGTGTTTTCCTATACAAATATGCAGTAGCAATGACACAAATACGAAAGACAGACATGTTTACAGTGTCCAATGAATAAAAGCACAGTTGCATTGAATTATGAAATAGAAGATAAATTGCTTGTATTCTTGGCTTCCCACATCCGGGTACTGGTAAATAACTTACATTCGGAAAAGGTGATTCCTCGGCTGTCATCACTGGTATCTATGTATCTAACTTTGAATAATACAATAACCAAGATTAGAAATGAAAGAAGATGACCAATTCCCAATACCTTTAATTCTATGTTTTTAAAAGCTTTTTGTTTCATTAACGATAAAGTTAAACATGCATAGGAGTCAATGGTAAAGACCGAGTTTTCACCTTTTACCAAATTTTTATGGTAAAATGAAAGCGACCTAATAATCCGATTGGTTAGCTGGTCAGTATGACGTCAAGGCGAATCTGAGAAAAAATATCAATTAAGCATTTCTGCTGCTTTCACTGTATTTATCAATGAGGTACAAGCATGCTAATGTGCACGAAAAGTTGTATCGCTGGAATAAATTTATAGCGTAATTAATTTGGAGTTTCAGTGCGACCCCTTCCACAGATCTGATATTTTATAACTGTCATAGTCTCACAATTTCCACTTCGAAGGCAAATCAATTTTACAGGTTGACATTTTACAACTGTCCGCCTTCCACGTCTCACTTTGATGTGCAAATAGCTGGGAACACATTCCCAACACAATTATATCGGGCACTTATAAATGCAATAAAATCCAATACTTGAATGTATTTATGATTTAACATGATAGGATTAAGTTTAAAATGATATATTGAACTCAATTCAAAGTTACGTTTACCTATTTACACACCTGCATCAATCAGGAGAAATATAAAAATAAATGGTATATCATGCTGCATGTGTAAACTTGCATGTTTAGGTATCAACATTCAGATTTTAAAGTGATGAGAATTTTCATAAAATCTTAAGTTTTCATTTAAAAACATATTTAATTCTTCATCTTAAAGCGGAAAATTATTATTTGAACTAGGTTAACTGTGATGTGTGCGCAGGTAATGTACCCAATATTGAAACTACACTTTCCGCCTATTATGGGTCACATAAAAATTAGGCGTAGAGGTGTGACAGTTATAAAATACAGTATCAGATCTGTGAAAGGGGTCAAACTGAAACGCTAAATAAATTGCGCTATAACTGTCACTGAAGGTGGACAACTATAAACTATCAGCCTACAGTTCTAATCGGTTTGCCTTCGAAGACGTAATACCGTTAGACTGGAATAAATTTCATGACAAAGAAACGAAATATCGGCATTAAAAAAATATATAGTTGTGAGAATTATCATTTGAAAAGTGAAATTTAGAAAATGTAAGTACACACAGACTTTCCTATGCAATTGTTCTAAGGTACGAGTTGACTAAGGTACGAGGTGACCAGGTGACTGGTAGCCTTTTATAAAGATGTAGCAATGTCATCACTTGATTTATTCTGTTTTGCAAGACAGATGGAATATATTTGCCGAAGCACTTACCAATTCTTACCAAAGGCATTTAGTTCGGCATACTTTATCAAATATAATCGTTGTCAGATATATCATATTTGTATCTGCCTAACATGTCTGTCTATATCATCTCGATGTTGATTGGCTGCACGGTTAGTGTGCTTATTTGATTGGCTGCACGGTTATACCCGGTTCTGCACGATACACGTTTTATTCATAGTTCTGATTGGCTACACGGTTAATCGAGTGGAACCGTGAAGCGTGTAGCGTTCGTGTTGCACGCGTGCGGGGAACCCACACGCAGGCGCCACTGTATTAGACCTTTCTAACTTAAACGTAATCCGTAAATGTAATACGTACTTCGAAAATAAATTGGGGGATTTCTCAAACAATACATTTTCCAGTTCAGTTTTGCGGGCGTTATTTTTGGCTACATTGATTGTGCCAAATAAAAACAACGCATATATAAATCGCCAATATATAACCTTAAAAAATAACCGGTATGAAATTCAAAGGGAGACAACGGCTGCACAAATACATGATTGTTACTGGATTGGGGAAATGAAATATGAGGAATATGAATAATACATGTATATATCATTATGTAATTTTGTACGTGTATTACTGAAAAACAACCGGGTCATCAGAAGAAAACCGCAGAACATGTTCATCATTGGTATATTTTAAGTTCTGACCGAAAGTAGACACTCATGATTGAATCGATACTAGAATGCAGTTGAATCCAATATTTTACAAAGCGAAAATAATGCCTGGTGCCTCTGATATGGCAAGTCAATTTATCTTACTGTGATGCATATATATATCTAAGCGTGAAAGTGATACCTCTATAGAAATCAGAGAGATATGTCTTTTATTTTTTGATCAAAAAGGATATACCTTTCCGATTTCATAGAGATATCTCTTATAATAGAGGGATATCTTTAAAATTAAGATATATCGCTGTTAATATCTTTCTTTTGATACAGATATCTCATGTTTTGAAAGATACCTCCCAATATTAAAGAGATCCCTCTCTACCAAACAGAAATATCTCACTTAAATCAGAAGATATCTCTGACAAGAGATATCTGTTTGAAAACAGAAATATCTCTGAAACTTTGACAGAAAGTAGAAAGATATCACTCATATAATATGTTAAATGGATATCTCTGTAGATTACACTTAAAGTTCAGGAGACATTTTTATGCAATACAAAGCTATCTCTTAGCGTTAAAGAGATATCTCTATTAAAACGAATGGTGTTCTTCTGAAATTATAGAGATATCTCTTTTTTGGAATGAATAGTAAAATGGCTTGCTTTACAGCTATAATGGTAACCTTACGCCTGAAGAGTGAAGAGTCGATTTCAGCATCTAATATAACTTAAAGTCTCTGTCTGCGATATGCCTTACATTGTATTTTGGCGGTTGTTGCGATTTCGGCAAGTTTACAACATATTCAAAACAGGAAAACACTATTTGCACCTCATATTTAACGCGTTATACAGTATTTAAAAATCATTTCAGTCATGTAGAGCGATTTAGCTATGTACATACATATTTTACGCTTGATCTGCACTAAATTCACGATTTTTACAAGTTTGATTGTGCACAACACCACAGAGATACGAAGTAGTGTTCACTGAATTCTGTATACTTTTACTGAACCAGTAATATTTTAATTTCTGGATTTAATAAATATATTTATATAGAGTTCATCCTATGAATGAGCCAATGATAAGTTTCATTCCTGTAACAGGAACTTCCATGTCATACGTACCAAATTTGTAAAGATAAAGATGGTATTGTATGTAAAGCGAGTCGCGATTTCCGGGCTGTCTTAATGATGCGCTACAGTTCAAGCTAATGACAGAAGCTTATATTTCCATATGTGTCCCGGAGGGGGGGGGGGGGGAAGGCATTCATGCCCATCGACACCCTGTCAGACAAGTTTCGCAAGATTAACAGAATGTTTCTGAGAAACAGAATACTGGTTGAGCATTCTATAATATAAGAATTCTAAAGACAAATTAGTTTATAATATTAATATGGCCCAATTCTTGGCATTTTCTTCCGTAAGTGATTCAGACATGTATTTGTTCAAACACTAAAAATGCTTACAGCTCATGTATTTAAGACGCAAACCCCTGTGGTATTGTACTAGTTTGATATTCATAGTTTTTTATTATATTTGAGAAAGTCCCTGGTTTTCATTGCAAGTACGGATTAAGTTTCCGTTTATGTTTCCGTTTCAGTTTAAGTTAGAAATGTCTATTATTGAGTTTACACTTCAATATTAACACTACATATTTCAAAATACAGCTGCAGTTCAAGCCTTGAGTTGCTCTACAAAAGTTGATAAGTCATGTTTGAAGTCCCAGGATCACATTTACAAGTAGCTCACATTTTATCAAGAAATATGTCTTACTGACATAAAAAAAGACCTTTATATGTGCCCAAAACATTCCTAACTTGCTTTTTAAATCGATAACTACATATCAGAAATATAGCGCAGTATTTTTTTCAATGTTTTGTAAAAAAAGAAAGGTTTTCTGTCAACACTTTTTCTTAAAGAAACAACTTGAATACGAAAGAAAGGCATGATTATGTCAACGTTATGAGAGTGAATAAAACATGATTCTATCATTATCCTATCAATAAAATTATGTGACTGTATCGGTACATTCTAAGTGATCCTGGGGCTTTAATATTTATACCGAAATTGCATATTGCCCATATGACATGGGTATAGTCCATTGTATTGACTTTATCAGTGCATTCATCGCAAAAGGTAGTCTTTCAAATTTACAAAATGCCCATTACATAAAGTTAGTAAGAGGCAGGACCATGGCTATTTTCCTTTTCATTAACCCATTAGGGCATATAATTCAAATTAGATGGCATGGACCGCTACCTCCATTTAATCACAGACTGCCACCTCTAAGCACCAAAGTGTTTAGAGGAATGAATTGGCATGTTTCCATTTGGATAATACGGCTTGATACTTTCTAAGCAGTAAGGGGTGTAGCTTGTTTAAGTTATTTTAAATAACTTCTACACGTTGTATTTATATTTTACTCATCACTCACTAAAATAAATTCTTAAAGTTATTTTTCAGTCAAAATAACTAATTCAAGTTATTTTTGTTCAAATAGTACAAAGATTTAACAACATTTTTTTCAAAAAATACGAATTTTCAAGTGAGTTTTATAATTTTTTCCTATTTCTTTGATCATTGAACTTCAAGATCATGAAATAAAATCTGCGACGCCACGACAAAACCTTGCGCCACGGCTTTGAAGTAGGACACTATTCAGTTCATCTCTAAGACAAATTTGACAATAAATCCATTGTGTCTATTTAAAAAGTCATTACTGTCAACTATAAAGGAAGAACCTGCATTTTTTTTCTCTTATCTAAATGTTTTTGCAGAGGTAATCTGCTAATAATGAAGAAATTCAAGAAAAACTGAAATGTTGAATTGTAACCTGTATAAGTTATTTTCAGAAATTCCCATCAATTTGATCACTTCAACTTTCAAAGGAGTGAATTCTTTCGGCAAAGGGAAGTATTTTTATGTTTCAAATATCATTTACTGAAGTTATTTTCAAAATAACTGTAAGAAGTTACACCCCTGACTGCTAAGTGCCTAGCCTCAAAAGAAGTGCAGGAGGGATATGCTCCATCTCTGGCTAGGTGGTTTTTGCAGTGGGAAAATCGTTTCAAATCCATTTGTGTGATGTTAATCAAAATATTTAGAAAACAAGAGCTGTCATTGGAAAGCAACAAATGCCCCAAAAGTGCTGTCTCACAGTCTGTGACCTGGACCATCAAGATGTAGACCAAATTTTTAATATGCCTTTCAAAGTTACTTCGAGAGCATTGAAATACATGTCGCGAAATCCCCTTCATGCATCGCTGCGACAAGTACTCGTATATGGTATGCAAAATATTTTTGAGCCATGGAGTCTATGAATAGCTTCGTGAAAACGAGTATAATTGTAAATTAGTGCTGACAACTATAAATAATAATATAATAAAGTCAATGAAAACAACAACAGTTCTTATGTTTTATCTAATATATTTAATTCACATAAGTAATATTGATGCAGAATATAATTTACCGTTCTAATACAAAAAAAAGCGTATCTGCCTCTGTACGTACATTTCTGCAGTGGTCAGCAGTAAGTTACTTATATGAACTGTTTTGGCCTTATGGTAGTTCCCTCGAGGGTAGTTTGACCCTTGTCTGGTTTTGTACTACATGGTGAACTAACCAGACGATGCTTTTTAATTATTGTAGATTGTTGAATTCTTAGGATAAGCAAATATATTTCCGCCCTAGTTTTATCGTTCAGTTAATATTTATCTTCGGTAAGCTTTAATTCATGACAACATGTGCAAAAACGGAATATATTGGAAAATATGAAGCCCCTGCTAACATACTGGCTACTTATGAGCGTGACGCCCTGATTATTTATAGTTGTTTTACCAGTCAATCCGTCATACGTTTATGTAGTGGATACGACTCGTGAAAGGCAACTTTTATTTGAAACGTTCAATATCACATATCGTTGTTTGAAAAGTAAATCATGAAGCTAATGCTTGCCAATTGTAATTCTAAATTAGTTGCAGTATTTACATTTATTTTTGTGTGTTGTTTCATAAGTATCATACAGTTGATAGATACACAAATCGGATATGACAATCAGATGGCACCACAGGTAAATTTGTTAGTATTCATATATTAATGTAGTTAAATGATATCGTTTATTTGATCCACGTTTAGAACAGCATTCATTCACAATTGCCTTATTACATAATTGAAATGAAATATGAAGTATAAGCCCACAAGGGACAAACCTGCGTGTTGAAAGTAAGGGTCTTGGTCAACGATAGAATGCTATCTATGTTTCATGATTAATAATTGCATATCTTTTTGTTACAGTACATATTGTATCATAGCTTTAGGGTGAATATACATTATTTATTATACATTGCTTTTTGCAAGGGACGGAACTTAAAACAGTACTCGATCTGAAATATAGCAAAGTTTCAATATAGTAGTGTAGGATATTGGACATGATACTAATTAGATAGATAACTCCTTGCCTGAACAATGACGTTATTACTCTACGTCTAAGCCTTCTCGAAATATCGTTATTATTCTCGAAAGAAGTACACAGATAATGCACATAATTTTAAACATATCGACATGTAATTATGTCTCCCCCATAGAATATTGGGGATATATATTGGTTTTGCAATGCCTGTCTGTATGTCTGTGTGTTTGATATTTATGTGGCTAAAGGCTTATATGTGGCTAGCCACATAAAATAATTTTTTGACATCATTTTTTGTTTTCTGTGTGGCTTAAAAGGACACATTATTCATTAAGACTCATAGTGATGGACAACTGATTGTCCGTTGAATTGGACTTCCATACACTCATTGTCAGATTAGTCTCCCCTACATTAACTGTTTTTTGTTGTTGTTTCCGTGATGTTCCGGACGCCCGATGTTACCGCGCACGCGCTTTAGACTATTCCGGAAGTTATAGATTTTTTTTACATATTCACTGGTACACACGTTCTGAAGCAATGGGCAGAAAACGCTGCAAAAAAGATGGGTGAGAGTAATATTTTCCATAGTTATGGGATGTTTCTTTTAAGATTATAGAAACCACGACAATTATATTTCACTTATCGTCCGGTGATCACTCATTATGGTGCAGCATTGTAAAATTACGTGACTAAATTATTTAGGTGCGAAAAAATGATTTAACGTTTGTTATGATCAGCCACAAATTTGACCGAGCACAGGAAAGTATTATTCAGTCTAAAATAGAAATGAATAATGTATCTTGTGGAAAAAGTACCCCTCTAAATAAACACCAGAATACAATGCCTTCCGTTTCCACTTCTCCACTACACAGGTTTCAGTGTCACAGTCACCTTCTGATATTGCTAAACGTTTAAAAATATATTATTTTAAGATGTTTATGATTGAAAGCAGTGCAGTTCCCGAATACTTTTATGTTGCCATATGATAGGCTGCATTTTAATTTTACAGATATAAACGGCTTTCATTATTTGCTTACATTTTTCATATACATGTATTTACTTTTGTTAAGATATTATTTTGATTATGTGATTCCCCACTGTGGATATGTATCTAAAAACATTTGGCCAAAACAGTTTTTGAAAGACATTGGTAAACTGACTAAGAAAGCTGATTAGTCAGAAAAATGACAGTAAATGTTGAGTATTTTGTGCAACAACTCCTATCTTAATTTTGCATGCATGTAGCAGGTACTTTTTTAGCAAATGACAACATCACTTACCCTGGTCAAAAATAACTTGTAGCCAAATTTGCATAGCTCTTACCATTTCATACAAAGTTTCACCAACAAGGCTATGATATTTATACCTTGGGCATTTATTTAAATCTTGTTTCAAGCGAAAGATGTGGCACTTTTTAAAGGAAATCATGATAAAATAGAACAAGAAGCTATTGGTAGTGTAAATAGTTCTGTGTTTGTTTTAATATTTGCAGTATTTTACAGTTTTGACTGCAAACGTTATGTTATTACTCAGATTTTCAACTTCATAAAAACTTGATAAAAGAAGTTAGTAAAAGAAATTTACAAATAATTACCTATTGGCCTTCAATAATGTAACAGAAGTTTTTTGAGCTAGGCTATTGTCCACTGCCAATTTGACAATTTAGCTGGTTGGAAAAAAAATGCAAAGTTTGGAATGAAAGCAGAACTTTGCATTTGTAGCTAAAGTAGTGTTGCTGGAATACACTGAGTGCTGTTTGATGTTGGGAACCTGTTTTTGTGTCATTTCCTGGCATGTTATTTCATGTTTTCTTTCCAGTTCACATTAGGGTAAAGCAAATCTAAGTTGTCTGTTATTATGAGGCTTTCATTTTTCATACCAGTAAATAGAAGGAACACTACATTAAAGTCACATTGTGGTTTAGACTTTGTCAATATAATGTGTTTAGTTGTCTTTAATTCTGAGGCTACCTTTCTTTATGATTCTGAGTGATGAAATCATTAGATACAAAGATTAACATTTGTGAAAGAGTTGCCCATGTATTAAAGTGTTCAGTTGTCGTTAATTGTGATGCTACCTTTCTTTATGATTGAATGATAAAATCATTAGAGACAAAGATTTACATTTGTGAAAAAGTTGTTCATGTATTAAAGTGTTCAGTTGTCTTTAGTTGTGAGGCTACCTTTCTTTATGATTGAATGATAAAATCACTAGAGACAAAAATTTACATTTGTGAAAGAGTTGTCCACGTATTAAAGTGTTCAGTTGTCTTTAATCTTGAGGCTACATTTCAAGGAGGCTAATAGAATCAGTATCTTGGACACGTTAAGACACATTGCTTTTGACAGGGCTTTGTCTAAACATGTACGGCTAGTATATTTGTATCAAGTTGGCTAATTAGTAAATAGAATCAGTATCTTTGACGCTTAAAGACCACTTGATTTGGACAGGACTATCTCTATAGAAGTGTGGCTAATACAGTTGTCTGTTATTGTTGGGCTACCAGTATAAATGCCAGTTGACAATAAAAACTCTCATATATGGGCATGCAACTACATTGTAACATATGCAGGAAGCTACAATGCAGTTAAAGAGTTGAAGCCACATTGTAGTTCAAGAGATGTGTATATATTTTGCTCGACTATTCCGAGAATATACAGTCAGTTGTGCATCGGCGGTGCAGCTTTGGTTAAAGTTTTGCTGCTATGTAATATAATGCACATATCTCAGTAACCACTTATGATATTGACTTTAGGGATGTCATGCAATCAAGTCAGATAATTCTTGTATAAATTTAGTGCAAATTATGGCCCTTGCTTGACTTTGAAAATTTTGTTAAAGTTTTGCATGCAAGGTATTATCATGCACATATCTCAGTAACCACTTATGGTACTTCTATCAAACTTAGCAATTGTGTTCAGGATTACATTTTGTATCAAAACATTATTTTTACCAAAAATTAAATATATAGTGATAGATTTTGACATTTTTATGATTCAACTTTCCTAGGTTATAATTAAGAGTCAGCATAATTTGTTTTGCTATTATACTGATAAAATATGTGTTTCATTAGCAAGCACCCACAACATTCGAGCTTCCTGTCTGATGTACAGCTCTTGTTTCACTTAGTTTTAATTATTTGTGAAGCCAGCTATCATACAACCATTCTGCATCCATTACTTCAACCTTTTCTTTATTCAGACAATTTGAAATTTCCAAGTTTTTTAATCTATTTGCGGCTATTTGTAAGAAAAAGAACTGCTCTGCCACACTTCAGTATTTCATGGATGATATTTGTTGGGCTAAGTGTGAACTGCAGAATACAGACCAGTCAACAGACCAAGTGGAATCTACAGCTTCAAGAACACAAGAGACTGACATGGACAAGATAGGTTTTGGTGGAGAGAGTGATAACCTGCTGAATACAGGCCAGACAACAGACCAAGTGGATTCTACAGCTGCCAGAACACAAGAGACTGACAAGGACAATATATGTTTGACTATGTAGAAGCTTCTGAGATGGAAAGTACTGAATTTTATCTTAAAGAGAAATATATAGTTAGAGATGTTTTATTACCTAGTATATACATAAGGAAACACAGAAAAAGCCACATAAGTTCTAGAGCACAGGCCTCTGCAAAACATGATAGCAATACCATAATTAACGATAATTACCATGCATGTCTCTATTGTGGGAAGCTTCGTCAGCAATTAAAACCCCACTTAAACTTGCATAAAAAACATCTCAGAAGTTAAAGAACTACTGAAGGGGGTTAAACAAGATCTGACAGCAATAATGAAAAAAGGGGATCATGTACATAATGTTGAAGTTTTGAAGAATGGTAGTGGTAAAATAATTTTGAGTCGAAGACCATCAAACTAAGATATTGGCAAATATGGACCTTGTCCCAGCTGCAAGGAGTGACTGTAATAAAAGAACTGAAAGTGCATTATCGAAAAAATATAAATGAAAAAAGGTAAATTTGACAAAGAGACAGTTGATAATACAGTCACAGGTCTTATCAGGGGTCATTATCAACAAGAGGGCCATGATGGCCCTTTATCGCTCACCTGAGTACAACTGCTTTTAACAAAGTTGCTAGAAATCATCGAAACAACCTTTCTGACAAATTGCCAGGATATTTGGGCTGAAAATGTTACCTCTAGAGTGTTAACAAGGTTTTTCTATATTTGGGCTCTGTGACCTAGTTTTTGACCCAAGATGACCCTTATTCGAAGTTGAGCTAGAAATTATCGAAACAACCTTTCTGACAAATTTCCAGGATATTTGGGCTGAAAATGTTACCTCTAGAGTATTAACAAGGCTTTTCCATATTTGGGCTATGTGACCTAGTTTTTGACCCCAGATGACCCATATTGAAACTTGAGCTAGAAATCATCGACACAACCTTTCTGACAGATTTCCAGGATGTTTGGCCTAAAATTGTAACCTCTAAAGTGTTAACAAGGTTTTTCCACATTTGGGCTATGTGACCTAGTTTTTGACCCCAGATGACCCTTTTTCGAACTTGAGCTAGAAATCATCAAAACAACCTTTCTGACAAATTTCCAGGATATTTTGGCTGAAAATGTTACCTCTAGAGTGTTAACAAGTTTTTCCATATTTGGGCTGTGTGACCTAGTTTTTGACCCCAGATGACCCATATTCGAACTTGAGCTAGAAATCATCGAAACAACCTTTCTGACAAATTTCAAGGAAATCTGGGCTGAAAATGTAACATGTATGTGTTAACAAGGTTTTTCCATATTTAGGCTTTGTGACCTAGTTTTTGACCCAAGATGACCCATATTCGAACTTAGGCTAGAAATCATCAAAACAACCTTTCTGACAAATGTTCAGGATATTTGGCTGAAAATGTTACCTCTAGAGTGTTAACAAGGTTTTTCCATATTTGGGCTGTGTGACCTAGTTTTTGACCCCAGGTAACCCATATTAAAACTTGAGCTAGAAATTAACCAAACAACCTTTCTGAAAAATTTCCAGGATATTTGGACTGAAACAGTAGCCTCTAGAGCCTTAACAAGATTTTTCTATTTTTGGGTCATGTGACATAGTTTTTCATCCGAGATGACCCATATTCGAACTTGTCCGAGTAATTACTGGGACAAACATTCTGATTAAGTTTCGTGACAATTGAGGCAAAAATGTGATTACTAGAGTGTTAACGAACTAAGTGTGGACGGACGACGGACGACAGACGACTGACGACGGACGACGGACATTCATCGATCCTAATAGCTCACCCTGAGCCAGCTCAGGTGAGCTAAACAGCCATCAAATCTAATGCTTCATGAGGTCTTTCCAATGATGATGAAAATAACAATGATGATTCGAATTCTGTAAGCAGTAGCAAATACAAAACGTTTTCAAAGTGTTTGCAAACTAAATACTTCAACCGAATAGTTGAATGTGCTTTGCGGTGTTGTGTACCGCATATGGACGACATTGAAGAGCTGCAATCACCAAGCAAAGCCATTATACTTACCTATGGCCTGCGTGGAGTAGTTAGTGCTAAGGGGGCTTAACTTGTAAAGAAAGACCCTCACAATCCCAAGGTAACATAGATGCAGACGCTTCTTGACCTCATCAGTTTAGAATGGGGGGAGAAACTTATCAAAGTTGCTAGGTCCGTTATGGTCAGGAGAGCATTCATAATGAAGAAGGAATTGCGATCTCCAGAGGATGTAATGAAATTGACTTGCCATGTGGTGAAGTAGTTAAAATGTTCTTATTTGCAAAATATGTTGGACTCTATTTTACAGTTGATTTTGACGCAAGACATGTTAATAACTATTTTACGGAGCTTTTTTTTTGATGCAAGAGATGTTAGTGTTTATTTTACAAAATATGTATTTTCTGAACATTTTTTTCGGGTTGGTGGAAATATTTGTTTTGCGGAATGGCTTTTTACCGAGTTGTATGTGTAAGATAACTAAATGATATTCAAGTTGAGCGTGTGTTCATGCAGACTTAATCATACATTATAATTGAAAGTTTTAAGTTTGTAACAAATAATGTGTTAATACTTTGTTTCATTCATTAAATATCGGGATTTATTATATACGATCCCTGATCACATTGATAAGTAAGTTAATGCATATGTTGCTTCGTTCGCACAAAACAAGTGTGCATAATTTTAATTAGACCACTCTGCATATTATTATGCAATTATCAAATACAATAGGAGAGAACGCCGTGACGTCACACGGGATTGTTGATAAGATTGCCGGTGGGCAGTAACAGTCGTGTTTACAATGCCTGTGTATCGGAAAGGATTTTTTGAATTTTTATAACTTTTTTTGCTATCTGAAAGATTTTTAAAATATAAAAAGTTATGAAACGCTCTTGATACTCGTATTTTCAGATTAAAATATCGTTTTTAATGACACTTGATTTTTCATAACGGCTTGTTTCTGCTATAACCATTTACAAAAACAGTGAAAATTAAGCGCTTGCGAATTTTTCATTTTGAATCCTAACTAAAATTGAAAATAATGAATAAAGTGTATATTTCATTAGCTTTCCATTGATATAAAACATTTTAAAATATCGTTTGTTGTGAAAAAGTTACAGCCATTAAAGACACCCCTAACAATACAAAAACACAGACTACCGACCGCTGCCCATCACATTCATCTCTTATCAGAAGAAAATATTGCGTAATACAGGGTTTTGTTTTACGATCTCATTGTAAGCTAAAGATGTTTATTAATTCATGAGGTTGTAGATGTAGTAGTTACTTCAGTGCACTAAGACGTCACATCCGGGCACAACTTGACTTAAACTATTAATGGCGGCGTCCGTAAACCGGAATAAAATAACATAATTTCACTGAAAAATTAGAAAATAATTAAAAAGCAATTGACCACATTCAACGCATTTTAGGAAATGGTATAAAGTGATAGGCTTGTTTGAATTTCACAGTCGAGTTTTCTGACTTTCTGTACCCTTTAATGGCTTTCTGCTGAATTTTGATTCGACATTAAATATAGCTGGCTGGGTTTCTTTGTCAAAATTATTCTGAAATCTTAAAAAATAACCGGTCCAATTTTAAAATATTAAATCACAAACCTTACCACTTGACTGTGTATTGAACAATTTTAAGTGACTTGAAATGCTTTCAAAAACCCGACTGCCATGTATTAGTGTTAAACCATGTGACCAGAACCCTACAGTTGATCAACAAAGCTGTATGTAACTACAAATAATCAGTCAATATTATAGGTTATTGAACTTGTATGGCGATATATTACTTGGAACGATTAAATCAACGAGTTCCAAGTAATATTTCGCCATGCAAGTTCAATAACCTTTTTATTATATACTTTCATGTTGAATATGAACAAAATGACATTCTTTAAGCAAAAAACAATAAATGAATCTGGAAATTTCTCAGACAAATAGCGTACTATTTTACCATGTACATTTTCTTTATTGCGTATTAATAGACTCGATTCAATATTGTTGTTTATACGTGACGTCATTTATTAGGAGAAACGTTGACGCCAATTATACCGTAAGAAATTTCAGTTGCCGTCCGCCATCTTGTTTTGAAAAACGCAAGACTTTTCCTACGAATGCAGGTTTGTACTTTGAAATGTGAATAAATCAACTTGATGTAAGTTCCTAAAAATGTTTTCTCTTTCTTATGACTATATGCAAAACATCATTGTTTTTCTTTATCAATACAAGGCTAATATACGTACCAGTAACTTTCGTAACCAGAACTGGTATTGCGTGCCCTAAAAAATTCGAACCATTTTAAAAATGAAACACTTTTACGACTACTTGTAAATGAATAAAGTTTCTTTTTTATTTTCAGACCGTAGCTTATTTAATTGTAAAAAACTGTCGAACTTCGACATAGAAACCTCATTAAAACGATGTTTGCAAACAAATAAAATAGTCCGTAACGTTGATCCCTAGGACCGCCATCCCTTGCCAACGTTCAGTATCATTCCTTGACAACGTGCAGTACCGTAGATCACTGAACGAACTCTCTAAGGCAAAGTGAACGGACAATATGAAAGTATATAATAAAGGCTGTAATTGAACACTTGTTGCATAGCTGTAAAATCATGATGACAAAAAGTTGATTGATGATGTCTTTCACCTAGTTGTAATTTGAATATTAAGATCATTCTAAAATGTAAGGCATTGAAAGCTATATTAAAAGAGTTAATATGTTTTGGCATAGATATTTCAAATAAAAGATTGAAACATTTTTTTTTTGCTTAACGTATTCGTAATGTATGTTTCTGGAGCAAAACATACTAGTGCTGTGATAGTCTTTCAGTTCATGCAGTTTTCCCAGGTAAGAAAATTAATATAGCTGTAACAATGTTTCGTTAATTGACGTAGGATTTTTTTATTTAGTTCTTTATCATTTTATCATACCCCCTGCACAACAAAGTAAGAGCGGTATACTTGATTCAGCTTTTATGTCTGTAGACACAATCATGTGCGTGCTTAATTTCTCCATGAACACTGGTCAGATTGCAATGAAACTTCACATGAACTATAGGTACCAAGCTTAGTGCTGCATGCTGTGGGCAGAATTTTGTTGTACTATTTTTCACATATGGACTTTTTAACATTAAAATGTACGTAGCGATTTTGTGCATTCCTCTGGCAGGATTTAATGAAACTTCACAGTAATGATAAATACCAAGCAAAGAGCAGACTTCGGCTTGACTACTATTCACAGAGTTATGGCTCTATGTTTTTTTTTACAGCCATGTGTACATATAGATTTTTGTGTACAATTCATCTCCAAAAGCCTTAGCTGGATTTCAATGAAATGTCTCTGTAGTGATAGCAAGTGGCTAATGCTGTCTGTTTAGCTCGACTATTCGGAGAATATGGAGAGCTATTACAGTCACTTGTGCGTCTGCGGTGGCGTCACCGTTGCAGCTTTGGTTAAGGTCTTGCCTGCTAGGTACTTTCGTTCAAATATCTGAGTAACCACTTATGATATTGACTTGAAAATTTATTAATGTCTGAAGGGGTGTCACACAGTCGAGTCAGATAACTCTTGTATAAATTTAGTAATAATTATGGCCCGTGTATGACTTTTAAAATTTGGTTAAAGTTTTGCCTGCTAGGTACTATCATGCACATATCTCGTTAACCACTTATGATATTGACTTAAAACTTTGTTAATTTTTTTAGGAGTATAACACAGTCAAGACAGATAACTCTTGTTTAAAGCTAGTGCAAATTATGGCCCTTGATGAATGATGCTCAAACCTTTTCTCACAAGCACATTGTGCTGATTTTCTGGTGGGCACATATACTTCTAAAATACATCAGAAATATTCAATGTATTGGTGTTGTTGGCTATGAAACATGCAAGTCAGTAATCTCATCTACCAGATTGATGAGCAATTGATGTATACCGTTTACTAGTGAGGTATATTAACACAAAATGAAGGAGTTAAAATGATAGCCATTAAAAACAAACTGAACTTTATTGAATACTGTTTTGGTTAAGTAAATACATATTAACATGGTTCCTAGGATACAGCCATGTTAACGTAGACTTAATGAATAGAAACAACTTTTCTTTGATACGTAAAAACATTGTGATACAAGTTCCATGAATATATCTACATTGCTCACTTGGACACTGTATGGATAGAGGTCACTCTGGTTTGGACTACTAAACTCCTAATTGATGCTTGCATATAGTCACATTGTTTATCTAGACACACAGCATATAGACAATAATCACATAAACCTCGTTTGTGAGTAGACTGGGAAATACACATACAATTCTTAGCCACATTGATGATTTTAGCAACATAATTTTAAGCCACATATTTACCCACTTGTTGGTCCGTCTGTCCGTCCGTCCGTCTGTCCGGTAAAATAGTGTCCGCTCCATATCTCCTAAACCCTTCGAAGGATTTCATGAAACTTTGGTCAGATAGTCAAAATTTACTTGGCTAGAAAAAGAACGAAACCATGTGTCTATGTTGTACTCTAACTGTTTCTGTACCTTGAACTTTCCCGAAGCAAAAATCACTTTATTGGGGGCGTTTATCATATATAATAAGAAAATGTTACTTAAGATAATTAAACAAGTGTTATATACTTTACATTACAATAATCTTTCTTATTCATTACTCAATCTGAATTCTGAATAACTTGGCTCGGATGTATGCTTACAGGTGGCTTTGCGATAATTATAGTAGCACTTGCGTTCCATAAATACACCATATATATATAGACATGACACGGAAACTGTATGCTCTCCTTATCCGCGCATGCCAAATCCCAATCTTTACTCTCATCATTCATTTCTACTCGAGTTTTTCTTTTCTCTTTTATATAATATTTGGTGTTGTCCACTATCTATGTTTTCTAGAGTCCTTGAATTTACACACAGTTGGAACTCCAAAATATTCATTGATATAACAAAACTCTTCTGTTAAGTGTGAATATCAACACAATTTTTTATTCTGAACTTGCATCGGCTAAACTAATTACAGGTTGAAGGATCTTAACAAAATATGTAATTTTGTACACAGCAAGTATTGATGGTGTTTCTGCAGTTTTCACATCGTGGCGTTTGTATTTCCCTCATCTCCGCATGATCCATTTACTAATATGCATGCCTTCTACAAGAAATATAATAAAATGGTATCAGCATGTCTATATCTTTATAATTATTCATTTTAGAATACTTACTTCCATAAAGGATCCCTGACAAAGTCCCAAAAGCAAAAACAATGCTTGCAGATATGAACCTATCATTAACATCAGCCGGTTGCAACAACTAATAATAACTGCATATAAACTCGTTTAACATCAACTCACAGATAACTTCATTTTAACATAGTGAAAGTTTGATTGAGTAACAGAAACAAATATAGATGATTTCCGCATCGGAAAATTACGATTAGTCAGTTTGACATATAAAAAAAACAGATAGAAAGGTGTAGCCAATCCAGCTACATCATATTCTTTAAATTGTTATTGATCTTCGTAAATCCAGGCTTCCCATTGTCCAAATTCCCTTAACTTGCACATGAATAATCAAGTACTACTCCATCTAGTTTTATACATTTGGTTAAAATTCTTTCATCGAAATATTGTTTGCAATTGATAACAGTTATCGTCTAAAAGTAATGCATGAATTTCTATCTTAGTAATGACTGTCAAATATTAGTGGTGTGCAATACTTTTCTTTTCTTTTTTTTCTTTTATTTGCCTCTATTTACTTCATGCTTAATTCTTGTTAACTTGGGTTATTACGCCACCTTTTTTCACTTATATAATGTATAGCGCACATAACTTACAAATGTAGTGAAGTAATACTATATAAATATGGTTACCCATTGAACTTCTTTATAATTCTCTGCGACTAACCATCAGAGTATTAAAGAAACACACCAACACCCAGACTAACGCCCACCATGGTTTCGGGTTCCCGATTAAAAGGACAGACACTCTTCAGTATTTAAATTGTATATCCGGTATTTATATTGAAAAATGTGAACATTTGAGAGACAACTAAGCTATCAGCCCAAAGGAAGATAGCCAAATTGGCTATATTATGAAATAATACTGTTGGTTCTTTCCTGCATCAGTCAGAAACATGAGCATTGGTCCAAGAGATAACCCACTTTAATTTTCCTTTTTGAGCACGGAAAAACAATTTATATCATTACTTTCCTCAATATATGTACTTTTTGGAAACAACCATTTTTACGCCCATACCCGGGGCAACGCCCTAAAATTCAAGATGGCCGCAAAGATGGCGGACATTTTTATTGAAAATGACCTTTTAAAGTAATTCAGGGCAAACACAGTTATCAAAATCTTGATATGTTTCTAAACGTCTGCGTTTTGTATCAAAAGAAACTAAACATCAGATTGTTGTGTTAAAAGTACAGATGTTTTAACAATTTCGGTTGTTTTTACTAAATATCCATGGAAAAAGATCATTTTTTTCACCTTTTTGCATTTCGTAAGGTTTCAACTCTTGTAGAAATTTCGTGTTGAAGTAAATTTCTCAATTTTTTGTAACCAATTTGGTTGACCATTAAGATAGAAACACAATATGAGCAAGTTGGGCCAGTTAGTCTTACATATTTGAAACAACACACATTCAATTCGAACCCCACCCGTCAATGAAACTATATGAACAGTTTTAGCACGCTGACGGTAACAGATACTGAGCTTAAACATATCTTATTTTAATATATTTTAATTCAATTCACATCTGTTTTTCAGATACAAATATTTTCATTTTTTTTAATGATTTGACCCGACATTCATGAAATGATTGCCATGGCAACAGGTATATAATGGTAAGAATTGTTATAAAATAGCAAAATGGTGTCAAATTTGACTTTGTCCAGACCTGCAAACTATAAAGTTCTCAATGTGTGTAACAAATTTGTATGACCGTCTTGTTAGAAACACAATATGAGCAAGTTGGGCCAGTAAGTCTTTTAGATTTGAAACAACACATATTTAATTCGAGCCCCATCCACCAAGGAACTAAATGAAATTTCTTAGCACTCTAACGGTTACAGATACTGAGCTTAAACTGTTTTTTTTTATTACATTTCAATTCAATTCACTTTTGTTTTTCAGATACAAGTATTTTCAGTTTATTCAAGGATTTGACATGACATTCATGAAATGGTTGCCATGGCAACAAGTACATATAGTAACAATTGTGATAAAATAGCATTATAGTGTTAAATTTGACTTTGTCCAGACCTGTAAACTGTAAATATCTCTTTTTTGCAACCAATTTGTATAACCATATAGTTATAAACACAATGTAAGCAAGTTGAGCCAGTAAGTCTTTTAGATTTAAAACAATACGCATTTACTTCGAACTCCACCCACAAATGAAACTAAATGAAAATTCTTACTATGCTGGCACTACAGAGCTAAAACGTGTTTTCTTTTAATTTATTTTATTTCAATTCACTTCTGTATTTATGATAAAAGTAATGTCAAATAATCGAATGATTGAATATGACATTAATGGGATGGTTGCCATGGCAACAATACATACATAGTAAAAGTCATCATTAAATACCAAACTGATGTTACATTTCTATTGATATTTATGCATATTACACAAAACTTGTTGTGCAGAGTATACTAGAGAATACTATTTAGGATAAAGTGAGGCTCAGGCAGTATTCTTAAAAGAAAAACAAAATACAAAGGTGTTTTTTATGAAAACATCAACATTATCCTTATACAGTGTAATGCTTCCGAATATGGTTGCAAATAAAATCAAAGCACTGAAAGAAGTGGTAGAGTGATTTCCTCAAACAACAGAAGAGATAACGCACATAAAGCTACGATCTATGTTTTCGTAGCACAGTAGCTTGTAAATTTGTAAAAGTATAGCGCAAAAGTCTCTAGACTTTTCTTTTACAATGGATATAGATGATACAGACTGGACAAAAATAAAACCAATGACCCATAAGTGTGAACTTGACATTGGCAAAGCAGGTTTTGGACACTTGTTAGCTCATTTGGCAAAAAGTGCCAGGGTGACAATTCCTAGGGCTTAGATATTTAGCATGTCTACTAAGATTGTTACAATATGAACCTGACTCAAAATTGACCCTCCCGGGATATCTCTTGTTTTACATGGGCTTATATTATATGAAAAACTAATTTCTGAAACCACAATACCTAGAGCTTACATAGTTTGCATGTATCTTTGCCTAGTTTTCATCTTCAAAAAATGTTCAAATTATGTTCCAGTGATTAAAATTGACCCTTTTCTGCTATTGATAATCTTGTAGTATAGCCAATGGTAGCCAGGTGAGTGATATAGGGCCATTTACTTACCACTAAATCATTGCTTTCATTTCGCCATGAATCTTTTAACCACGTCGCTAAAGAGGTTTTTCAATATTACATTGTTATATTGTCTACAATTGATTGGTTTATCATAATATTAAGACTCTGGATATATTTTATTTGTATTTTCTATTGTACACGCATCATTTATTGTCAGTACTAACTTTAAAATGCTATTTACGTAGCCACATGACTAAGCATAGTTTAAACATTTTTGATTAATTAAAAAATGAACGCACATTGACAATAGAGGATTAGACAGGCGCCCGAAACTCAGAATGTTATATTTATGTGTTTGGCGGTATACGCCGTTAGACAGGCTAAAGCATTCATTTCATCCAGCGCATCGTTGTCAAACTGAAAGGAAATCTATTAAAACAAAGTACGATGTAACTTTCAGTAATTAAGACGTTATATAAAAGTTCCTTCAACGCTACGTGATAAAGAGTTGTTTTTGTTATATGCTTCTATCAAGTATACAAATAAACTACATGTAATTGTTTTTATCTTGTTATTCATTTACAAACAATCTTTTGACATTACAGGACTTTATGTATTTCGAGGGAAAATAAAATCGAGGTCATCTAGAATTAACAAGATCATAGAAAACTGATTGAAAAGACAGAACTTTAAGTTTTACATTTCTGTTTTTCGCTAGGTTTAAAAAGATTATGTAATGCAACAACAAAACATTTGTTCACCTTTTGAAAGTCTAAGCTAACTGCAATAACATGAATACTCGTCGTCTGTACATTACTGCCATATGGTGGTTGTAAAACTAGGAGAGGGAACTTTGACACTACTTAAACATGTCATGTTCTTTTAAATCAAACCCAAGTTGTTAGAAATGCTTGACAGATTAACAAGTTGTTACAATTTTACATACCAGTATGCAGCATACATTTGTCCATTGAGAAGTTATTTAATTGTCTACAGAACAGCAAACTGTCATAGTCATATATTGGTATTAAGAAAGTATTTTCTTGGTTTGCATGCATCGGGGTGTTTTCAATGGTACGTCGTTGCTATTAACTGTAAAACAGAGTGTTAACTATTAAGATTCTTGCTATAAATAACTTAGAGGAGAACTTTGTTAGTGC
The DNA here is from genome assembly GCA_022818135.1 of Saxidomus purpurata. Lineage (NCBI taxonomy): Eukaryota > Metazoa > Mollusca > Bivalvia > Venerida > Veneridae > Saxidomus > Saxidomus purpurata. The sequence goes on from JAFMSR010000011.1 coordinate 31,800,778, forward strand.
AGTTTACAGGACTAAGTGAGATTTGACACCATTTTGCTATGTTATCACAATTTTACTACATTGCATGTATACTTGTTGCCATGGCAACCATTTTACGAAAATCATGTCCAATCATTTAATAAACTGAAAATATTTGTATCTGAAAAAACAGAAATCAATTGAATTAAAAATATCAAAAGAAAACAGTTTTAGCTCAGTATCTGTTACCGTCAGAGTGCTTAAAATGTCATGTAGTTTCATTGGTGGATGGGGTTCCAATTAAATGCGTGCTGTTTCAAATCTGAAAGACTTAATGGCCCAACTTGCTCATATTGTGTTTTTTACTAGACGATTATACAAATTGGTTACAAAAATTGAGAAATTTACAGTTCACATGCATGGACAAAGTGATATTTGACATCATTTCGCTATTTTATCACAATTTTTACCATAAATACTTGTTGCGATGGCAAGCATTTCATGGATGTCATGTTTAAACATTACACAAAATGAAACTATTGCTACCTGAAAACAGAAGTGAATAGAATAAAAATATGTTAAAAGAAAACATTTTAAGCTCAGTTTCTGTCAGCGTGCTAATAATGTTCATGTAGTTTCATTGGTGGATGGGGTTCGAAATAAATGTGTGTTGTTTCAAATCTGAAAGACTTACTAGCCCAACTTGCTCATATTATGTTTCTAACTCAATGGTCATACAATTTGGTTACAAAAATTGAGATATATACTTCAGCACAAAAATTATACAAGAGTTGAAACTTAACAAAATGAAAAAAAAGTGAAACAATAGCCCAATTTTTACTGTGTTTTAATAAAAACAACCGAAAGCATGCAACAGATATGTACTTTTGATTACTGGGGTTGTCCTGAATTACTTTTAATGGTTAATTTCAATAAAAATGTCCTCCATCTTAGCGGCCATCTTGAATTTTAGGGCAGTGCCCCGGGTAGGGGCGAAAAAATGGGTGTTTCCAAAAAGTACATACAGTAGTCGGAACGTAACAGTTGTCACACGGAACGCACGATACATGCACGATGTACGCACGATACACGCACGTTAGGCGTACGGTAAATACACGGTACACGATTCAGAACAATACACGATATGAACGATATAAGGGGCGCACGCTACACGCTACAAGTTAGACGGAGTACAAGTTATTCGATTACTTTGACTGTTTTCAGTTTACTTAAAGTGTGATTGCTTTTCTTTTCACCAAATTTGTTTGTTTTGACCATTCAATGAGACCAAAAGAATAAGACCGATTAATTTCAGGCTTCGAACCTACACAATAACAAAAATACTTCGGAAAGTAAATACATATGTCCATAGTTTATCTAGGTGCGAACAAAATTACAGTAAGTGTCGAATCCGTATTTTAATATTGATCCTGAGGTGCGAGAAATTTGGCGGATGTTAATTGCTGTCAACACCTATTTGTAAAGCACTCTACACGAAAGAGTGACACTGTCCATTTGTTTTTTTTCGACAGTCAACATAATTATCTTTTCAATAAATCAATCATAATTTATGTGTAATTCAAGTGGCGATTATCTTTATAGCGATCATATGGAATATCTTAAACAAAATGCAACTTTAATAAGGTATTATACAATTAATTTATAAATTTTTGCTCGAACGTCAACTGATTTTGTAAAACTATCGTTGATTCGTCGATTCTTCATAATATTTTGTTTACCAAATAAATAATCAATACCTTACGTTCTAAAGTAGTTGATGTTCCCTGTAATAATTCCGACTGAATTTCTTTATACTTTGTCTACTGCTGTGAAAACAACAGTTTAGTTTTCGAAGAAAAATTATGTCCTTTCCGTCGATAAAATATAACAAATTTCGGATTTCAGGTGTAAACTGTCTTCCACCTGTCCCGGAAGTCATTACTGACGAATGAAAAATAATACAATGTGAAGTCAGCACTTTATTACTTTTTGCGGAGATGTACACGCTTATTAAAACAATTCACGACTGGAAAAAGCATCGAATCGTATACCGTATAGGCCTATCGTGCACCAGGAATCATATATCGTGTATCGTATATCGTGTATAGTATATGGTGCACATTACACGATGAATGATACGATATGATACACGAAACACGATTGACAAAATACAGGATGAGCGCACGCACGTTATACGCAAATTATGACAACTGTTACATTCCGACTACTGTATATTGAGAAAAGTAATGATATAAATTGATTTCCAGTGCTCAAATAAGTAAATAAAAGTGATTTATCTCTTTGACTAAATGGCCTAAACAATCGTTGAGGGCGTATGCGTTCGTCAGAGCCAAAACCAAAACTTTTAATTTTCTAAGAATTGCCTTAAAAGTTTAAGATGCCCCAAAACCGTGTACCTTATCTGTAATATGTTTTGAAACCTAGTGTCGTAATGGAACTCTGAAGTGGTTACCAACAAGATTTGTCGCCTAAACGGGGTCTGAAATACGAGTGTAGGTTCGGGGTATTTAAATAATACCAGATGATGAACCTGTGTGAAGTATTTATAAATATGAAAGAAATATAATAAATGACATATAAAACACGTAACAGTTACTATGTGCTAGTTGTCAAAATGACAAATATCTAAAAATGTATCAAAACTGCGTGGTGGGTGAATGCAGAGCTGACTTACCAACCATGATACGAAAGTTATTACAAATAAACATACCATGGCATAAATATTACAGAATTTGCAAAATATAGAGCGAGTATATCAACATATATGAAAACCTGTATTTACCTGGAGAAATATTGAATTAATCAAGAAAAATAACACCGCTATCAAAAATGGCGATCTGCAAAACTGAAAATGCAACGACCCGTGTAAAGAAGGAAGTTGTTAGGTCAGATAACTGTTAGTGAAATAATTTTAGTAAATGAAGATTTTATTTCCCTTTGACCGCTTTGTACTGTATTAGTCAATGACACCGGGGATAGGAATATAAAACATAGATAAAAATGAGAATTCAGCAAAATTATATCTATGTATCATACAATACTGAATAAAGATCACCTAATGACACTATGACACTAGAACAAAAGGAAATGTACATGTTTACTTTTAACTGTAATAAGTGATTAACACCGACAGGAGATAGACAATATCGAGATTACTGCGAGAACGTAGATCTCTATGAACCTTATTTTAGCAACAAGAATATTTAACAGGGTTCTCAACAGTGATTGGTTAAGTAATGTGTTCAATTCCTGGGTTAAACACCATCGAATTTGCATCGAGAACTGAGGTGAGAAGTTTGAGAAAAGTGGTGGTAATGTTAACGTGACGTTATGCATTGTGCCTGTCGAAGATAATGTTACCATACTTAACTGCAGTTCGCGTCGTTATAAGTAAGATAATTTTATGTAAGTGTACAAAACTCACCAGAGTAGATATATTTAATAAATGAGAAAATGGTGTGCGCATTTCAGTTTATTAATTCCTAAAATATAGGAGTTGTAACTTTTAGTTGGGCATAACCCTCGAAATCTGGCACTTTTAAGCACCTTTAAGGGCGGCACAAGGCTCATTTTGTTCTACATTTTGTTTGGCTGCTCGTTTCTTGAATCTTGTGTCACGTTTAGAGTAATTTAGATTAGCTTCCACTGCGGATAATTGGTAAATGAATATGACTCTTGCGGTAATTAGGAATTTTACTGGACATACGTAGAACACGCAGGAAGGCACGCACAAACGTACACAGGCATGCTCCCACGCATAACCTCACGCAGGAAGGCACGCAGGCACGCACGCATGCACACACGCTCACAAGAAGGTACGCACAAACGCACACACGCTGGCACGCACGCAGGCATGCACACAGGCAGACAGGTACGCGCGCATGGAGGAAGGTACACGAGCACGCAAGAAGTCAGAAAAGCACGGATGCAGGCTCGTAGGCAGGCAGGCAGGCAGGCAGGCAGGCAGGCAGGCAACGGCATTCCTATTATATATGTCTTGCCCAAGGACACAAACTTTTATTTGTACTTGGGGGGATCGAAACAGGCACCTTTTGATCTTTTAGCGAACATATAGACTGTGCCAAGGCGGGATATTATATACAGCTAAAATACAGGTTTGCGTATACCTATCAACACAGGAGTGTGCACACAATGTCCGTTTAATTACAAATACTGGAAACAAGTTATCATGTAATGGAATTCTCATTTTCTTTCATTTTCATAATTATGTAAAGTCTTAGCTTATTCATCTCTCACAGTGCTGCATGGATTTGTCGTTTTCTCATAATAATTTACAAAATAACTCGTTTCACGTGTCACGTCAGTCATTTTTATTGTCCCCTGCATTGCATGAACTTTCGTATCCTGATTTTCATACATCGTAATAACTGTTCAAGAAGTATATATTTGTATATTGTTTAATAATTCTCTATTTATTCAGATCGTAATAACATCGAGCAAACATTATCATACCTTTTTACCATTAGTAGTAGTGGCATGTGGTCTTTTAAATGTCCAAACGTTAAAACGTTATCAGCCTGCTGACGTCAGAGAATATGAAAGCACGCGTTCATAACATCCCTTCCGAGCGGTAATTGTATGTTTCAAGAGTCAATGCAAATATACAAGGTCTTACAAACGTTGTGTTTTCAGGATACTCACTATTTATTTATGATTATTATTATTTTGTTAATATCTTCTTTTATATATCTGTTACATGATAAATATGTAGTTAAGATGTTATGGCATTAGGAACATTAAAAAGAAACTCGTGATTGTGCGTATATACAGAGAGAAATACTACATGTCAGAAGTTAATAGCATTTTGCATTGTAAGATATTTGTTAAACTTTCAAAATGTTTTGAGCAGAAAAGATTACTATTCTTATAGAAATTAATGAATTTTACGATACTTATGACAGGAGTGGTCCGAGTTTGAGGAAATTTACAGTAGTAACTTCTGACTAGTTTGCATTATACTTCACATGTTTCCTTAAAATTGATGGCATTATATTTCAGCCACACGTCTTTCAACCGAATATCCCGAGATTAATAATACAATACGGGAAGTCAAGGACAGCAACGACATTACAATTTCATATCTTATGCACCTTCCTTGCCATTATTTACCAACATTCAAATGAAACTGTTGGTTGCTCTTATCTAAACAAAAGGAGATGTGACTATAATGTTGTAAAACGGCACGAGATAAACGATACAATATTGAAATCATTGCCTCGTAATTCATGGATTTTTTTAACTTCAAGCAGAAAGAATAATATGGAAAGTGATATTAGAAAAATAATGAGCTACAACTTTAAAATTCCTTTTGTTGCACCTTACGACATGGTCTTAAATATTGGCCATATGATTGCCTATGAATACCAGCCGATATTTGGAGTCACGGACAAGCAAATGCAGAATATAGAGATATACTTGCGATATTGGGATATATTACGACAATGCTGTGGAAATCAAATGTCCAGAACATTCCGAAGACGGCTAATAGAGAAAGGACAAAATAATTCACAAGCAGTAACAAAAAGACATATATGTGAAGGATATGATATTACCAACATTGAGAGAAAAATCATTGAAACAAAGATTTTCAAACAATTCTCTCGCAGTAAATCACCACGAGATACAATTGGAAAACCGTCGCAAATCGACGGTGTCTTTGATGGTTCATATTGTATCCGATGTAGTACAAATATTACAAGGATACCGTCAACAAGATGTACATAGCTTTTGTATAACTTGCTGTTTTAAAGCATGCAGTAGCATTCGACACACATAAGCATACAGTGTACTTACTCTTTATAAATAGTGAACATTGTACAGTGGCAAATGGCTCAAGTAAACTGTCATATAAACGTAGTCAGAAAAGCACGGATGCAGGCTCGTAGGCATGCAGACAGGCAACGGCATTCCTATGTCTTGCCCAAGGACACAAACTTTTATTCGTACTTGGGGGGATCGAAACAGGCACCTTTTGATCTTTTAGCGAACATATAGACTGTGCCAAGACGGGACATTCTATTTAGCTAAAATACAGGTTTGCGTATACCTATCAACACAAGAGTGTGCACAAAATGTCCATTTAATTACAAATACTGGAAACAAATTATCATGTAATGGAATTCTCATTTTCTTTCATTTTCATAGTTATGTAAAGTGGTAGCGTATTCATCTCTCTTAGTGTTGCATGGATTTGTCGTTTTCTCATAATAATTCACAGAAGAATGCGTCTTCACGTGTCACGTCAGTCATTTTTATTGTCCCCTGCATTGCATGAACTTTCGTATCCTGATTTTCATACATCGTAATAACTGTTCAAGAAGTATATATTTGTATATTGTTTAATAATTCTCTATTTATTCAGATTTTAAGCTTAAGATCGTAATAACATCGAGCAAACATTATCATACCATTTTACCATTAGTAGTAGTGGCATGTGGTCTTTAAATGTCCAAACGGTAAAACGTTATCAGCCTGCTGACGTCAGAGAATATGAAAGCACGCGTTCATAACATCCCTCCCGAGCGGTAATTGTATGTTTCAAGAGTCAATGCAAATATACAAGGTCTTACAAACGTTGTGTTTTCAGGATACTCACTATTTACTTATGATTATATTTATTTTGTTAATATCTTCTTTTATATATCTGTTACATGATAAACATGTAGTTACGATGTTATGGCATTAGGAACATTAAAAAAAACCTCGTGATTGTGCGTATACACAGAGAGAAATACTACATGTCAGAAGTTAATAGCATTTTGCATTGTAAGGTATTTGTTAAACTTTCAAAATGTTTTGAGCAGAAAAGATGACTGTTCTTATAGAAATTAATGAATTTTACGACACTTATTACAGGAGTGGTCCGAGTATGAGGAAATTAAAAGTAGTAACTTCTGACTATCTTGCATTATACTTCACATGTTTCCTTAAAATTGATGGCATTATATTTCAGCCACACGTCTTTCAACCGAATATCCCGAGATTAATAATACAATACGGGAAGTCAAGGACAGCAACGACATTACGATTTCATATCTTATGCACCTTCGTTGCCATTATTTACCAACTTTCAAATGAAACTGTTGGTTGCTCTTATCTAAACAAAAGGAGATGTGACTATAATGTTGTAAAACGGCACGAGATAAACGATACAATATTGAAATCATTGCCTCGTAATTCATGGATTGTTTTAACTTCAGGCAGAAAGTATAATATGGAAAGTGATATTAGGAAAATAATGAGCTACAACTTTAAAATTCCTTTTGTTGCACCCAACGACATGGTCTTAAAGATTGGCCATTTGATTGCCTATGAATACCAGCCGTTATTTGGAGTCACAGACAAGGAAATGCAAAATATAGAGATATACTTGTAATATTGGGATACATTACGGCCATGCTGTGGAAATCAAATGTCCAGAACATTCCGAAGACGGCTAATAGAGAAAGGACAAAATAATTCACAAGCAGTAACAAAAAGACACATGTGAAGGATATGATTTTACCAACATTGAGAGAAAAATCATTGAAACAAAGATTTTCAAACAATTCTCTCGCAGTAAATCACCACGAGACACAATTGGAAAACCGTCGCAAATCGACGGTGTCTTTAACGGTCCATATTGTTTCCGATGTAGTACAAATATTACAAGGATACCGTCAACAAGATGTACATAGCTTTTGTAAAAAAAAAAAAAAAAAAAAAAAATAATATCAGTTTTAAAGCATGCAGTAGCATTCGACACACATAAGCATACAGTGTACTTACTCTTTATAAATAGTGGATATTGTACAGTGGCAGATGGATCAAGTAAAAAGTCATATAAACGTATCACGGAGTACTTACATTTTATTGTTATAGGGAATCTTGTAAAGCATATTTAGGTCAAGGTCATATTTGACAAAATAATGCCAGTTTTTGTACTAAAATGTTGTCATAAAAACGTAACGTTGGCTATAAATTTGCCATTTTTTAAGATGTCTTCATGAATCTTTCAAATTGTATTGCTTATGACAAGAAGGGTCGTGATGATGCCAAATTGTTGACCCCCATTCATGCCAAATTGTGAAGGTCTAGGTCATATTTGATCGATAACTTTTAATTCACCACACAGTTCACTAATTTTGGGGTTACTTTATGAAATACTAGACCAAAAACATAAGTAAAACATAGAACATAGAACATATCTCGGGTCATTGCATTTTGAAACAGACGGGGTGGTCTTATGTTCACTAAATTCCGACTTAGTAAGCAGACGTTTTAAGTCGGAATTTAGTGAACATAAGACCACCCCGTCTATTTCAAAATGCAATGACCCCGAGATGCGGACTTTGCCATTTTATTATTGAAGGATCTAAATTTTCAATACAGAACAAAACGTTTCATATTAAAGAAAATATGGATTGTACTGTACAAAATGTTTTATACGTATTAGTTTGTAATGGTTGCAAAGAATTTTATATCGGCCAAACAGGTGATAAGCTTCGTAATAGAAGGACAGTGCATGATCAACAAATAAGAGACCCGTTGACAAGACAATTGCCTTTAAGTGGTCATTTAGATAATTGTTAAACAAACGACCCTAAATATTCAATATTTCCCTTTTACAAATTTCATAGTAATGATGTTTCAGCTAGGTTATCTAAAGAACGCTAATTCATTGACATTTTTAAGCCTAAATTAAACAATAACTGATGACGTCATCATTTTTGACGTTGTGTACACATGTGTACACAACTTTGACGTCACGTTACTAAGTAATCTATATTGTATGCTATATTTGCCCTGATGATATAGTAAAACCGGTTGGCAAATACAAATAGAAAACTCATATAGTGTCATTATTTTCATTTTTTTTATAATTTACTTATTCCGGCATATCGTTTAACATTTTTCATATATATATATAAAATGAAAAAATGACACTATATGAGTTTTCTATTTGTATATATATATATGCCACCGAAGTGGTAGAATAACAAGAAAGCTAGTCTTAATGCGCAAACTAAGAATGCCTTCAGAAGTCAAATTTCAACCTTACTCAGATATGAGATAACGGAATTAGAAATGACCTTAACTAAGTAAAATATGACACGATGTAACTTACATTTAGAGAGACATAACATATCATAAAATTGAGCGTAATAAAATATCCTTCAATCAATACTTGATCAAACAATTTATTTTTAAAAACGCTTAATTGGCGTACTGTACACAACCAGACATTTTCAGTACAGGGTTAACGCGAGTTTGTTCGTGTTAACATATCTGCAGAATTCCGATGAAAGGTAAATGCCATTCTTCAGGTGTTATAATACGAAAAACTGTGCTTAAACGCTGTTCCAACAGAATCAATCACACACAGAGATAAAAAAAGAAACGCTCTTATTGGTACGACACTCAACAATGCGCGGGACAACGTTCGTGCTGTTTACGTCATTCTTATGACATCACTAGCGCCTTAAGCCAGCTCAGTTAACGCCGTGCTTCATGAAAATACTTAGACCCTGGTCCAATGTTTAAATGGCTCTGTAATGCGCATAAATGAAAACGCTTTATAACAGCGCGTAAATCTAATATAAAGTTATTCAGACAGTGCCTGACACAAACTTGATCACTTGTTTTCTTGACAAATCTGCTGACTGTGGCAGTTTGGACACAAGCATGACATCTGAGCACTGGGAAAGTGACTCCCTGTTTCTGATTGGATCATGTTGGACCAATATCTTTCTTTCCTGAAATTAAGATAGGGTGAAAATTAGCATGTTGAGATTGATGAACTTGATCATTCCGACACCCTTTATCACAAGATCCTTAATGATGGTTAATGTCTTAAAAATAATTGCAGTACTTGGAATTAAAGTGTAAGCTATAACATAAAACTGGCAAGCTTTTGACGCATTTCACTAATGGCTATCACTGTACATAATTTGAAACTAAAATTAATTAATTCCAACAGTATTCTTATTATTTTATTGCACAGTAATAGTTTCTGTCATGAGCACGCGGTTCAGATGGAAATATCCGTCACCTCGGGTAACTGTTTACCCGAAGGTGACGGATATTTCTATCTGAACCAAATGTTTCATGATAGAAATGTTTTCTTGCATACCGTCTTGCACTTAAAACATATTTCTAAAGGCAACCTTATCGAATAAATGCATTATGATAGAAAAACAAATGATATTCAGACGCTTTGATTGGGGAAGTGTCGTCACAGTATTTATAACGTTACGTCACAAATAATTCACGAAAGTCATATTACATGGGGGATGTTATATAGGATTTTCCAGCACTGGTGAAAACTGCTGATACCCCGATACGGTATGCAAGAAATGACTTTATTATATAAAGCAATGAATGTTTTTATTGCTATAAACACAATTCAAACTCTTTAATTTAACCAGGCGGCATTGTTTTGATACATCAGACTGGCCGACAAGTGGCAGCGACCTTTATACATTGTATAATTACAATGATGTGTGCTATTTTGTCGAGACGTATCAATCTAATTAGCAATGTGTAAAATGAGTAGTTCATTTTAATTACTCGTGGTATAGAAATTTTGTACTGCGGTACACATTAGCCCGGCCCTTTTTAAAAATATATACCAGTATATTGTTGCAACACAATTAATGTCACTTAGGTACGAGTTAACCGGATTATCCTCATAAGGCCGCATCTTACGACATGTGGCACCTTTGACATAGAGGTTTGATTATACTTAGCAAAATGATAGGTATACAATGATGAGGGCACATGTTATGAGTATGTTGCCCGAGTAAGCCTGTTAGGTGTGTAAACTGTGTTCTCAAAGAATTAAACAATAATATAGTTACAAAAAATCAAGATAGACATAGCCCTTGAAAGCAAGCCCTGTATTTGCGATCAGTGCAGATCATGATCATCACGCACACCCGTGAAATTTATTCAGTGGGCACCCCGTTGAACAATTAATGGTACTGTTGAAATTGAAAAAGATGGACCAGTCGATTGTAGAACGGAATTCATCGGTATAAAGGTAAATTAAGGAAATATTTCCGCACACCCGCGGTACCCCCAGTAAACAATAGACGTCAACTTAACGTTGTATAGACGTTAGACCCCGACGTTGGATTAACGTTGGATTTTGGTTGGTTTTGCAAACCGATTAGACGTCTGAATCCCAGAATATGACCATTTACTACGAATATCCAGCCACCCAGCAAACAAATGACGATGCAAAGACGTTGGTTAGACGTCAGACCCTGACGTCGGATTTCGGATTAAAAAGATAAGAGTACCGGTTCAGTACCGAATTTTATTAGTTATAGTCATATTACACTGTTAAGCAGATAAATAAACACAACCACATGCATCCATAATATATAATACAACTAATCAAGAAATTTAAAAAATATATAAAAAAATGAAATAATGTCTTTTTCTAGAAATACTAATTTCAGTGTCCAAATGGTAAGAAATGTATGTAGCTTTATGCACATTTAAATCATCCTTTACGTCTGTCACAGTATATTCTTTTCAATTGCAGTAATTTAAAGTAGATGAATAATAAATCAAAAATATTTTCAAGCAAGCAATGGAATTATGGAATTGAATTGTAGCTAGTTAGTCTATCGGAACGACTACCATATTTCACAATATTAAACAACATAAAACCACTGTAACAAACAAAATACAAGAAAATACAATTTTCATACAAAAGGTATAGTTAATAGGAGCTATTTTCATTTGTGTGGCAGGTCATATGTAAAAATTAAACAATGTTAAGGAAGGTGTAATTAATGGAAAGAGACACAACAAGAAACACTTTTATAAGATTTATCAAAATCAAATCTGTAGCTGGTATAAGCTGGCTGACATTCATGCAGCAACGTAACAGGAAATTTCACATGGCGTCCCACTAAATTTGGATTGAAGATGTAACGTCATGTTCCGCCAGCCCTTCCACCACTTTAATTTTCATTGCACTGGCTAAAACCAAAATTATAGATGATTAGAAACATATTTGATAATACATGTTAACTTAAAGGCAATAATCAAAATTTTATCTGCATACTTTAATATCATTTTCTCTCAGGTTGTTCTTTGTCACACAATCGAATGAATCTAAGGTCCGAAAGTTATACCCAAAGGAAAATAATTGCTAATACAACAATTGGTTGGTTAGTTATTTATGACAAGTCATAATTACTAGTACCAACTACTTTTTAATGTATGCAAGTTTTTAGTTACTTGCAACAGAGATTTGTACAACAATGACATGTTAACTGTTAAATCATAATCAGTGTACACGTATTAAAATATATTTTTGCCGATTTCCATATGTAGAGAATGATGAGAAGGGGAGCTTCTGTGTATTGCTCTTCAAGAAGAACATTGCCATAAGTTCATTGGACATTAATCTGAAAATATGATAAAACGTAAATAGAGTTCAGTGAAATTTAAACAAGTTATATGATCAAGTTATATGATCACTTATTATAATCATCATAGATTTTTATTAGACATCATAACATAATTTATTTAAATGCTTCACGATCAATGTTAAAGCTGTGGAATCACGTTTCCCCGAATATAATTTATTTTCCCATTAGCCAGATGTGCGAAGCCGAGAATCCAGGTAGAATTTCCTCACTACATTAATGATTTATTATGTCATGTACACATTTCATATGCCTGTGTAGATTAAGTTGGAATTTATGCTACGTACTTCATGCATAATGTTTACATATCATGCTTATAAAAAATTAACAAAGGTTAAAATAAAAAATAACAAAAAACAAGCATTATCTATTATAAGATACACTTACACCCGCGCATTGTGATTATGTAGTGGGTGGGGTACGGACACTGAATTCGGTTTAATCGACCGTTACGTCAACACTGCATGGTCAAGCAAACAGGTATCGTTTGTACTAATGTTGATAAAATATAAAGAAATCAAATCCATTTTTATCTTACCTTTGCAAACTGCTGGATATCGTTGATCGAAACTTCTTCGCCGGTTTGCTGTCTTTCACTTTCCGCCAACAATTGACTTGAAAAGCGATAGGTGTTGCATGCGCATTTTACATATTCGAAATTAGAATCTTGTAATTTCCAAGCACTTGAAGAGAAGTTATAGCAATCAAATACATGTGCATAAAGTTCCGTAATACTTTAGTGACTTAATGCCAAGAGGAGGCCTTAAAAGTAAAATGTATACATCCGTTGAAAATGCGCCACCTACAGATATAATTCAAGCATGTTGCAGCGCCACCTATTGAAAATATTTAAAGGGGCAGAAGGGGAGTAATTTGTTAAATAAAAATTCACAAAAACCTCATCGCAGTTGCAGTTATCTAATTGATAACTGCAATTGCGTTGAGGTTTCTGTGGATTTTTATTAATAATCTAATTGATCACGCAACATTATAAAATAATTTCCGGCGATTACTCTCTTATAAACTTACGACCTCAATCCGACGTCGTTTCAAGATCGGAAACCGACGTTATGTGGACGTCGGGGTTTTGACGTTTGACAGACGTCGGATTAGGGTCGCCGACGTCATGATCAAAGTCCAACATTGATCCAACGTTGTACCGACGTCGCGTGTTTACTGGGATCATAGTTTAATTATCCCCCCGCCTTGGCGGAGGGGATATAGTAACGGGCTCCGTCCGTCCGCCCGTCACACTTTTGTCCGGAGCAAAACTATTACTTGAAACTTTACACACAGACAGAGGACATTGCGAGGGAGTGCAGTGCCCACGAACCATAACTCTACCTTGCCTAATTTTTGAATTATTCCCCTTTGTTACATTTTCTTGATTTTTATATTCCGGAGCATAACTCAAAACGTACTGAAGGGAATTTCTTGAAACTTAAGACAGTGATAGAGCGCAATGATGGAAAGTACTTGCCCAAGAACCGTAACTCTACCTTGTATAATTATACCCCGCCAAATACTAATATTTTATTAGATTAGAAACGATACCATATCAATCCTTCTCACCTCAAATTTCTTGGTCGTAGCAAGAGCACTTGGCGGGGGGTGGCCATTTCTAACATGGCTCTTGCTGTGATAGTATGGGCACCTCGTATATGACGCTGCCCCGGAAGCTATATTCGAAGCATGTGCTCGATTAAAGTTTCTGCAGCATCTGAAAGGTTTTGTTCGCCAATATAGCTTCCCATTTTGGAAGCAGATGTATATACCAAATGTGTATGCCACATACAGCTTGGACGGCGCATTTTCTATAGAATGAAATGCGTTTAGGAAATTGCAAAGATTCTCAACCACGCTTTAAACTTCATGAATAAGGACAAACTAAATATTTTAAACTCTTCATTAAGCCTTAAGTACAACACAAATTGTACGTGACACTTGGGTTTAGATAAAGCATCTGAACGGACATACGGACCAACTAAGGCCGTTGTGAGCTAATTCTCTATGTGTTACTATGACCTTTTTACTATTCTATACGATGTTTTACCGCCACAATACATGATGGAAAGCACCCGGAAAACCACCGCAATGCAAAGTTGCTCGGAAACTCAACACCCTAAGTTATACTGGATATGTGCGGACGGACGGACATAATTACAAACATACGCGTTGGTTGCATAATCGCGAAATGTACTGTACGAGCATGCGTTCAGCAGAAGATGGTTGTGTAAGCATTTGCTAAAATATATATTACCAACCACTACTATGAAATTGTGATTTTAGCACAAGGAAACAACCATGATCGTTCAATACTGTTTTTATATACAGAAAATCGTATCATATATAAACATTTTCAGTAAAACTATTATTTCGACACTATGGTGCAATTAATCCCTACAAAATTTAACTTCATTTCGAATAGTCACCTGATTGCTACCCGCGGTAGGAGGGGGGGGGGGGCTTTTTGAAGATGCCAACTATAATTTAAGATATGTATAAGTGGCATCTGCACGATGTATTAGGATACATTGATGCTTCCGTTGGAGTTCTGCAGATGTAATGTACATACAACCAAATGAAGAAATGCACTATCTTTGCCCGAGAAGTAATTTATCCCATGTCCGCTATATCGCAGAGAAATCTAGTGCATGATGGCAAAATATTCTAAAAGGAGACGTCTGCATTTAATGTAAGAAATACTCCTCTAAATCTAAAATACAACACGTCTCCTACATGCGACCTGCCCTACAGAAGGAATAAAACTCACTGGACCAAAGTGTCTCGTAGTTATAATATTCCCAACTACATTCAGACCATGTTTGATGAAAATACAATAAGGAGTTTTGAAGTTGAAGAACGACAAGCTCTTCAAGTTTCCTGCCCCCTGTAATCTTGGCCTTTGACTATATGACCCCAAATTGTAATATGCACAATAACACTTTATACTGATGTTTCGCACCAAGTTTGATGAAAACCCGGAAAACTAACAAGGAGTTTCGAGATGAAGAGCAGACAAGATTTTCAAGTTTCAGACCCTTGACATTTGACTACATTACTCCAACTTACAATATGCATAACCAGACATCATACTGATGTTTCGCACTAAGTTTGAAAAAAATCCAGTCAGGGGGTTTGGAGATGAAGAGCGCACCATATAAAGTGGACAGACGGACGGACGGGCCGACATACAGATATCATGGGGAAACAATGCCTCCCGTCTGATGGAGGGGGGGGCATAATGCATGCCAACCCTTCTTGCGTATAATTAAATTGGGTGTTGTGTTTTCTACGCCAATATTGTTTACTTTCAATATGCCGATATTGGAGTTTATGCATTACACAGACTGACCTTATCAACTTACGACGTCGTAAGTTACGGTATCACTAAGGCGTCGATAAGATGTGTTTAGAGTTACTGGAATAGTGTGACCTTAGCGTCAACTTACAATGTAGCACCACCTTTAAGTCCGTCGTAACTTAAGATAAGGTGAACGTTTCGATTTAGTCACCCCTGGCATGTAATGATGTATAAGAACCAGGGGTGTCTCTGAAATTAGGATACGAAACCTAAAGTAACTAACTTCGTCTGGGGGCGTTGGTCATATGGGAAACCGGTACCAACGATAAAGCTCTAATTTACATATATGCCATACAGTTGCTCAAGTTGCGCAATGGATTTTTGCTACATACGAAGGCCGCCGTAAAAACAGACATATATCTTATGTCGGTTTGAAAAATAGGTCGGTCTTACAGGCAAAATATTGAGGCTACACTTCCAGTAGCACTTTACGGTAAGTTTACCAATTGGCAGTGGCCGAAACTAGGAATACTCTATTACCTAACATACATACGGTGTAACGTTATACTTATAGACGGCAAAGACGGTTAATGCCGGAACTCAAAGCGTCTAGAATAAAAATGTAGATTCCATTAACACGGATTTGAATATCTTCTGTTAACTTACCACTGAACAACAGCATAAGCCTCAGCACAAATAATTTGTCTTTCGCAGGACTAGTTTCTAGGCTGATATTTTCATTAATTTAGCTATTTTCCCATACCGCATTGGATAAAACCCAAGCATGCCGATTACCGACCTCATTTTGATCGGCGAGGTTGATTGGGTGATTGGAAAACTACGGCTATTGGCGAAAAACTGCATGTGATTGATTGACCGGGTGTTATTCAGATAATTGTGTTTATGTACTTTTTTGGGTCCACCATCCTCGTTTAAGGCGGTCCAAAGTACGGCATGCAGCCTAATGATAAATGGGCTTGAACTTTTCATGTTTAGCTACTACACCTTGGGCATGCGCACTAGCAATTGCACGGTTTCCTTCACGCTGCATGCTGGGCATGTGCATTAGCAAGTGCACGGTTTCCTACCCGCTGCCCGCTGCACGCTGCACGCTGGGCATGCGCAGTAACATATTTTCGTTTACCTTGCAACACGATCGTGTCCGAGACGCGTGCAACACGCTCTTTCACACAAACACGGGGAACTTACACGCATGCTCCACTGTTTTATTAATATTATCATTATTATTATTATTTTCATTATTATTTATTTATTATTATTATTGTTGTTGTTGTTGTTGTTGTCTTCTGCATGGTGTTTGATAAATGAGTCTTTCATACATGGTGTAGATTTTTAAATAAACTGGCTAATAGTTGTGTCCTTTTTATGCATATATATCTAATGGCGCCTAGTTTTTGCTTTGTGGTCCAGAAAAAAATAGTTATCTATTTTACACACTGGCACCAGAGTACTAGACTGCCCTGTAATTTTAACAAAAATTACCCAAAAATATACCTAAGTAACACCTTATCATGAAAAAAAAATTGGTAAAAAGTCATTTCTGACAAATCCCCGTTTACACTGTTCTATATTATTCACATGGTGTTGAACGTTTTCGACAGGGGGTCCGGTCCCCGCTCTTTTTGTACTATTCAAGCAAGCACTTGAAGATCAACAGCGGTTGCGTTTAACAGACAATATATTTATCTACCAAACTGGTAAGTAACACTTTTTAAAAAGCTACCGTTTCTATAAAATTCTTCTAGAATATTGAGCTATTTCGCTCTCTCCATTTTCTTGATATTTTCTGTCACTGCTGACTTCCGGTTCAACTCAAATGACCTTTCAAACACGGCATACGGTTATGCACAGAAGTGATACTTTGGGCTGCTTACGTAACGTTTTACAAATTGTTTTTACAGTAAAATTTTTTTCCTGTACCCACTTGTCCACAAGTTAACAGTTACGGCCGCTTACAGCGGCATTTAGCATTGTTTACATACGAAATGCAATAATTTGACACAGTGCGCGAAATATAACGCGGAATATTTTCAACCAATGAAAACGAATTGTTACAAAATTGAAAGGTGAACCGGAAGTCGGCAGTGACAGAAAAACAACAGGAAAATGGAGTGAGCGAAATAGCACAATATTCTTGAAGAATTTTATAGAAACGGTAGCTTTTTAAAAAGTGTTACTTTCCAGTTTGGTAGATAAATATATTGTCTGTTAAACGCGACCGCTGTTGATCTTCAATTGCTTGCTTGAATAATACAAAAAGAGCGGGGACCGGACCCCCTGTCGAAAACGCTCAACACCATGTGAATAATATAGAACAGTGTATACGGGGGTTTGTCAGAAAATGACTTTTTACCATTATTTATGGGTTTTTTTATGATAAGGTGTTATTTAGGTATATTTTTGGGGGTTTTTTTTTGGTTAAAATTACAGGGCAGTCTAGTACTCTGGTGCCAGTGATTTTACACGTCATTGTTAAACTGTAGGCTAACAGTTATATTTATAAGCGGTTAAATGTTATACAATGTATTCATATGTTCACCTTGTTATGAAGAATTTTAATCAAAATAAAGAATTTGTAAGTAATACTAGTATCAGGGTTTTCTGGTTTGTCTTATTACACATTTTGATACTCAACATTTTACATTCAAATTTGTAATACTAGATAATGGTAAAAATGAAAACAAAAATGTGTATCGTTGTGACACGAACTCGCCATAATAACACTCAACCACTTTTCTTAGTCACAAAACGTTAAAATGACAGTCTCTGCGTAACAACCAATAATTCATGACTCGCAAACCTGAAAAGAAGCACATGTCAATGACAGACCATTGTTATCCTTTAAGAAGATGCTAGCTGTGAATTTGTTTTCAAATACATATTAGAGGAGTCATTGAAACTCTAGAACAGTAGCTGCTAATGAGAACATATACACGTGAGGTTATCTCAGTAATGATTATAGTAACAGCATGTTGAATGCAAGCTCAAATATCAAGGTCACACTTGGAAAACAAATCGACACATGAACACTTTTTCAAGTTGCAACTTCCCTATGCGTTGAAGGATTTTGAATTGATTCGGACAATACAGAAATGCAGTGCTTTAGTTATATAGAATTACTATTGAGTACTAAAGTACATACAGTATTGGTTACTACAGAATTAGAGTAATACAGTGTGATTAAACACAAGGGTGACATAAGTCACAATGTTATTTGTTGCTCAGATGAGCAACTTAAATCGAACTCAGTTCTCTTATTGAATGAATCTTTGTTGTAGCTTTTAGTCATATTCTCTTTAATTGAAAAACAAAAACAAAAAAATAGGAAAAACTGAAAGAACAGGTATATTGTAATGTCTATTTTTATACAGTAACCTTCAAAACAATCTACCAATGCCTCAGCCTGTGGAAATGTTTTTATACCCCCCGGTGCACAAAGTGTAAGGGGATATACTGACTGGATTCAGCTTGTCTGTTCGTCCGTAGACGCAATTTTGTGGAGGCAATATATCCAAAATCCATGGTCAAAATTAAATCATTCTTCACAGAAATGATAGGTACCATGCCTAGTTATGCATGTTCTATCTTTCAACTCACTAGTTCAATAGCACAGGTGCTTGAAATAGTAAAGTCTTGTGGATGCTTGATCTAAAAAAAAAACCTGGTCGAAATTTAAAGATACTTCACAAAAGTGATACGTACCATACCCTTTTGTGCATGGTTTATGTTTCCCGTAACTAGGTCAAAGGTTAAGGTCATATGCATATGGGCTCTAGATAGTAGAATATTGTGTACTATTTATCTCCAAAACCCCTGGTCACAATTTAGTGATATTTCACAAAAGTAACAAATACCATGCCTAGTGGCCTAGTAGTACATGGTCCATGTTTTGGGTCACTAGCTCAAGGTCACATGTGTTTAAGATAATTAAATATTGTGTACTCTAATTTTCAAAAACCTCTGGTCAGAATGTAATGATGCTTCACAGAAGTGATAAGAAGCATGCCAAATTGTGCATGGTTCAATAATAAGCATAAAATGTTATATAAATTTAAAATACTGTGTCAGTAATATGAGGGACAAATTAATGGATGAACACAGCGTTAGGGGTGGGGTTTTTGGGGATATATATCACCTTCAGAGATAGTTCTACTTTCTTTTTCTCCCCAGAGAGATGAGGAACATTATTATAGTCGCCGCTTTGGCTGTGGCGTGTTCATCCATTCTTTTGTCCCTGTTTTGTTCCCGACCTATTTCTCAGCAACTACTGGCGTGTTCCAATTAATTGATTATTTTTCACAAAGTTATCCTATTATAGATAGAGTGCCGTCGGTTTCCACGCTTTTTCTCAGTAAGTGCTAATAGCAGAGTCGCATAGTGTCGACAATTTTGTGATTATTTTCCATTCAAACATTTTACACAATTCAAAAGCTAACATCACAAAAAAAAAATCTTTTTAAAAATGCTGTCCGGATACATGGTACAGTTGGGCAATATAATTAAGCAATTTGGTGACCTCACTACCTGGCCTCAAAAATATATAAATGATCTTTTCCTAGAAGTTTTTTTTTGGGAGAAGAACCTTTAGAACTTGCTTCTGTTAAAAGTTTGATTACCAGAGTTATCGTTAAATATGTTTAAATAGCGTCCGGATGTAGGACTTCAACCAGTACTGGTATGAAAAATTCAACTTCAGGAAAATGCTGTTACACAATGCAGAGCTGAAAATTATAATTTGGTATTTGACAAACTGTTATGGACAAGGGTTCATCACGAGGAAAACACGACACCACGAAAATCGACACCACGCTACAGTATCTGACAGTATATTTCCAGTGGTCACATGCTGCTGTTACAGAATTAGTAGAATGCTAACTCAGTTTGTCTTATTATGGGCGTGAAACATTGATAAAACATTGAGGCATAATGATATAAACATGATAAATTTACAAATTTTCTTGTTGTCTTTTCGGGTAAAGGATATAACCTACATATCCATATCTTATGATCAGACCGTCAGATATATGGTAAAATGTCAGGTTTTAATAGACTTTTAGTTAACAGTTCATAAACAATTGTATCCCTGTACAGTACTCGTGGTACTGCAACTACTGGTACTGTGGTTTGTTGTTCTAACGTGGTACGTAGTCCTTAAGTTGTGCATGTATGATTTCCCGTAATTTTCATAAAAATTATTCTCAGCTCGCACATCCGGGTACTGATAATTTTTGCAGTTTTACCTATTCTCGGCTTTGCCGTGATGTCATACTTCTGAAAACATAGAACTATTATAAAAACAATATAGTTTCAAGGTAAACGAAGATCGTCAACTTATTGGTTATTATAATTATTCAAAGTTATAGATGCATAGAGACCAGCGATGACAGCCGAGGAGTCACCTTACCTGATTAATCGTGGCAAAATGACGTTCTTTTTTGAAATTGTATTTATTTATCATTTTGCGTTCATTGAACACATAATCTTTGTTTCGATAATTTAATCTGCTAGATGTAGGGAGTGCCCCTTTAAGCGACATAAGTACTTACATGACAAAAAAGCCTTCATCAACAAAACTGCAACATGTTTATACAATATTAAGGATTGACCGTCACCGCCAGGCATTTCTTTCTGGGGGCTCAAACTGGCGTGTTGGTTACTGAGGAAGAGAAACAGCTGTACATTGCAGTATTTAACATTTATATGCACAAATGCAAATTTAAAGCATTTTTGTTGGTATATATCGACAATGAAATAACACTGTATTTTTGACACAGGGACTTTAGGGTTAATAAAGCATGTAAAAGTTACTTCTCTGTTTACCAACAAGCGTCTTTTTCTAAGAAGCAATTTAAATCAAATTTTCATCATATAATTTTTTTAATATGAAAGCAGATAACTTTACTGTAGCAAGTTTTTCTATTCCGACCTTGGATAAATATATAGAATTGATAATTGAGGTGAGACAATGGAACACTTGATGTATTGACAACATGCAGTTAACATTAAAGAAGAACTTCGCTGAGTTTACTCATATTTGGAATTCATGTACATTGATTTTTTGAAGATGAAGATAAGGAAAGAACAACAGTAAAATCAGCAAATTGATAGCTCACAAGAAACATCATTTGGCCAGACAACATCCATATTGGATACAATCCCAAGTTGCAGCTGAAGTGATAATGCTACGCTAGCTGTGAATTTATGTTCTTTTAAGAGAAGTCATTGAAACTCTAGAACAGTAGCTGATGATGAAGAATATAGCACGCGAAATAACCTTAGTAATTTATATATATAATTGTAATCACAACATGGTGAATGTAAGCTCAAATATCAAGGTCGCACTTGGACACATGAGAACTTCTTTCAGGTTGTAACTTTTTAATGCATTGAGAGATTTTGAATTGATTTGGACAATGCAGAAATGCAGTGCTTTAGCAATTTAATAGAATACTATTTAGTACTGCAGTACATACAGTATTGGTTACTACAGAACTAGAGTACTACAGTGACATTAATAACAATGTTATTGGTTGCTCAGATGAGCAACTTAAATGGAACTCAGTTCTCTTGAAGAATGAATCTTCATTGCAGCTTTCAGTCATAATATTCTTGTGTATGAAAAACAAAAATAAAAAATAGGAAAATCTGAAAGAACAGGACTGTTTATTGTAGTGGCTAATTTTTATTAAAAAAACCTTCAAAACAATTTACCAATGTCTCGACCTGCGGAAATGTTTCTATACCCCAGTTGCACAAAGTGTAAGGGGGTATACTGGATTCAGCTTGACTGTCTGTCCGTCTATGTGTAGACTTATGGAACGCAATCCCTGAAAAACTCTTGGTTATAATTAAATTATTATTCACAGAAATGATACGTTCCATGCCTTGATGTGCATGGTCCATGTTTCTGATAACTAGGTCAAAGGTCACATTAATGGGCGTTTGATAGTAAAATATTTTGCACTCTCCAAAACCCCTTACCACAATTTAATGATATTTCACAAAGTAATAAATACCATGCCTTGTTGGACTTTGTCAATGTTTTAGGTCACTATGTCAAGGTGACAGGTGTTTAAGATAATCAAATGTTGTGCACTCTGATTTTCTTAACCCTCTGGTCAAAATAATGCTATACAGAAGAGATAAATAACATGCCTACAGTCGTTGTGCATAGTCCAATTATAAGCATCAAATGTGATATAATTAAGAATACTGTGTCAGTATGGCGTTCAGAGATGGGGGGGGGGGGAGTTGGAGGTATTCATTACCTTCAGTGATAGTTCTATTTTATTATGCTACCTTAAGGTGGGGGTGTGGGGCATTGTTATAGTTGCCGCTTTGACTATGGTGTGTTCATCCATTCTTTTCTCCCTCTTTTGTTCGGGATCTATTTCACAGTAACTACTAGCGTGTTCCTCTTGATCGATTATTTTCACAGAGTTATACAAAGTCTATGAACTGTATCAGGCTACCTTACCACTGCCTTCGTTTAAATGCCTTGAGATAAAATACAAAGTAAAGAGTAATACATGCCTTAATTCTAGTTTTAGCTAAATGGTAGAGCTGCTATGGGGCAGTAATTGCGTGTTTGCATCAATACAAGTCATGGGTTTGATCACTTTAATACCAAATTAAGGAAGAAGTATCCTTATGGTAAGTTAGGCAGTCCATCTGTAATATGCGCAATGAGTAGGGGTGCGCGATAAGACCGGTATATTGCAATTTCCTTGAGATGCGATACATACCGGTATGGTTACACCCCGTACTGTGGTATTTTCAAGTAAGCGAAAAGCTGCAATTTCTCTGTCATTTCTTAGCCGCGTGCTTTTTCTGTGACGGCAATGACAGACAGTAACTTATAACTGTCGGTATATAATTCAATTGTTAACAATCAGACTTTAATGACTTTGCCAAAGGAAGTGTGAATGCTTCAAAGTAAATTTTATTTAAGAAGTAATAAATGTGTCCCTGTATTTGTTGTTGAATAAAACACAGTCAGGAGTTCAAATGCGTAGTAACTTTTTGAAAATGAGTACATAGTACGAGTGATTTCATTTTTTGAATTTGAACGACTATTTTATTTATGAAATAACATCCGTTCCAGCACTGTTCATCGTTTAATTAACAATGATTTGGAGCACTAATACACAGCTATTAGCCACAAAGGAAGAAAGCCTGAGTGGTTTTTAACAGCGCATCAGTACGACAGATAATGGTTTATAAGACGATTACAATGCTGAGAAGGATTTTATTTTGATTATAACATGACCAGATATTACAAAAGGTGAATTAATGCAAAGCATTATGTGAACATTCATTTAACGTCATGCGTTGCACTATGATGTCATGTTTACAGCATATCGGTTCCTGCATTGTTTATGGTTTAATATAGCATAGTTTTTCAACTTTTTGTATACAGAGACAAAACCGTGAGTCATTTTAGAGTAAACAATAAAATGTTGGCACATATTTATTATTACAATGTTTTCTTACACGTCTATATTCAACTTGTAGCAGTACATCATTGTAACTTGAAAACACGAAATGCAATTGGACGGCTTGTTTACATACGTCTAGCAAATACTTCCTTTTTGGAACATTGCCATTTGATAATTTTTCTTAGTACTGTATTTTATCGTAAAATATTAAACAACCTTATTATGTTTATATAGGAAACATGGCCACTCGTGTTAGTAAAACTCTTGATATATTACTATACGTTTTGCAATTTATCAGGATATGAAAAGTCTGGCAACAGCGATTCCTATAGAAGTTAGTCTCGAAAGCGATTATATTGTTATCAAGAATATGGAAATTTTGTACATGCATACATTAAATCTATGTTTATTGAACCAGAAGCATGGCCATTAATGTTGTCAACTGCCGATGTTACAGTTTTATTTTGATAACTGAAATCATATGATCGAGCAGGTTTAATTTAATTAAATGTATATCTACTGGTTATAGATTGTTCATAGTAACATAATAGGGACATTGGAGGTGCTGAATTATTTTTTATCTATCACAAGGCCTTCCCTTCACTCTCCATCTTATGGGATATGTACCCGCTTATTTTACAATGGTTATGATGAAAGGGCGGAAGTAATGATGTAACAGGCTGGTGGTAGTTATACTTTGTTTTTGAAAATAAGAAACAAAAAAACAATCTTAATCTGACCACATTATAAACTTAACATGTATGATTATACTCGCGATTTTTAAGTTTGTACCAACAATTCAGACAGTGGAGAAACACATTTTGGAGCATTCGCATTTGCTACCCCGGAAAAAACGGCAAAAAACAGAGGAACTCGCTTTTCACGCATGCGCATTTGAACCCAGAGAAAAAAAAACGGGTAAAAACGGGAAAAAACGCAGGAACTCGCTGTTCACGCATGTGTAGTGCAACCAGCCGTTTTATTTCACGGGGAGGACAGAAAAACGCGTTTTTTAAACGGTGCGAGCCGAAAAACTGGCGCTGCTCGCGTTTTCCTGCCGAAAAACGGAACAAAAACGTGAGCGCCACTGTATCAACCCCGAAAAGAGATGTGCATTGTTGCATGTAGAATTTGGCATTGAAGTGATCAAACCCATTACTCTTGTATTGATGCAAACGCGCAATTACTGTCCCATAGCAGCTCTACCATTTTGCTAAAACTATAATTAAGGCATGTAATACTTTTAACTTTGGATTTAATCTCAAGGCATTAAAACGAAGGCAGTGGTAAGGTAGCCGGATACGGCTTCATAGACTTTTGGTTTAGGTAGCCGGCACTGTATCTCATATGGAGTTACACAGGGTCATTCTTGAAAAAATAATTTGTTTTTACACGGACCTATATACACATGGATTGGCAACTCTCGTATCTTCCTGACAAGTTCAACCTTTTTATCGCAGATTGCGAGATTTGATGCAAGATTTTAGCATCGATGGACAGTATCCGAGGTTTGCCGAAATCGAAAACTCCCAGCGTCCACCTGTCCTCCACCTTGAAAAATAATCAAATTTATCCGTGTCTTCTTTAATATTTATGGCTCAATATTTTTGTGTTTTTCTTTAAGTAACATTAGTCTCATTCCAACCTATATCTGTTTTTCGTAAAGCATAACTTTTATCGGTTTTGTATGTTGAAAATTTTGTCAGCGCGATGTAGAATGAAGCTTCCTGCCGTCCTCCATCTTGGAACGTATCGCGGGGAAAACGTAAACACTCAATCAAATTGCACCGTGTCTACTTCAATATATATGGCTCAATAGTTTGTAGTTTTCTTTGTTTATGCAACTTTTGTCTTATTCCAAGCTAATCTTTTTTCGTAAGGCGTAACTGTTATCGATTTTGTTTGTTGAAAATTTTGTCAAGTCTGGCGGCATCTGCCGAATATCTCAAATTGGAAAATTTCCGAAAAACACCGAGCGCGCGCAAAGCATGATGGGTAACATTTACTCCGATATCGCATTATCGATTTTCTGAAGTTGCCAATCCATGTGTATATAGATCCGTGGTTTTTTATAATAATGTGAGTTTCACTAAAATCCAATAAATCATTAAATATATTTCTTGTAAGGCAACACTTGTACTAAAAATGCTACCATTGTTGTTATAAAGCTTGCATCACTTATTATCAACAAAAACTCGCTCACTTATGCAGTAAAACAAAAAACAAAAATAAAGGGAGTTTATTCATAACCATACTGGGGCATGCTGATTATATGCGCATCTTCTTTAAATACTGAACTTTCCTACTAAAAACTGATAAATTTCAATCATTGACTGTTGAGAAATGGAGCTGACAAAGATTTTCTCAATGATTTAGACGCAAAAAAGCACTAAAGATTCATAAGTCCATGGAAAATAATCACTTTGGAAATTGCCGACATTCCACATATCTCCTATTTGAACTTGCTGAGAAAAAGGGTGGAAACCAACGGAGTCCTATCTACAGTGGCGCTCACGTTTTTGTTCCGTTTACCTCATGGTTGTTACCGCGTTGAAAACGGCGGGTAAACGCGGTCAATTTCACGCGTTTACCGCGTTTTACCGCGGTTTCACGGCTCATTTCCAAATATGGAAAGAACAGCCGGTAAAAAAAGATTAAAAAACGGGTCACTCCAAATATGGAAGCAGTACCCCGGTAAAGAGGCGTGTCCAAACCAGCAGCCAATCAGAAATTTCCCAGCCCGTTTTCTTTCACGGCTGTTGTCGTTTCACTAACCAATAAACCATATCTTTGTCCGATGTTATTGCTGACCTGCTTTATAATAATAATAATAATAAATATAAATAATAAAATAATAATCTACAGTAGAGCAGGAATTCATACGTTGCGTAGACCGTTCCTGATCAATTACTGCAGAGAAACAATTTAGACACAATGTTTAAACTACCGGACAATGATTAATTTATCAGTATCCCGGCCCGGATATTTCAATTTTGATATATGTGACACTATGTCCCGTTCAAGTTTTTCAAGTTTTTGTTAACTGCAGTCCAGTACATTATTTCTATTACAAGAAGATGTGTTCGCAAGATGGGTTGTAGATTACAACAACAAATTCAGTGATTAATTCGTTGCGGTATTTTGCCGGATCTCGACATGAACAACAACGACAAGAAGGAAATATCTTAACAAAAGTATTTACTTGTAAGCAAGGAAAAGCTGGTGAAATTTGCATGTTTTTTTGTTTAATTTAGAAATAGATGGGACAGAATACGAACGGTGACTATTTTGCAAATCTTGTCCATATGGACTCCGTTTGTGCACAGGAGGTCGAACCATACCCCACCCACCAATATAGGTAATAAGAAGGTGTGTGGCTATGGTTCGACTACCTGTGCGTCTGTGGAGATAATTTTTGAGTAAGCATCGGTTTAGCAGGACCATACAAGGGGTGCTTAGAGTGGGGGAACCTATGCTCGAGGTATTTTGAATGTACAATTACACTTCGTTCACTCGAACACTACCGATCGCTCGGACCCGACCGGCGGTCCCGGCTAAAGCTCTATATAAATCATATTGTTCCACCACCGAAACCTCGAACACCGATCTCTCGAACCTGTACCGCGGTCCCTTCAGATCTATTTCATTGTAAAGTACATCCTTTGGCTCGAACAATAAAAGGTGATAATCTCAATTATCGAGCAAAAAATGCATTGATGATCAGCTGTCAGACACAAACACCTAGTTAAATTTGCAATTAAAGGTTATGATGTACAAACAGACTGAAAGTCGCTCACGATGTTTATAGCAATATATATATAAGTAGCAGATTGGCTTTAATTTTAAGTTGTTTTTTTTTCAGACAATTGAATAAATTATTTAATGAATGACAAACATTTCATACTTTTACATTACAACACTTTTTAATTTGTCTTTTAATCAAGAGTAAGCTACAAGTTTATAATATACATGCACATTTACATGTGTGTACCATTGTACGCGCAATAACTCCCGATGTGGTCTCGATAAAAGATGTATGACGACCCCCGTGACTGACCATGCTGACAAACCTCAATAGCTCGAACTACCGATCCCTCATCGCCGGACCCTTCGAGTTCGAGCGAACGAAGTTTAACTGTATATCGGCTGTTAAGAAAGCAGGAAATCCTAACTAGGGGTGTAACGATAGTCGATACTATCGACTTATCGCGATTGTACAGTGGCGCTCACGTTTTTGTTCCGTTTATTTCATGGTTGTTACCGTATGGAAAACGCCGGGTAAACGCGGTCAATTTCACGCGTTTACCGCGTTTTACCGCGAAAAAAACGGCTCACTTCCAAATATGGAAAGAATAGCCGGTAAAGAAAACGGGTCATTCCAAATATGGAAGCAGTACCCCCGTTAAGAGGCGTGTCCAAACAAGGAGCCAATCAGAATATTCCCAGCGCGTTTTTTTTTTTTCACGGCTGTTGCCGTTTCACTAATGAGCGAAGCGTGTCTTTGTCTGAATACTTAGATTTTGTTTACATTGAATTGTAAGCATCGATGTTATTGCTGATCTGTTTTATCAATATAAAATCTACAGTTTAATCAAAGTTGACACGGACATTGTTATAATAAACATACTGTACATTAATAATTTCTCTAGATTTTACTGTAGATCTATCCCGGCCCTGGATATCTTAATTTTGATATTTATCCCGTTCAGGTTTTCGTTTACTAATAGTCAGAGACTATGTCGATCTCTGCTATTGAGTAATACTTCTTTTAGGCCACGAGAATCTCCAGAGTGAAGAAGCGTAAATTATTAAAACATAACACAGTCATTTATTCGGAGCGGCACTTTACTGTGCCTGGTCTCGACACAAACAACAACAACAACAACAACAAGAAATCTAAATAAAATCGTTTAGAAATAACTTTGCAAGTTTACAGCCCCTTAACATGGAGTCTACGGTCTTTTCATGTAAGGGATATCACCTACATATCTATATCTTATTATCAGACCATCAGATGTATGGTAAAATGTCAGGTTTAAGACTTTTAGTTAACAGATCATAAACAAATTGTATCCCTGTACAGTACTGGTAATGGTGGTTTGTTGTTTTAACGTCGTGCGTAGTTCTTAAGTCGTGCATGTACGATTTCCCGTATCTTTCATAGAAGAATTCTCGGCTTCGCACATCCGGGTACTGATAATTTATTTACATTCGGGAAATGTGATTCCTCGGCTTTAATCACTGGTGTCTAACCATCTTTAATTTTAAAAACCAAGAATGAAAGGAGACAGCCGATGAGTCACCTTTCCCGAATGTAAATATTTTTTCAGTACGCGGATGTGCGAAGACGAGAATGACAGTCATACAGGCTTTAGTAGGCTGTACCGACATAAAAATAAAATTTGTATTTGTGAATCAACATAACGTCTGTAGGTCCTACAACTTTTGTTTTGACCAACTAATTCATTTGGCTCATTCTTTTGACCTGGCTTTTTTTATCGGATGCTTTTCTCAGTCACATGAAGTTTGGACCCCAAAAAGTCATTTTTATAAAACACCCCGGACCGACAATTAATACAGTTAGTATATATAATACATATACTTGATAGTCGGTCGGGGTAAATTTGATTATGTCGCGAAGAGTCATTTTTATAAAACACCACGGACAGACTATCAGGCATATATAATACCTTGTATTATATATACTTGATTGTCGGTCGGGGTGTTTTATAAACTCATGATAAAAAACATGGGGAATGACAAATAAAATTTGGACAAAAATGTATTCGACTAAATTTAATATTCGAATGTTTGATCGTTACAGCCCTACCAAGCATTATAAATGCCTGAAACCATGTGGCAATGACGTCTTTAAAATGACGTCATGTATGCAATGCTTTCTGCTGACGTTTCCCGCGATCTTTGACATTTTATTGAAATAAACTCAACAAAATTAGAGTTTGAAACATAAAATAAACAAAAAATGTTGGATGCTATGTCATATCACGATAATTTCACTTGTGAACACTAAAAGTAGTTATTTTCACTTGTGACTCCGCCGCTCATGAGAATATCACTTTTGGTGCCCGCTCGGTGAAATTAAAACGTGATCTTACACCAAAACCAGCAATTATCCATTATATTATCTGAGAATGACATTTATAATACCTCTATGTTGTCAAAAGCTTTTTCTCTCCTTTAATTAAACTTGCATAATATTATATATAAGTCTACAGTATAGACTGAGTTTTTATCTTTTACCAAAATGAAGAACGCACTCTTGTAATCTGATTGGTTAACTGGCCAGTATGACATAAAGGCATAGCCTAGAATATAGTGTCATATGCACCACAGTGGTCAGTACTGATGGAAATTTAGATCTTTAGATCGCTTTTCACGCATGCGCATTTGATACCAAGGGGAAAGAACGGGAAAAAACGCAGGAACTCGCTGTTCACGCATGTGCAGTGCAACCAGCCGTTTTATTGCACGGGGCGGGCAGAAAAAACGCGTTTTTAAACGGTGCGAGCCGAAAAATGTCCCGTTTCGTAAACGGGCGAAAAACGGGCGCTGCTCGCGTTTTCCTGCCGAAAAACGGAACAAAAACGTGAGCGCCACTGTATCAGACCCGATAGTCAATAGTCGATAGCAATTTAACACTATCGATATTTCTCGATAGTTTTTTTTTTTCATTTTTGAATACGTTATTTACAAAAAAAGGAGTTGATTTTCGTTTGCCATAAAACGTATGTTTACGGGCTATAATAAGTATATATACGACGACGTTTCTGTTCCTAAAACGTTGTTGTCGTCTTACCGTCCATCAATCCATCAATCCATGATTTCGCATAGTGAAAAAATTTAATGACGCGTATCTGTTCAATAAAGCTGGTTAAGCATTCTTAATTAGTAACGATTATATTTATACTGAATTCAAGTTAATTACAGGTATTGATACAAACAAATTGAATCAACTTGGTAAAAATATATTGTATGTGATAATGTAAACTATCGAAACTATCGTGATAGTATCGCGATAGTGAAGCCAACTATTGATAGTCTATCGTGATAGTACTTTTAACTATCGATAACTATTGTGATAGTAAATTTGGCTCCAATAGTCAACCCTAATCCTAACCATTTTGATTTGCCTCAGCAAAAACACAATGTTATCCATGCTAAATTGAAACAAGATGTTGATGTGCGTCGTCAGGTGACTATGTCGTTCTGGGAGCTATTGACACGACACACGTCCAAACTTTAACCACTAAGGGAACCAATGTTGGTGGTATGTGATATTTGACAATCAACAGGTGGGAAACAGTTTTTAGAGCCTAAATATTAACTAAAAAGAAATGACAGTTTCCATAGAATATATTTTTATACAAAAAAGAATAAGTTTTATAAAAAATGCTAACTTTAACTGGTTGATTTTGATGTCTATATTTAAGAATTTCTCCAGCGAAATGGATCCAGAACAAATGTATCTGCTGCTGTGGGGTCACAGAGCTGCATGCGCGGCTATCACTACGTTTGCTGTAAAAGCATTTCATCGACTATCAATGCTGAATATACCTTGAAAATTATTTCTTCATCTGTTTTTCTGTAAATAGCATTTTTTTTGGAAATACCACCAGCATAAGGATACCGCCAGCAAAGGTTCCACCACTCTAGACATAGAGTACACAAAAAATGGTCACTACAGCTGGAAATGTAGGTGTCTTGCATTTATTACTGATATTAAGCTCATGTTATGTTTACAAAATATTTGGAAAGCATTGAAAATAATAATTTCTACTATACTGGTTGGAGACCACCAGACACGGACGACAATCAAACCGGACACTTGCGAAAATGCGTGATTTATTGTTCTAATATACCTTCTATATGGTTTATTTCTATAAGTCAATTTGAGTGCTTTATGTATGCAGAGTTTCGGACATGAAAGTAGCTCCTTCCGTCTTTTCTAATTTACTCCTGTGCACTAAATTTAATCAAATATATAGAAAAAGAAATAATATTGTATAAGTACATCAGTCACATGAAAAAGTTTTGTTTTGAGCCTAAATATCATTTTTGATTACGTCAAGTAGCCCTATGTATGCGATTTTACACATTACTGCCGAACTGAAAAAAGGTCCGTAGTAGTTACGATCATTTTAAAACATTTCGGCTATAAGATAATAAGAATCAAAATAATTTATGGCTTTGTCGTAGTGAATTATTCCGCCAGGCACATCGCCTCGGGGGGAATGCTTCAATTCCGATAAAGCACTCAAAGTCATAGATTATTTCCTAATTAATATTTATAGTCATATATTGTTGATCAAACAGACACTTGATTTCAATCATCAAAGTGCAAAAATGACAGTATAATGTAAGTATTAATAATTTGATCAAGAAATCTCACTATTTTGTTAGTCACTGAAAGCATGTTCACATTGTCGAGAGGAAACTGAAAATGACATACTGTGCATGCGCAATATTTCTGTGAGGCCCGGCAAATAAAAATCACAAGTTTAACTTTTTTCATGAAATTTCATTTATGTGTCAAATGATTGAAACATTTTACACAATTCAAAAGCTAACATCACAAAAAATAAAATCTTTTTAAAAATGCTGTCCGGATACATGGTACAGTTGGGCAATATAATTAAGCAATTTGGTGACCTCACTACCTGGCCTCAAAAATATATAAATGATCATTTCCTAGAAGTTTTCTTTTGGGAGAAGAACCTAACTTACTTCTGTTAAAAGTTTGCTAGATACAAAAATTACCAGAGTTATCGTAAAATATGTTTAAATAGCGTCCGGATGTAGGACTTCAACCAGTACTGGTATGAAAAATTCAACTTCAGGAAAATGCTGTTACACAATGCAGTATTTGACAAACTGTTATGGTCATTAGGGTTCATCACGAGGAAAACACGAAAATCGACACCACGCTACAGTATCTGACAGTATATTTCCAGTGGTCACATACAGCTGTTACAGAATCAGTAGAATGCTAGCTCAGTTTGTCTTATTATGGGCGTGAAACATTGATAAAACATTGAAGCATAATGATATAAACATGATAAATTTACAAATTTTCTTGTTGTCTTTTCGGGTAAGGGATATAACCTACATATTCATATCATATGATCAGACCGTCAGATATATGGTAAAATGTCAGGTTTTAATGGACTTTTAGTTAACAGTTCATAAACAATTGTATTCCTGTACAGTACTCGTGGTACTGCAACTACTGGTACTGTGGTTTGTTGTTCTAACGTGGTGCGTAGTCCTTAAGTTGTGCATGTATGATTTCCGTAAATTTCATAAAAATAATTCTCAGCTCGCACATCCAGGTACTGATAATTTTTGCAGTTTTACCTATTCTCGGCTTTGCCGTGATGTCATACTTTTGAAAACATAGAGCTATTATAAAAACAATCTAGTTTCAAGGTAAACGAAGATCGTCAACTTCTTGGTTATTATAATTATTCAAAGTTATAGATGCATAGAGACCAGCGATGACAGCCGAGGAGTCACCTTACCTGACTAAAAGTGGCAAAATGAGGGATTTTTTGCCATAGGTTCTTTTTTGAAATTGTATTTATTTATCATTTTGCGTTCATTGAACACATAATCTTTGTTTCGAGAATTTAATCTGCTAGATG
Organism: Saxidomus purpurata; assembly: GCA_022818135.1. Classification (NCBI taxonomy): domain Eukaryota; kingdom Metazoa; phylum Mollusca; class Bivalvia; order Venerida; family Veneridae; genus Saxidomus; species Saxidomus purpurata. The sequence continues at coordinate 31,834,628 of JAFMSR010000011.1, forward strand.
TAGGGAGTGCCCCTTTAAGCGACATAAGTACTAACATGACAAAAAAGCCTATAAAAAATTGACCGTCACTGCCAGGCATTTCTTTCTGGGGGCTCAAACTGGCGTGTTGGTTACTGAGGAAGAGAAACAGCTGTACATTGCAGTATTTAACATTTATATGCACAAATGCAAATTTAAAGCATTTTTGTTGGTATATATCGACAATGAAATAACCATGTATTTTTGACACAGGGACTTTAGGGTTAATAAAACATGTAAAAGTTACTTCTCTGTTAACCAACAAGCGTCCTTCTAAGAAGCAATTTAAATCAAATTTTCATTATATAATTTTTGAAATTTTTATGAAAGCATATAACTTTACTGTAGCAAGTTTTTCTATTCCGACCTTGGATAAACAATGAAATAGCTGTACATGGGTGAAAAGTGTCTGATAGATTTTCACTTGCAATTTCAATTGCTGCCACATATTAGAATGAAAAGGTCTGGTTCTCTAACCCGCCCCTCCCCGCCCACTTTGCCAATGCATACATATTGTCACTTTTGGTATAGTGGCATCTGCCTTGGGAGTAGGGTGAGGGTCAAAGTTTTGAATCCCAGCAGTGGTTAGATCTGATTGGCCGGTTGCTGAACCGACAGCTAGTTAAATAATGGTTAACGTATGCATCTATATAGTCCTGACTGACCAGTGTCTGGTGTTAAAGTATAGAGTTCGGCAGGTAAATGTGCTTTAAGAAGGTGCTACATAAGTCAGAAATGGTTGGTCCTTTAAGTAGGGGCGATGCTATACTGAAATTTGTTTTCGAAACGATGGAAGGAAGCCAATTGTAGAAGGATTGCATGGCGTCATGTACATGTTATCCCTCTCTCCCTGACCGGCCAGACAGGAACTTTTGGGGTGACTCTTCCTTTCAATGTAAAATAGCATTAATCAACACCATTCTTAAAGAGCATTAACAGAAATCAGTGCTACATGTTTTTCTTAAAACTGTTTATTAAATTTTGTGTATTCTGGTTTTTATGATATTTTATTAAGAAATGATATTTGATTTATAGTAAATTTTGTATGTAAGACTGTGGATATAGCGAAATCAGGATATAAGGAATATATTTTCTCTGCCCGAGATTCTTTCTTTATTTTACTTTTCTTATGAAAATGTTATATGGATATAACAAACTCCGGATAATGATATGGTACCAATGAGTTTGTTATAAACAAAGTTGCCATTGTATGTCCTTTACTTTTCTATTGATTTAGTGTCCAGTGCCAGTGGTATTAGGTTAATGTATCAATAATATACTTGATATTTTCTGAAACAGTCTTTATTTAAGTGATGGTCTTATTGCATATTGCTTTAGGTTTCCTTAACTTTGTGTGTTGTCCACAGCTTTTAAACCCCTAAATTCAATATACATGCACTTGATGGAATGTTGATTATTTAACAATACTTATTTGCCAATAAATAGTGTGCACTGTTGAAAAAGATCACAATTTTAAAAGTGAAATATTTTTATCATAGTCTGCATTTGAATCAGAAAGGCAGAAATTAATGTCTGGTATTATTAAAGAACTTGGGATTTTCAACAAAATTCTGCAGTTCTGATAGCTGTCATTTTCATTAAAAAAAACAGTAGAAAAAAGTGGTCTGTACAGTAAATAAATTACAGGAAAAGTAATAACAGAGTATGCCGTATGGACATGGTGGAAAGTCACCTATCTTGATTACATATTACTTCTTACTTTTCGAAGGAACATTACCACCATTATACAAATGTGTGGCTAATTTGACCTACAATTTTTTTTTCTATTTGAACACTGATCTCACAAAAAGAGATCAGGTTCAAGACCTGACTTTTAATATCTGAATGTACACTCATCATTTACATGTTTCTCTAATATTAAGGGAAGATACATTATTAGTTACTGAATTTTTCTCTAAACATTTTTATCATGGCAGTTAATTAGCATGGCTGTTATTCTTATTTTTATTACACACTATTTATCCCAAACAAGAAACCTGGTTTCTATAGTGCTTTCAAAGTCAAATGAGAACTGTAGCAGTTGTAGATATGGGTCTGTTTTAGGACAGAAAGTTTATCCATTATTCATTGGAACAATTAATCTTATCCTCTTGTTTTAAGAAATGAAGCTGGTCCCTCATTAATCCACAGCCTATTCAAGTTGTTTTATTGCCTTAGGCAGTACTTAAACCTTTGCTTCAATTTCTCCCTTATCAGTATGCTATGTAAGATTACATAACAAAGATATGTCAAAGGAGCCATAAAGTACACTATAGTCTCAATTTTGAGCACTGAACCATGATTTTACTAAGATCTTACTGTAATTAGTTTAGTTTATACTTACTGTAATTCAATATTCAAGGTCAAAATTAAGGCTATACTGAAGAACTATTGGTCAGCAGGACGTTTTATTGAAATGCATTTAACAGCTGTATTTCATAATCAGTTGATTGAACCATAGTTGGAATTGTAGAATTATTTTTCAAATTGGAAGTTTCTGATTGAAAATCATTTTTGGAAGTTTAAAAACTAAACTGAAGAAGTGTTGTTCTATGGGAAATTTTGAATAAATATCAGATATCAAGTAGTAAAGTATTTTTTAATGAGTTCCAAGTTAGACACTATTTAAAATATGACAATCTTTTATTTATTTAAATAACAGTTCAATCATTCACGCAATTTAAGTCCAGATATGTTTAAGAGTCTCAAAGAATTAGAAATGTCTAGGATTTCACTAAGTACACAAAGTTTAAACACAGAGTAAGTATTTTGATTTGAATCTATAAAATGCTGCTCAAGGTTTATATACCTGTGATATTACATCTGTCACTTAAGGGAGTTTAATAATATAAAGACATTTAACAATAAATCACACAAAATAAAAGATTTTACTTCAAAATGATGGCCAGGCAGCCAGAATCAGCCTTCAGCTCGAAAAGTCATTAGTTCATACTAATTCATTTTAGCTTAAAAATATTTTATATTTAGCAAACATTACAAGTTTGAATAAATTACTTTGCATTAAACAAATCCTAATACACTACATAGACAATCTACTGTAAATCCTGTACATTTTGATACCTGAGTCAACATATTTGTTAAACACCATAACCATTTTTGCCAAGCCGCTTACGAAAGCTCAATATAGGTGTCCAAATGATGGTTCGGTGTATGTGCATGCGTGTGTCCTTGTGAGCGAGCTTGCGTCTGTCTGAATTTAATTTGTCTCGGCTATAATTTATCCATGGATCAAAGGATTATTAAATAACTTGGCACAAATGTTCAACATCATGAGACGGACTGTCATGCGCAAGAACCAGGGCCCTAAGTCTAAAGTCAAGGTCACACTTAGAGGTTAAATGTCAAACTCAAGAATGACTGTCCGGGGCATTTCTTCTTCATGCATTGCAGGATTTTGATGTTACTTTTCACAAATGTTCACCATCAAGAGACGGAGTGTCATGCGCAAAAACCAGGTCCCTAGGTTAAAGGTCAAGGTCACACTTAGAGGTTAAATGTCAAACTCAAGAATGACTGTCCGGAGCATTTCTTCTTTATGCATGAAAGGATTTTGATGTTACTTGGCACAAATGTTCACCACCATAAGACTTAGTGTCATGTGCAAGAACCAGGTCCCTAGGTCTAAGGTCAAGGTCACACTTAGAGGCTAAATGTCAAATTCAAGAATATCTTTGTCCACAGCATTTCCTCTTCATGTGTGGAGGGATTTTGATGTTACTTGGTACAAATGTTCACTACCATGAGCTTCCCTTGTTTTTAGAATTACTTTCCTTTGTTTTACTATAAATAGCTTATATTGTAACATTTTTATAACTCGCCGTAGAGAAAAATCAAGACTACTTTTATGTGGTACAACATGCATGTTACATACAATATTTAGGTGAATTTTGACCTATCTCTATTTGGTAAGGAGTTAGTCCTTTTGACAGCTGGCAGGGATGACATGTTGCACGTGGGCATCTAGTTTAGTTTTTAGCAATTTGCTTACACTTTTGCCTCTTGTGCAGATCAAAATCATGTAGTCTGATCATAACCTGCACTGTTAACTATTCAGTCAGTAAATTTTCAGTATGTGTATCAGTTAGTAGTTGTAAGACTTAAAACAAAATGCAATTGCTAATTTTTCTTTTTAATTTATTGTAGAAAAAAGCATCATGTACATGCAGTGATGAGGGAAGTTCAATAGACGAAGATATGAAAACAACAGAAAACAGTTCATCATTGCAATTGTTAACTGAAGGATTCTGTGGTGATCCAGATGGCTGTATCAGTTTAGAAGATGAAGTTCTTTTTTTATTCATCATATTACCTTGGTGATGAGACTTGACATCATATGCATAAAAGTAGATTTTTCAGTTTCAACGGAATAAACAAAACAGGCAAACAAAAGCATCAAATGAAAAGAATTGATACTTAAGGTGAGACAATGGAACACGTGATGTATTGACAACATACAGTTAACATTAAAGAAGAACTTCGCTGAGTTTGCTCATATTTGGAATTCATGTACATTGATTTTTTGAAGTTGAAGATAAGGAAAGAACAACAGTAAAATCAGCAAATTGATAGCTCACAAGAAACATCATTTGGCCAGACAACATCCATATTGGAAACAATCCCAAGTTGCAGATGAAGTGATAATGCTACGCTAGCTGTGATTTTTTGTTCTTTTAAGAGAAGTCATTGAAACTCTAGAACAGTAGCTATTGATGAAGAATATAGCACGCGAAATAACCTTAGTAATTTATATATATAACTGTAATCACAGCATGGTGAATGCAAGCTCAAATATCAAGGTCGCACTTTGAAAACAAATGGACGCATGAGAACTTTTTTCAATTTTTTTATAGGTTGTAACTTTTTAATGCATTGAGAGATTTTGAATTGATTTGGACAATACAGAAATGCAGTGCTTTAGCAATTTAATAGAATACTATTTAGTACTGCAGTACATACAGTACTGGTTACTACAGAACTAGAGTACTACAGTGACATTAATAACAATGTTATTGGTTGCTCAGATGAGCAACTTAAATGGAACTCAGTTCTCTTGAAGAATGAATCTTCATTGCAGCTTTCAGCATGTTCAGTCATAATATTCTTGTGTATGAAAAACAAAAATAAAAAATAGGAAAAACTGAAGAAACAGGACTGTTTATTGTAGTGGCTAATTTTTATTCAGTCACCTTCAAAACAATTTACCAATGTCTCGACCTGCGGAAATGTTTCTATACCCCAGTTTCACAAAGTGTAAGGGGGTATACTAGATTCAGCTTGACTGTCTGTCCGTCTATCCGTAGACTTAGGGAACGCAATCCCTGAAAAACTCTTGGTTAGAATTTAATTATTATTCACAGAAATGATACGTTCCATGCCTTGATGTGCATGGTCCATGTTTCTGGTAATTAGGTCAAAGGTCACATTAACGGGCTTTTGATGGTAAAATATTTTGCACTCTATCTCTAAAACCCCTTATCACAATTTAATGATATTTCACAAAGTAATAAATACCATGCCTTGTTGGACTTGGTCAATGTTTTGGGTCACTACGTCAAGGTGACAGGTGTTTAAGATAATTAAATATTGTGCACTCTGATTTTCTTAACCCTCTGGTCAAAATAATGCTACACAGAAGAGATAAATAGCATGCCTACAGTCGTTGTGCATAGTCCAATTATAAGCATCAAATGTGATATAATTAAGAATACTGTGTCAGTATGGCGTTCAGAGATGGGGGGGGGGGTGTTTTGGGGGTATTCTTTACCTTCAGTGATAGTTCCATTTTATTATGCTACCTGAAGGTGGGGGTGTGGGGCATTGTTATAGTTGACGTATTGACTATGGTGTGTTCATCCATTCTTTTCTCCCTCATTTTTTGGGACCTATTTCACAGTAACTACTGGCGTGTTCCACTTGATCGATTATTTTTCACAGAGTTATACAAAGTCTATGAAGCTGTATCCGGCTACCTTACCACTGCCTTCGTTTAAATGCCTTGAAATAAAATCCAAAGATAAAAGTAATACATGCCTTAATGTATTAATGTGCCTTAGTTTTAGCTAAATGGTAGAGCTGCTATTGGGCAGTAATTGCTTGTTTGCATCAATACAAGAGTCATAAGTTTGATCACTTTAATGCCAAATTAAGGAAGAAGTATCCTTATGGCAAGTTAGGCAGTCAATCTGTAGCATGTGCAATGAGTAGGGGCGCGCGATAAGACCGGTATATTGCAATTTCCTTGAGATGCGATACATACCGGTATGGTTACACCCCGTACTGTGGTATTTTCAAGTAAGCGAAAAGCTGCAATTTCTCTGTCATTTCTTAGCTGCGTGCTTTTTTTGTCACGGCAATGACAGACAGTAACTAATAACTGTCGGTATATAATTCAATTGTTAACAAATATAATTTAATGACTTTGCCGAAGGAAGTGTGAATACTTCAAAGTAAATTTTATTTAAGAAGTAATAAATGTGTCCCTGTATTTGTTGTTGAATAAAACACAGTCAGGAGTTCAAATGCGTAGTAATTTTTAAAAAAATGAGTACATAGCACAAGTGATTTTTTTTATTTGCATTTGAACGAATAACTATTTTATTTATGAAATAACATCCGTTCTAGCGGTGTTCATCGTTTAAAAAACAATGATTTGGAGCACTAATACACAGTAATTAGCCACGAAGGCTGAAAGCCTGAGTGGTTTTTAACAGCGCATCAGTACGACAGGTAATTGTTTATAAGACTATTACAATGCTGAGAAGGATGATATTTTGATTCAAACATGACCAGATATTACAAAAGGTTAATAAATGCAAAGCGTTTTCTATGCGAACACTCATTTAACGTCATGCGGTGCAATATGACGTAATGTTTACAGCATATCGGTTCCTGCATTGTTTATGATTTAATATAGCATACTTTTTCAATTCTTTGTATATAAAGACAAAACCATGAATCATTTTAGAATAAACGATGAAATGATGGCACATATTTATTATTACAATTTTTTCTTGCACGTCTATATTCAACTTGTAGCAGTACATCATTGTAACTTAAAAACACGAAATGCAATTGAACGGCTTGTTTACATACGTCTAGCAAATACTTCCGTTTTGGTACATCCGCCCTTTGATAAAAGTGCTGTATTTTATTGTAAAATAATAAACCACCTTATTATGTTTATTTAGGAAACACGGCTACTCGTGTTTATATAACTCTTAATATATTACTATACGTTTTGCAATTTATCAGGATATGAAAAGTCTGGCAACAGCGATTCCTATAGTAGTTAGTCTAAAGAGCGATTAAGTTGTTATCAAGGATATGGAAATTTTGTACTACATGCATAGATTAAAGAATCTATGTTAATTGAACCAGAAGCATGGCAATTAATGTTCTCCACTGCCGATGTTATAGTTTTATTTAGATAACTGAAATCATATAATCGAGCAGGTTTAATTCAATTAAATGAATATCTACTGGTTATAGATTGTTCATAGTAACATAATAGGGACATTGAAGCTGCTTTATTTCTTCCTATCACAAGGCCTTCCCCTCGCTCTCCATATTGTCTAGATATGAGTCCTAGGACCTCTTCTCTTTCTCCTATACATTAATGACATCGCCTATGAAATGGACTCAGGTAATATCGACTTATACGCAGATGACTCTACCCTTTATGAATCCAACTCTGATATACATGTCTTACAGAATAAACTGCAAACAAACTTGAACGCAATTACTGATTGGTGTAAAGTAAACAATATGTCGCTTCATCCTTCAAAAACTAAATGTATGATAATAACTACGACCCACAAACTAAGAAGTAAAAATGATTTGCATCTGAAATTAAATATAGCTGACTCTGAAATTGAAAATGTTACTGCACAAAAAATTCTTGGTGTTTATATAGACAACGCATTATCATGGAAGTTACAATTACAAACAGTTTGTTCCAAAATTAATAATAAAACAGCGCTATTCAAAAAAATAAGTTTTTATCTAAACGACGATATGAAAATAATGTATTACAATGGATATGTATTATCAACACTTGACTATTGCTGCACTGTGTGGGGAGCAGGAAGAAAGAACATTAACTCGATATATAAACTACAAATTAGAATAGCGAAATTAATTCGAAAAAAAGACTCGAATAATTCTAATTCGCCATTATTACATGAACTTCAATGGATGTCTTTTGCAGACAGGTGTCATTATCATACGGCAGTCTTGGTATATAAAGCCCAGAATAACATGGCGCCTGTTTATATAAAAGATTTGCTCACCTTTTCCAGTAATAATGTATATTGCCTTAGATCAATTACTAACAATGACTTGGTAACACCTAAACAACGATCAAATTACATGAAAACCTCATTTTCCTATATGTCTGCACAATACTGGAACAATACTCCTACAAATATTCTCTCAGTTACATCCATGAGCTTATTCAAACAGTCACTGAAAAACTATCTTTTAAGCAGATGTAATTAATTAAATATTTATATTATCCGATAGATGTTTTGTAGGTATAAATGCGATTATTTATTTTCAATTCTTGAGTGATTGTCGTTTCAATGTGTAAATGGAGTATGAAATCATTTTTCCTTTTCCATGTTACAGAGGGCCATGTTTGAACTAAGATGTTGTAATTATTTTGTTTGCATATCTGTACATGTTACCTTCTTAAAATAAAGAATTTATTATTATTATTATTATTATTATTATTATTATTATTATTATTATATTGTGGGATATGTACCCGCTTATTTTACAATGGTTATGATGAAAACGCGGAAGTATTGATCTAACAGGCTGGTGGTAGTAATACTTTGTTTTTGAAAATAAGAAACAAAAAAACAATCTTAATTTGACTACATTATAAACTTAACATCTATAATTATACTCGCGATTTTTAAAAGTTTGTAGGGATATGCCCAATTTTACCAAAAATTCAGACAGTGAAGAAATACATACGGCGCATGCGCATTTGCTACCCCGGAAAAAACGGCAAAAAACGGAGGAACTCGCTTTTCACGCATGCGCATTTGATACCCCGGTAAAAAAAAACGGGTAAAAACGCAGGAACTTGCTGTTCACGCATGTGCAGAGCAACCAGCCGTTTTTTTCACGGGGCAGGCAGAAAAACGCGTTTTTTAAACGGTGCGAGCCGAGAAACACCCCGTTTCGTAAACGGGTGAAAAACGCGCGCTGATCGCGTTTTCCTGCCGAAAACCGGAACAAAAACGTGAGCGCCACTGTATTCAATACAGTACATTGTATAACTCTGTGAAAAATAATCGATCAAGTGGAACACGCCAGTAGTTGCTGCGAAATAGGTCTGGAACAAATGAGGGACAAAATAATGGATGAACACACCATAGACAAAGCATTATACAATACCCCACACCCCCACCTCCAGGTAACATGATAAAATAGAACTATCACTGAAGGTGATGAATACCCCAAAAACTCCCATCCCTGAACGCCATACTGACACAGTATTCTTAATTTATATCACATTTGATGCTTATAATTGGACTATGCACAACGACTGTAGGCATGTTACTTATCTCTTCTGTGTAACATTATTTTGACCAGAGGGTTTGGAAAATCAGAGTGCACAATATCTAATTATCTTAAACACCTGTAACCTTGACGTAGTGACCCAAAACATTGACCAAGTCCAAATAGTAGGGGTGTAACGATAGTCGATACTATCGACTTATCGCGATTGTATCAGACCCGATAGTCAATAGTCGATAGCAATGTAACACTATCGATACTATCGCCGATAGTCTGAACAGCTATCGACTTTTCTCGATAGTTTTGTTTTCATTTTTGAATGCGTTATTTACAAAAAATGTTGTTGATTTTCCTTTGCCATAAAGCGTATGTTTAGATTACGGGCTATGATAGTTATATATACGACGACGTTTCTGTTCCTAAAACGTAGTTGTCGTCTTACAACCATCAATCCATGACTTCGCATAGTGAAAAATTTTGATGAGGCGTATCTCTTCAATAAAGATAGTGAAGCATTCTTAATTAGTAACGATTATATTTATACTGAATTCAAGTTAATTACAGGTATTGATACAAAAAAATTGAATCAACTTGGTAAAAATATATAGAATGTGATAATACAAACTATCGATACTATCGTGATAGTATCGCGATAGTAAAGCCAACTATTGATAGTCTATCGTGATAGTACTTTTAACTATCGATAACTATCGTGATAGTAAATTTGGCTGCAATAGTCAGCCCTACCACATAGGCATGGTATTTATTACTTTATGAAATATCATTAAATTGTGATAAGGGGTTTTGGAGATATATATAAAGCTGAATCCAGTATACCCCATTACACTTTGTGCAACTGAGATATAGAAACATTTCCGCAGGCCGAGACATTGGTAAATTGTTTTGAAGGCGACTGTATAAAAATTAGCCACTACAATAAACAGTCCTGTTCTTTCAGTTTTTCTTATTTCTTTTTTTTCATACACAAGAAGATTATGACTGAAAGCTGCAATGTAGATTAATTATTCAAGAGAACTGAGTTCCATTTAAGTTGCTCATCTGAGCAACCAATAACATTGTTATTAATGTCACTGTAGTACTCTAGTTCTGTATTAACCAATACTGTATGTACTGCAGTACTGAATAGTATTCTATACTGCTAAAGTACTGCATTTATTTTCTTTATTGTTCAAATCAATTCAAAATCTCTCAATGCATTAAAAAGTTACAACCTGAAAAAAATGAAAAAAGTTCTTATGTGTCCATTTGTTTTCCAACTCCGACCTTGATATTTGAGCTTACATTCACCATGCTGTGATTATAATCATATATATAAATTACTAAGGTTATCTCGCGTGCTTAAATTCTTCATCATCGGCTACTATTCTAAAGTTTCAATGACTTCTCTTATAAAAACAGAAATTCACAGCTATTGTAGCATTATCACTTCAGCTGCAACTTGGGAATTTATCCAATATGAATGTTCAACAGTCTGGCCAAATGATGTTTCTTGTGAGCTATCAATTTGCTGATTTAACTGTTGTTCTTTCCTTATCTTCAAAAAATCAATGTAAATGCATTCCAAATTTAAGTAAACTCAGCAAAGTTCTTCTGTTAATTGCATGTTATCAATGCATCAAGTGTCAAGTGTCTCATTGTTTCACCTCAATTATCAATTCTTTTCATTAGATGCTTTTGTTTTCCTGTTTTGTTTTTTCCATTGAAACTGAAAAATCTACTATTAAGCATATGATGACAAGTCTCATCACCAAGGTAATTTGATGAATCAAAAAAGAACTTCATCTTCTAAACTGATACAGCCATCTCCACAGAATCCTTCAGTAACAACTGTTGTTTTCATATCTTGGTCTATTGAACTTCCCTCTTCACTGTACGTACATGGCGCTTTTTTCTACAACAAATTAAAAAGAAAAATTAGCAATTGCATTATGTTTTAAATCTTACAATTAATAAATGATACACATACTGAAAATTTACTGACTGAATAGTTAACAGTGCAGGTTATGATCAGACTACATGGTTTTGATCTGCATAAGAGGCAAAATTGTAAGCAAATTGCTAAAAAATTAAACTAGATGCCCACGTGCAACATGTCGTCCCCGCCAGCTGTCAAAAGGACTAACTCCTTACCAAATAGAGATAGGTCAAAATACATCTAAATATTGTATGTAACATGCATGTTGTACCACATAAAAGTAGTCTTGATTTTTCTCTACGGCGAGTAATAAAACAGTTACAATATAAGTTATTTATAGTAACAACAAATGGAAGTAATTCTAAAAACAAGGGTAGCTCATGGAGGTGTCAAGTTACATCAAAATCCCTAGAGCCATGCATGAAGAAGAAATGCTGCAGACAAAGATATTCTTGAATTTGACATTTAACCTCTAAGTGTGACCTTGACCTTAGACTTAGGGACCTGGTTCATGCGCATGACAGACCGTCTCATGATGTTGAACATGTGTGCTAAGTTATTTAAGAATCCATTGATCCATGGATAAGTTAGAGCCCAGACAAACTAAACTCAGAAGGACGCACGCTCGCTCGCAAGGACGGACGCACGCAAATACACCGAACCATCGTTTTACAGATTCAAATCAAAATACTTACTATATGTTTTAACTTTGTGTACTTAGTGAAATCCTAGACATATCTAATTCTTTGAGACTCTTAAAAATATCTGGACTTAAATTACATGAATGACGGAACTGTTATTTAAATAAAATAAAAGATTGTCACATTTTTACAGGTGTCTAACTTGGAACATATTTAAAAAGGACTTTACCACTTGATATTTATTCAAAATTTCCCATAGAACAACACTTCTTCAGTTTAGTTTTTAAACTTCCAAAAATGATTTTCAATCAGAAACTTCCAAAAATAATTCTTCAATTCCAACTACAGTTCAATCATCTGATTATGAAATACAGCTGTTAAAATACATTTTAATAAATCTGAACAAATAAAAACGCGTCCCGCTGACAAAAAGTTCTTCAATATAGCCTGAATTTTGACCTTAAATATATACAGTAAGTATAAACTAAACTAATTACAGTTAGATCATAATAAATTCATGGTTCAGTGCTCAAAATTGAACTATATTGTACTTTATTGTCACTCAGTCATATCTTTGTTATGTAATCTTACATAATATACTGATAAGGGGGAAATTGATGCAAAGGCTTAAGTACGTGCCTAAGGCAATTAAACAACTTGAATAAGCTGTAGATTAATGAGGGACCAGCTTCATTTCTTAAAACAAGAGGATAAGATTAATTGTTCCAATGAATTATGGATACACTTGGTGTCCTAAAACAGACCCATATCTACAACTGTTACAGTTCTCATTTCACTTTGAAAGCACTAAACAGAAACCAGGTTTCTTGTTTAGGATAAAAAGAGTGTAATAAAAATAAGAATAACAGCCATGCTAATTAACTGCCATGATAAAACAGTTTAGATTAAATTCAGTAACTCACATGTGCCTTTCCTTAATAGAGAATCATGTAAATGATGAGTATACATTCAGATATTAAAAGTCAGGTCTTGAACCTGATCTCTTTTTGTGAGATCAGTGCTCAGACAAATAGAAAAAAAATTGTAGGTCAAAGCCACACATTTGTATAATGGCAGTAATGTTCCCTTCGAAAAGCAAGAAGTAATATGTAATCAAGATAGGTGACTTTCCACCATGTCTATACTCCACTTTTTTCTACTATTTTTTTAAAGAAAATGACAGCTATCAGAACTGCAGCATTTTGTTGAAAATCCCAAGTTCTTTAATAATACCAGACATTAATTTCTGCCTTTCTGATTCAAATGCAGACTATGATAAAAATATGTCATTTAATTGTGATCTTATTCAACAGTGCACACTATTTATTGGCAAATAAGTCTTGTTTAATAATCAACATAAAATCAAGTCCAAAATGTACAGGGTGACTGCATGTTTATTGAATTTAGGAGTTTAAAATCTGCGGACAACACACAAACAAAAAGAAACCTAAAGCAATATGCAATAAGACCGTCACTTAAATAAAGACTGTTTCAGAAAATACACTGACCTAATATCACTGGCACTGGACACTAAATCAATAGAAAAGTAAAGGACATACAGGTAACTTTGTTTATAACGAACTCATTGGGACCTTTAATCATTATCCGAAGTTTGTTATATCCATATAACATTTTCATAAGAAAAGTAAAATAAAGGAAGAATCTTGGGCAGAGAATAAGATATATTCCTTATATCCTGATTTTCGCTATATCCACCGTCTTACAAACAAATTTTACTATAAATGAAATATCATTTCTTTAATAAAATATCATAAAAACCGGGAATACACAAAATGTAATAAACAGTTTTAAGACAAATATTTAGCACTGATTTCTGTGTATGCTCTTTAAGAATGGTGTTGATTAATGCTATTTTATATTGAAAGGATTAGTCATCCAAAAATATCCTGTCTGGCCGGTCAGGGAGAGAGGGATAAAATGTACATGTCGCCATGCAATCCTTCTATAACTGGCTTCTCTCTATCGTTTCGAAAACAAATTTCAGTACATGTTTATTTACATGTACATAGGCACATGTACAAAATGACAGAACGTATGTATTGGCAAAGTCAGCAGGGAGGGGCGAGTTAGAGAACCAGACCCTTTCATACTAGCATGTGGGGGCAATTGAAATTGCAAGTGAAAATCTATCAGAAACTTTTCACCGATGTATAACAGTTTCATTGTTTATCCAAGGTCCACATAGTAAAACTTGCTATGGTAAAGTTATCTGCCGTCATATTTAAACTAGATGCCCACGTGCAACATGTCAAGCCGCCAGCTGTCAAAAGGACTAACTACTTACCAAGAAGAGATAGATCAAAATACACCTCAATATTGGATGTAACATGCATGTTGTACCACAAAAAAGTGGTCTCGATTTTTCTCTACGGCCAGTTATAAAAAAGTTACAATATGGGCTATTTGTAGTAACAACAAAGGGAAGTAATTCTAAAAACAAGGGTAGCTCATGGTGGTGAATATTTGTGCCAAGTTACATCAAAATCCCTGGAGCCATGCATGAAGAAAAAATGCTGCAGACAAAGATATTCTTAAATTTGACCTTTAACCTCTAAGTGTGACCTTGACCTTAGACCTAGAAACTTGATTCTTGCGCATGACACTCCTGCTCATAGTGGTGAATATGTGTGCCAAATAACATCAAAATCCCTCCATGCATGAAGACGAAATGGTACGGACAAAGTCATTCTTGAATTATTATTGTATCTGACCTTTGGCCTCTAAGTGTGAACTTGACCTTGGACTTAGGGACCTGGTTCTTGTGCATGACACTCCGTCTCGTGGTGGGGTGAACATTTGTACAAAGTTATTTAAGAATTATTTTATCCATTGAGAAGTTACAGCCCGGACAAACTAAATTCGGACGGACAGACGCACGCCGGACGCACACCAGCGGCTCGAAAAAAAAATGTTTGATGAAAATTTGATTTAAATTGCATCTTATAAAAAGGCGCTTGTTGGTTAACAGAGTAATAATTTTTACATGTTTTATTAACCATAAAGTCCCTGTGTCAAAATCACACGGTTATTTCTTTGTCAATATATACCAACAAAAATGCTTTAAATTTGCACTTGTGCATAAAATTGTTAAATACTGCAATGTACTGCTGTTTCTCTTTCTCAGTAACCAACACGCCACTTTGAGCACCCAGAAAGAAAAGCCTGGCAGTTACGGTCAATTTTTTATGACATCCTTAATGTTGTATAAACATGTTGCAGTTTTGTTGATGAAAGCTTTATAATAATAATGTCATGTAATTACTTATGTCGCTTAAAGAGGCACTCCGTACATCTGGCAGATTATATTCTCAAAACAAAGATAAGATTATGTGTTCAATGAACGCAAAATGATAAATAAATACAATTTCAAAGAAGAACCTATGGCGAAAAATGCCTCATTTTACCACAATTAATCAATAAAGAGGTGTTCTGTAATAAATCGCATCCACCCATTTATTTTACAAAAACAACTCTACATAGATTATTGAATTGTTAACTGTACTGCAGTATATGTTAAACCGCTGATTTTATCGATAATAACTGGAAATGCATAGCTGAGTTTTTTAGGTTGAATTGTAATACTTCTAAAGATTCTATTATTTATGTTTTGGAGGTTTTCAGTTTGTCATCAGATATAGGGTATGTCTCATTAAAGGGGCACTCCCTACATCTGGCAGATTATATTCTCGAAACATAGATTATTTACCCCGGACCGACGATCAAGTATATGTATTATATATGCTTGATAGTTGATCAGTATTATATATACTTGATTGTCGGTCCGGGGTGTTTTATAGAAATGACTTTTTGGGGTCCAAATTTCATGTGACTGAAAAAGCATCCGATAAAAAAAACCCAGGTCAAAAGGATGAGCCAAATGAATTAGTTGGTCAAAACAAAAGTTGTAGGACCTACAGAGGTTATGTTGAATCACAAATACAAATTTTATTTTATATCGGTACAGCCTACTAAAGTCTCTATGACTGTCATTCTCGTCTTCGCACATCCGCGTACTGAAAAAATATTTACATTCGGGAAAGGTGACTCCTCGGCTGTCTCCTTTCATTCTTGGTTTTTAAAATTAATGAAGGTTTAGACACCATTGACTAAAGCCGAGGAATCACCTTTCCCGAATGTAAATAAATTATCAGTACCCGGATGTGCGAAGCCGAGAATTATTTTATGAAAGATACGGGAAATCGTACATGCACGACTTAAGGACTACGAATGACGTTAAAACAACAAACCACAGTACCAGTACTGTACAGGGATACAAATGTTTATGTCTGTTAACTAAAAGTTTAAAACCTGACATTTTACCATACATCTGTGGTTCTGATAATAAGATATGGATATGTAGGTGATATCCCTTACATGAAAAAACCGTAGTCCCCATGTTAAGGGGCTGTAAACTTGCAAAGTTATTTCTAAACCATTTTATTTAGATTTCTTGTTGTTGTTGTTGTTTGTGTCGAGACCAGGTACAGTAAAGTGCCGCTCCGAATTAATGACTGTGTTATGTTGTAATCATATACGCTTCTCTTGTAGCCTAAAAGAAATACTACTCAATAGCAGAGATCGACATAGTCTCTGACTATTAGTAAACGAAAACTTGAACGGGACAAATATCAAAATTAAAATATCCAGGGCCGGGATAGATCTACAGTAAAATCTAGAGAAATTATTAATGTACAGTATGTTATTATATCAATGTCCGTGTCAACTTTGATTAAACTGTAGATTTTATATTGATAAAACAGATCAGCAATAACATCGACGCTTACATTTCAATGTAAACAAAATTTAAAAAACGCGCTGGGAATCTTCTGATTGGCTCCTTGTTTGGACACGCCTCTTTACCGGGGTACTGCTTCCATATTTTGAGTGACCTGTTTTCTTTACCGGCTATTCTTTCCATATTTGGAAGTGAGCCGTTTTTTCGCGGTAGAACACCTCGTGAAATTGACCGCGTTTACCCGGCGTTTTCCATGCGGTAACAACCATGAGGTAAACGGAACAAAAACGTGAGCGCCACTGTACCTGCTTAGTCAGAATATAAAATAAAAAGGTAGGTCACCAGTCTTATTTAGAAGTAATGGACACTTTTTGTAGTATACCCAAGAAAGCACTGAGAATGACCCCTACCTCATGTTTATCAATCATAAATCTCTAAATTTGGCAACTCACCGTTGATTTTTATTTAAAATGTTAAGCAATTGATCCTGTTTTATGAAACTACATGAATTGAGATTTCAAAATGTATTCAAACTGAAAAAAACATAAAGAGAAACTAGTTTCTGTAAAAAAATATGTAAAATTTGTAGTCATTTTTCAAGGTTTTTTTCCTTAATGTTCAAGCATTGAGAATTTCTTAATTTGTTGCAGTATACTTGTTCAAACATCACTTTATTGAGAACTAATTTAAAAATGATAGGTAACCAGCCTTTTTATTGAGAAAAATGAGCTGTTGTCTCGGGTGGGAGGGTGGTGTTGGAGGGGAGGCCATGTGTTTATTGCCACTGACGTAATACAGATAGCTAAATGAAACTTTAACTGGACAAATTGTGTAAAGTGAAACACTTACAAGTAATATGTAACAAAACAGTATCCTTCTAAAAGCATTTAACACAGTTTAAAAGTCCATCTTTGCTAAACACTGACTTTTTGGGTGCTTTTAAAGGGAGGTAATAAGTTTTCTTGATATACTGATTTTTTTGCTATAGTTATATGTTTAAAAATGTTATGCCGATATTATTGCTCAAAATAATCCTTTTGTATGTCTTTTTATTCAAAAGTAATCGTTTGTGACATTTAATTAAACAACATCAAAATATAAATTGTATAGCCAAAACTTAAACTGTAGCGATCGTCTTAACTAAGAAAGGTACAACATTTGTAAAATGTCTCAATTTTTTCTGACAATATTCTGAATGAAATCAAGAAAATTACGGAAATATGAACATGTTTAACTATCACTGATTGCTTATCGAAAGTGGAATTAGCCATATTTTCAACAAGTATGAATGCTTAAACTCAACATGCTTGTGTATGAGGTCATAGTGCGTGGCTACAAATACATGCGAGTTATTCGCATTGAGGCCTTACATATACATTGCAGGCTGACACTCGCAACTTGATTATAATTGCACTCTCTATTGATACTTTACAGAGCGGTTAGATGCAAAGTACTTTACAATATGTATCATTGAAATAAATCAAATCTCTTCTGAAATAAGTTCAATTATTTGGTTATTATAATAACTTAAAAAGCGACAATGTATAATTTCAAACAACAATCATAGTGTTTCTCATCCCAATCGATAGCAATATTTTGTAAATTGTTTTATCCCCTGCAAAGGTGGAGGGATATTATGTTAGCGTTGCCCATCTGTCCGTCCGTCCGGAGTAATAACTCAATATTCAATGGATATATTTTTTTGAAACTTAGTATAAGTGCACAATAGCATTATGTCGCGGCAAACACAACTTTCGTCAGTTGTTTAGTCTAATAAATATACTTCCCCATCAACAATTTCATCCTACATTTACTATTTGCATGTAAAACTTTGTTAAACTATCAACATATTGGTAGGATCACTCTGCATCAACTCTAGTCAGACATATCTTTTCATTTTCATAAATGTTTCATATTTTATTGCCAACGCAGACCAAATGTAAATAACAGACGACAATCTTTGATCCAGAGACGCAGGTCATAAACTTTTACAAAGAGTTCACAAAAGGCAGATCAGATAATGAAATAAAATACAATTTTATAGGTTCCAAAGGTATCTTATATGTATTCTGTAAAAGTAATTTGTGTGGTTGGTTTTCACATAATTTTTAATTTTTGATATCTGAAAAAATGTCTGATCATATCGAGACGCTGTAATAAAATGTTGAGTTGTGAAATGCTGAAAAGTAAAAGTATCTATATTTCATATGTATCTATTTTAGTAATTTTAGTAGGGTTCCATTTAAGCTCACTGTTAATAAACACGTTATTTTAGATACCTATCATCATTTTCAAGTTTTTCAGCGACTATCAACGACCCGAACGATCAACATTAATGTTCTAAACCCTTGATTTCATCAGTGAATATTTTCATCTTCACTACTGTTATTTAAATGAACGGAAATGACCTTAATAGTTTTGTGGTCGTGGTTATTTAAGATAGTATCTATCAGACCTTTAAGTTTTGCAGTTTTGAATATAAGATACAAAGATACTGGCTTGCTATTGCAGGCCTAATTTCTAATGATTTTTTTTTGTTAAGATTTAACATCGAGATTTTTGTTAACATCTTAAAAATGTAAACGTTCTTAATATACATTGCTATTAACCTTTACTGAACTGTTTAAGCCATTGTATCTTTCGTAAAAGAAAACTACCAAAGAAAGTATAAATCAACACTTTCAAACTGGTCAACCATTGATTCATATCTTACAATGTTTCCCATATGGCATTGTTAATATTTGTTTTCAAATACTAGTAACTTCATCTCCTTTATTTCATTTTCATTTTAACAACTTTTCAACGTGTTTACAGTATTAAAGACGGAGAGTTTACATACCACCTTGATATAATCGGTACAACACGACTACTTGGCGGAAATACCCTGCAAACAGTCAATTCGCTCTAGCGTTCAGATTGTAACTTTGTATTTGTTAAAGACCTATGTCGTTATATCTCAAAGCGAATTAACGAAATGCAATACTGCATTCAATGACAATGGAATGGAAATCAATAGAGTTTGTTTGAATTTTCTGTAAAATGCATATGACAAACTAAATGTTGCATGTCAATGCTTGTGTTTTTCATTTAACAGAAAACAATCACTCACAAAAGACAGTGCTTTGGCCGCAACTCTAAATATAATTGCTTCAGATGCGGCTGTGGCGACATAATATGAATTATAAATATTTCTAGAGGTAAAATCATTTTTAAATGCCAACAGCAGGTGGTGCGACTGTTTCTTGATAAATGTCCACGAACTGTAACCGCCTCGATAGCCTAGTGGTAGAGCGTCCGCTTCTAGAGCGGGAGGTCGTGGTTTCGCTCCCTGGCCGCGTCATACCAAAGACGTAACAAAATGGTACCAGTAGCTCCCTTGCTTGGCGCTCAGCATTAAAAGGGAAAAAACTGGCTTCTCTTATCTCATACCCTCAAGGCGATGGATACCATCAGGAATGAGGTGTCGAGAGTGATTAATATAAGTTGTATAACTTGTTTCACAATCGACCCAAAATAAATTAGTATAAACTAACTGTATCTACCCAACAGGTACTGTTGTATGTCAATATATCGGGGGCATTTAAATGACGATGTTGTCTAATAAACATTTGTTCTTATTGTCTCGCTTTGTTTTTTCATTGCATAAAAAGTACATGTGTTTTTTGACGTTCCTTGTATTTATGTTATGTGTAAATTTTGCACGTTTTTTCTTGAATGAGAAGGATGGTAAACAATTGTGTGCAAATGACCCTGTTGCTGATTGCTTAATAACTAGTGAGTTACTGTGTTAAGGATGGGTCAGCACTCTTTCTCTGTTCAAAACTGATATGTGGCTTAGTCGATGAAGTAATAGCTTAGGTAGAGAGGGGCTTTGGAAGTGAGTAGTTTATCAGTTGTCTCTATTGTTAAGTTCATTTGTAAGAACAGAACTTCGGGGAGCGTCAATTGGTGTTACCGATGCTCTTGTGTGCATGGTGGATCTTTATTAAGTAGCTTCCTGTTTAAACTGGTCACTTCTGATAGTTCTCGTGACTGGCTGTTATACACAGGGTTGACAGCATTTTCTCACTGAGATTGTTTCTTAATGTGTTTAAGCTTACCGGTGAATGATGTTCTTGTTTCATTCGTAATTATTTTTAAATGCTTATAATTTTGCCACAGTTAAGCAACTGATAGATATGTATTAGTAGATAGTATTCAGGTGTGGTACTCAGATTAAACCAAACTGTATAACGAGATTGTTATGCTGTTTACGTTACCATATTAACACTTAGGTTCCTTCACTATTCAGACCAAAATATTTCAAATAGTCAGACACAAATTGCTATGGTTGCTATGGCAACATATATAGTACAATACACGTACAACAAGGATCCTGCAATATCTCAAAAAGTGTTGGAAGTAGCATCGTGAGCCTTTGTATGTCTTTAGAGAATAAGGCGTAGAAAACGCACATCATTTTAGTTTTTTTGTGTGTGATTGCGATGGCAACAAAAATAGTTAATTACATGTTGCTGTTCTTTTTAAATTCAAGCTTGCTTCATATAGATAAAGGGGCGTTTTGGGGAAGTGCATTTAACTGGTTCGGGACTATGTATGGTGTTGCGTTAACTTGCGTTATTCATTCGAAACGTTACTTTAAACTGTATTTCATTGATTGATTTTGTATTCTGTATTTCTTCCACAGTTATGTGAGGTTAGTAGTTCAAAATGTTTATAAAAAGTATTTAGATAATTAAACAACGTTATTTGTGTTTTGATCATCATTTGCTGAATAATAAAGGACAGTATCTACCAACTAACTTTCATAATTATGATAACAATAATACTAGTAATGATAATAAAAATAGTAATAATAATAATAATAATAATGACAATAATAATAATATTGATGATAATAATACTGTTATAATAACAATAATAATAATGATAATAACAATAATATTAATAATAAAAATAATGATAAAATTATCATTATAATTATTATTATTATTTCTATTACCATTATTATTATTGATATTTATATTAATAACTGGACACTGTTTTTGAGAGAAATAAACGCATTTGTACCGCAACATGTGAAAATTTTATGTAAATTTCAATTTGGCCTTAACCATTGACACGCTCACCTGAAAAACAACAGAGATCATCTACTTTTAAGACCAATCATCATATGAAGTTTGGAGACTGTAAGTCTTAAGTTAATGAGAAGGAATGATTCTCAAAAATCGGTTTACGGTGAAACGTACCGTGACAGACGGACAGACGGCCGATAGGATATCCATTTAGTCTGTCTTCTATATTGTCAACTACACAATACAACTTTGTTCAATGCCACAAACCACTTTAACCCCGCAATGACGTAAAGAACTTTAGCAAACCTCAGAACGCTTAATTTCACACAATCCTTAAATCCTTAATATCTACTGAGAATGTACGGATGGACGGACAGGGAAAAAACAATATGTCTTTCACAACGTGGGGGATAATAATAGCAATAACACAGACACACTAGAACAGTATGTTTAAAACCTTTTAACAGTAGTGTTTACTGAAAAAGATCTGGTGTGTGTACAGGTCGCCAGTTAAGCAATCTTTTATAATACACTTTGTGATTAGATATTGTTTTGAGGATATTTTATTACGCTCAGTTTAAGGGTATGCCTCTCTACATTTTGTAAATTGAAGATAACATGTTAATTTTGATGTCATTTTTTACTACGTTTAGGTTATTTCTAATTCCGTATCTAATATTCGAATACGGTTGATATTTGACTTCTGAAGGCATTATTACTTAGCGAATTAGGACCACTTTTCTTTTTACTGCACCACTTTGGAATATATGTTTGCTCCTGTCCAATCAATCTATCCGTGCATCCAAACATAGGTCTGTAGAACGTCCCATAAAACATGTTGAAAGTACTGCTTCTTTTCTTAATGACTTAGAGTCAGCAAACTCTGTACTCATATTTACTGGGATGTGAAGTTGTCCACCTTTGGTTAAATACCGGACCAGTAACACCTGAATTTGTGTCGCTTAAAGCATTATATCTTGAAAGATTGATGCACGCACTTCTTCATAAGTAATTGACATACAGTAACCAAACTTTACACAAATGTTTATTGGGATAAGAACACGTGAGTGTTAGTATTCATATCGGACCAGTTACACGACACTTATATCCCTTGGCATTTTATTTGACAAGATTGTGCTACATACTGCTCGTTAACGAATTGACAAAGAGATAGCAAACTTAACAGAAACATTTTTTTAAGATGAGCAGTCCTGGGTTCTTGATGAGCTTCTAGGGTCGATGACTGTCTGTTGGAGTTCAAATCAGACTCCAAAGGTCAAAATTGCCCCTGACCCCAGGGTCAATTATCTTTCAAAGATTTATAACAAAAAATGTCAGCATTGCAATAATAAAAGACACCCATTGTTTTTTTTAAATGCACTGTATTTAGCATTCATTCGACAGGTTGGTTCTTGGTACGGGTATCAAACATTAATCGTCAATTATTGTGTTTTAATATATTGTATAGAAAAAGAATATCAAGCAAGATATATGTATGCAGCTGGGTGTTTTTTTTTATAACTACGGGTTTTATCAACGAAGTAACGTTGAGAAATAACGTTGATGTACATATTTACAAATTAATTGTTTTAAACCTCCACAGGATTTTCTCCGCTAATAAAATTTTGAATTGAGCATGGCAAAGATGATATTGAAATCCGCTTGGTTTAAACAATATTTATTTCATATGATACACATACATTCGAGTGTCAAATAAATATACAAGATTGAGAAGTAAGTTGAAATAACTTTTGTAATCTCTCTCCTGAAATACTCTTGATACTTTGTATATATTCTTGATTTGACATTTTTTGAAGATCATAGTTTCGTTTTTAAATTAGTTCAAATTCCTTAACCTGTGGTATACTCCTGTTCTCGTTTCGCTATGGTACACCTAAGTGAGAATTTATCAATAATGTTTATCTTTATTTAACATAAGAAGTAATTTAACATCGTGTTTTGGAACCTTTTGTAAAATATGTTGTTTCCCACAATATGCAAGTTCATTGTCACGAATGCCAACTATCACAGAAACAATTTGAACCATTAATAGTGTACTATTACTTTAACAATTGATTGATGTTCTAACAAGGAACTGTAACATTTGAGAAGAAATGCATGATACTTCAAACGGAACACATAACATTTATAGCAAACCGCCATACTATATATCCTGTAGTTGTTTAGCAGCTACTAATCAATAACTAATATATGGCTCGGAGGGCTTGATTGAAATTGAAGCATTATCTAAGAGGGGATTATCTACTTAGGTGACAACGTCTTAGTTAGACGTGGTAAAACTGGACACCTAGACTTTACGCAATTGAAACGGTTCCTAGACTTGCTGTGCTACCTAGACGTGCAGCCCTACCTGGACTTACTCCGGTACCTTGCCTTGCTGCGCAACACTGACTTGCTGCACTACCTGGACTTGCTGCACTTTCTTGATTTGCTGCACTCCAAGAACTTGCAGCGCAACATTTACTTGCTGCACTACCTGGAGGTTGCTTCACCGCCTTAACCTGCTGCGCTTCCTTGACTTGTTACACTTACTGGACATGTTGTCCCGCCTGGACTTGCTGCACTACATGGACATGCTTAGGCGATTATCTCCTCTCCTATTTACAAAGATAATTGCTTCGTCTAGCAAGAGTCAGTCTATGACAATACTAAGTGGCAACTCATTCGAGATCCAATATTGTTTCTCAGTTTGTAATAAACAGCCTAAGATATTTCTTTATCAAAGCAATCAATATCATATATTATGAACGGATTGAAACACGCTTTTGTGGCTTCTTTTCACGTGCATGCGATATACTTAATTTGCGTTTTCATACACCTTTAATTCGCCACAGAATTTATTTTTTGAAAAATAATAATTTCCAGGGAAACATGGAAAGCATTATTTAGCGTTTTCGATAGTAACTGTCTTACAGCTGACCGAGGATAGTGACTGAATAATCAGTTAAGTTGCATGAAATTTTCTTGTGTCTCGTATGTTGAATTTTGTAGACGCGCTTCATTGTCATTATCTGATGTATCATACGTTATTTAAGAAATGTTCATCGTTATGTTCGTTCTTGTTTGAACAAACACTATCGAACAAGTTGCAAAGTAATGCTTAAAGTGTCGTTATCAGAATAAATGCGCGCCATTATTAAATTCTACTACTAGGTAGGATTTTCATCTACTAAAACAATATAGATGATTTCAGATTCCTACATAATAGACACTGCCACCTTACACAAATATCCAAGAAGAGACGGCGATTTAGAAACGGCATAGTCCATTTATTAGATATTGTAGAAAATAACCATTTAAATGTGTCGGACACAATGTTGGTTGAAGTAATCAAGGACGCTGATGAAAGTGACAAGCGGGTTACCAAGATAGTTGCGACCAAACTAGGTATAGTTGTTGGACAATCTGATTAAAATCACCTCCTCAAAAACGCTAAGCTGTGAAGATCGTGACATTTAGTCAGATTAACCGGATAAAGAAGACACGTAGAGACATATTGAAATCATTCAACAAATCACATCGCGTGTTTGAATATTATAATGATAAACAATTCCGATACTTCATCACTTAAACGCAAGCCGCTGAACGAAACACTTCGTTTAACACTAAAGTAAAACATTTAGACTGTTAAATCAGGTACATTGTATGTATAACAGGCTACACTTATTACAAATGATCAGTAATGTATGTTTGCGTACGATATTTTAATCAGTTTACAAAATGTACCCAATTTCGATGTTTAAATATTTTCTATTTATATAAATGTTATTTTGTATTACATTTAGTAATAGTTAGAGGCTAAATAGAGAAATTTATACAATATAGAAACCCAAAGGAGGGAGCGCTAGGGACCGACTGGGCTTCTGTGTTGTATAAATTTCTCTATTTTAGCCTCTAACTTTCTTAGTGTTTGCCCTACATTTAGTCTTTACTTACTACATGTTATGACCTCATGCGCAAACAGGTTTATAGAGTCTCGCTCTATCAATGATAGAGTGATACATAGAACAACCTGTCAGAGGTTTATGGCAAATAGACAGGGAACATTCTAAATTTTTAGATATTTTCATAGGACAGAAATTTAGGGCAAACACTAAAAGTGGTTAAACAGCGCGTGAAAGTTTTATCAACGATAAGTGTGTGCTATTTGTGACAGTGGCACGCGACTAGTTAAATCGTTGGTTAAGTCTATAGCTTCTATTTGTTTTGTACTAATTCAGGCGTCAGGAAAAATCAGCAGTTAGTCACAATTTTAAGATCTACTGGACCGCATTTATGTAATATTGAAGAGAAGTCGCTACTAAATACATTTAAATTCATTGCATTCATTTCCACAGCTATCAAAGAGGCAGACCCCTGTCAGTCATCGAAGACAAAAAAAGTCTAAACAGATTGGATCCATTTTGTAAGTGTTATTTGTATAAATAAGACTTCTTAACATTGGAGCATATGAGAACTGTGGCTGAACATAAACGTGCTGTTAAGTACTAAAGTACAAATAAGTCATTTTCCATAGACAAATGATCAGGTCGCTGACCTGTAAGATTCAAATCTTCGAGGAAGGTTTATAGGTTCAATAGCAATTAGATATTCAGAAACTGGGCAATCATAACCTTCCCATGAACGGTTGTTAGAAACTTAATGCAATCGAATAACTGAAATGGCATTTATTCTTAATTGATAATTAAAAAAAATCACAATATATAATACAGTTTTATTTACATATTAACATAACATTACTCCACAAGATCCTAAGCGCTGATCCATGAATTAAATCTTTAATCATAGAATTTCCATTTTGCAAAACATTGTGTTTTTCCCCCATTTCCTCTTGTTTTTAGGTTTTTTATTGATCAGGGTCAAAGTCAACTGTTTGCATTTTACTTTCATATAATACTCCTTTTTTGTTTAGTTCCATGTAAGTCTTGCAGTCACTGTACACTTGAATGTCTCCCCTGTGATATTGTTTGTGTATCTGAAACACCTCACCACTGTACGTGGAATTACGGGGTACGGGATAAGAGATTTTTGAGATAGGTTTATCTGACATAATCTCCGAGTTTATATTTGAAACGTCTTAAGCCACTATGTTTTTATTCGTTTGGTTGCTTGTCTTTTGCTGAGTCATATATGTTGCAATACGTATTTGTTCTTCATTATCGCCCTTCACATTATTTGGCAATGTTTGAATCGTTCGATGATATGTCTTATTATAGCTGTCTGCTATGTCTTGTAAATCTGGTAGATATGCATTATCAGCTATGTTAAATATTGAATAAATTTTATTTAATGGTCAAATTGCACGTTCATTTGTACTCGCTTTGGTTTTGTTCTGCGTCGGTGAAACATTTACGTCATGTTTTTTCATAAGGGCTTTTTCGGGTCTAGCTCTGAACTCCTGACCCAAAACATACGTATATGTGTGTCCTTTAATTTGTCCATTAACAAAAAAAAGACAAAACTACATGAATTCAGAATGGTTGGTAATCTTTGCATATGAATGTGCTGGTGTTGAATAATAGCATTGTTACGCTCTAAAAATATCTGTCATGTTTCCTCTTAGTTGTTGACAATGTTCTCCACACAATCTGTCAAACCAAAATAGATTTATGTTATAGTACACATATGATAGTGTAAACATTATATATTATAATTCCAACATAAACACAAATATTGTAGATAAGCATGAGACGTTCCTACATTTTTTCAATGCTCTTTGAAGCTGTACAAGAATGATTGAGTGTCCATTTTTACCTTCACCTAAGGAGCATGAAACAAGTGCTATGTGCAGCATTTCAATAAAGGGTACAATTTATCGTCAAATATTAGTTAGATCAGCAGTTCAAGAGATGCAGACACCAAACAACTTTTTGCACTTATTATGGGATGGGTACATATAATTTATCATGATACATGATCAACTGCTATTATTATTAAAAGTAAACCTTAAACTAAGAAACCAATTTTGTGTCATAATTTAGACTACATTTTCTTCTGAAGCTAATTCAAATGTATATGTTTAAACAACCCCCTGTTTTATCAAAGTCCATACGCTATCAACATTATC
The DNA here is from genome assembly GCA_022818135.1 of Saxidomus purpurata. Taxonomy (NCBI): domain Eukaryota; kingdom Metazoa; phylum Mollusca; class Bivalvia; order Venerida; family Veneridae; genus Saxidomus; species Saxidomus purpurata. The sequence continues at coordinate 31,862,691 of JAFMSR010000011.1, forward strand.
ATAAGAATGCACATGACACTGTTCTGTTTTTCAAAAAGATGAAGCTAAATATCATCCTCTAGAAGTAAACACATAAAGATGTCTGCTTTGAATCCACAAATCAGAGTGCTGGTTGCAGTGGCAGTTTGTAAACTTGATGAACCGAGAGAATAACTGGACCTCTTGTTATAAGTAAATGGTTCCCAAAGCAATCTCTTGGCAAACTGCACACAGGTGTTTCTCATATACTACATGTATCTTACATTGTACTAGTATTTTGCAGACTTCCCCTACAAACATTCCAACCATAAAATAGCAGGAAAAGACACGTAACTGGGCAGTAAAATCACTTTTACAAGCGTAACTCAGCCGGAATTTGTTTAGAGCAGGAAAAACACGAAAATTACGGGCGTCATTATATAACTTTTCGCCTGCAAATTTTTCTACGGGCGTAAAGATAGACTTAATTTTTTAGCTGTTGTAGTTTGAATCACAAAATGACAGCAGTTCTATTTTACGCCCTTTAAAGACAGAAATACGGTTGTAAAATGAAACAGGAAGTGATCATTTACTGGTTTTCTGATTGGTTGAATCAAAGAACAATTTGGCGGACATGTTTGAAAGCATTTTGTAGTAATGTTTACATGACAGGAACATTTTTGGTTATTTATTCTGAAAAGTCTATAATAATGTTAGAATTATTGCACAATACTATTTATTGAAATACTGGTAATGATTATTTAAGCTGAAATACTGTGACAGTTACCAGTACTGTTTCTAAATGTCTGAGTAGTAATGATTTTTTCATCATTTTTTTAAGTACTTTAAATTCCATACTGAAAATGGTTAATTTAAATTCTGCATCTTGTTTCAGTAATGTGAATCCCAATATGACCATATTAAATTATTAAAGAAGATAACTGTGATTTTTAGTAACTTTTTCCATGTTTTTGTACTTAGAAAGTTTTCTGATATTTCGATTAAAAGTATCACAAAGCTTTCTAAGTATGAACACAGAGTGGACCATGGACAATGTCCATGCTGCAAATCAGATTCCGTGGACAATGTCCATGCTACCCTTCTTATCATCCATTGACCAGACGTGGACAGTTGTCCATGGACTTTACTGGTCCATGGTTTTCATGATTTGGCCATAGATATCCATCCTCTAGCCATGGACAAAAAAGAAATGTCCATAGACAATCTGTAGCCGGAAATGCCGGTGTTTCCATGATTTTCCATGGACATTGTATATTTTGCCGGGTCTGTTTCATTTACATAGCCCATGTTTTCCGGGGATTTCCAGGGACAAATAAATATTTTCTAATGTTTTGTATGTGGTTTTCCATGGTTATCCATGATTTTCCAGGAATTGTTTCATGTAAAACCCCGAAATTGTACAGCCGGGGTAGAGGAACCATTTTTTTATATAAAATAATATATTTGCAGATGACATTGTAAACAAATAACACTTGTTTAATCGTTTCACAAGTAATGATTATGTTATTTGTGTATGAAGGCATTTGAATAACTGACCACACAGATAGATAACCGAACAGGAAAATGATATATTTTCTGGGGTTTGCCGGTTTAAAAAACGCATGAAAATTTTCTAAGTCCAAACAATACCGTTGTTTCATTAATTTTCCACAGACATTCCATATTTTGCCGGGTCTGTTTTTTTTACATAACCCGGAAAACCACGGAAAGTTGGAGTATAAGGATTTTGCAATTTCCATGTTTTCCGGGGATTTCCAGGGACAAAAATTATTTTTGTGTTTTTCCGTGGTTTTCCATGATTTTCCGGGGATTGTTTCATATGAAATCCGGAAATTGTACAGCCGGGTAGAATCCTTTGAGATCACCCCAGAAATGAAGCAGTTGTACGTTTACATAGGAGTTTTTGTAGGAGTTTTACGCCTGTTCCAACCGTACTTTGGTCATTTTAACAGGCGGACAGTTAACCTGACCATCTTATTGTATGGAGTTAAAGCTCTTATGATTATAATTGGTTGCATTTGACAGTCTTGCAGTTGGTTCACATAGCCAGTTTTGATACATACTATGATTAACTAGCTGTTTATGTTTTCAATAGTATCAATTTATACTGTACTTGTCAGACTAGCATGACAAAATCACTTGAAAGCAATTTGAGACATTGGATACTGCTACGGACCACATTTTGTATTTAATACTTTGTATTATTTATGTCATGATAAGATGCAGATACATTATCCAAATTTGATTTGTTAGGCTGCGTTTAGGGCAGCTGTAGAAGATTTTAATTTTGCCTTTAGAAGCTGAGTATTTTTTTAAATATGCTGACAATGTGTTTTTCCTAAATGTAAGTGCACTACTCGGGAGATTTGTGCATACTTTACGCTGGGTGCAAGATACGATTTTCATTCAAGTCTAAAATATCTAATGGTTATTGTTCTTAAGACCTTATTTAGCCTTTACGCGTACATCAGCTCAAGCTGTAATAGTTGTTGGTTGCTGGTTAAAACCAGATGAAACAGAGACCAAATGTATGACATTGTGACACATTCCTGTTAGTACAGTTTCATTAACCGAACTGGCGTCACGTTCGGTACATGCACTAACCTCCTCCGAACTTAGAACATTAGCACCTGTAAATTTTTCATTATCCGAACTGAAATACCTTTAGTATGCAGTGCTGAATTTTCAAAATTACGACTGACACTGGTTTCTTCAAACTAAACTCTAGCTCTAAATACACATTTTGAGCGATGTATTATTGCAAGTTCATTTTCAAATTTGAAATCTGAAACACTGTTTGCGAGAATTGCAAATGTGTTTTGATTTTCTTGACATTGACCTTTATCTTGTTTTCACATTTCAATGACTTGGATTTGATCAGTTAAGTCTCTTTTAAAGGAGCATGTCAAATCCTTAGTAGTTGAACAAAATTTCTCAAAATAAATTAGTGAACATTTTCACGTCTTGGCTTTTTGAATGAACATTTGAATGAACATTTTTGGAGTGAACATTTCAGTATTGTTTGCCTAAACTTATTGTTCCGGTACACATGGCAACACAACCGTCCCACCAGTACTTTCAGTGTTTGATATCTTTATGTGGCTATTCAATGACATATGAGTGATATGACTAATAGTAACATTGGGTTAATATAGAAAACATTTGTGTAATTCTAGATACAAAGAAACATACAAGTGAAAGATTATTAAAAGCCATCTATCTAATCTGAAGGTCATCGAAACTACACTGGCACACCTTGGAAGGGACAACTCAAAGGTTGTGAAAATGGCTGGAGGGTCCAAGAGGGCCTCGGTGTTAAATGTGATCGCAACGGATCCCCACTTGAACAAGGTAATATAACATACTTTACTTGAGATTGTATGCTTTTGTATACTAATTCTTTACCTATCTATGAACTTTTATGACACACTCATGTGTTGTGTTCTTATAATAATCAATAATTTAAGCCCCATTGTAACATTTTTTAACTTTAACTGAGAACTGCTGACTGGCTTTATGCCATTCTGTGCTTTCTGGTCCCCACTGCATATTTATGTACTCTTAGTTTGAGTGTATGGAAGACTGAGGTTAGCAAGCATCATACCTGTTTTAATTTCCAGTGTTATAAATGAATAATATGGTTGATTATATTCTTTGCATAAATGATAGTTGAGTGATAGAAAATAAAAATACTGCATACATAACAGCTGATGTTCTTCACCTTTCAAAATATATATGTAATTAAACCTAATTAATTCTATTCTTTAAAAGATATTGTTTGGACATTTTACACCATCACATATTTTGAGATGATTTTTTTCTTCCTAGCCCTGAGCCAGCACACCCAGAGATGGCCACAGAAGCACCGGAAATAGTACCTCAAGCACCCAGAACTCCAGACCTCCAGCCAGCACATCCAGAGATGGCCACAGAGGCACCCAAAAATAGTACATCAAGCACCCAGAACTTCAGACCTCCAATAAGCACATCCAGAGATGGCCACAGAGGCACCCAAAATAGTACTTAAAGCACCCAGACCTCCAATTAGCACATCCAGAGATGGCCACAGAGGCACGCAAAATAGTACCTACAGACAACCGTGTGACAGAAGAGGTGAACAAAAGTGATTCTAGAATGTCAAGAAAGAGGAGACGCCCCTCCGTTTATGCCGGCAATCCTGCTGTTAATTAAAACTAAAATAAAAAGAGACATTTTTGTTGAATAATTTTTGTGAATAATTTTCTACTGAAGAACAAAATCTGTTATACCAGTTTTAATGGTCATCATTTGTTAAATGAATATAAGCTCTTTAAAACAAAATTACAGAGAAGCAGGAAATTTAGAAGTGGTGGAAATTTTCACTGTTTTAATAATTGCATATCACATTCTTTAAATAGCAAACATCAAACATGCCTCATCAGTATATTTCTCACTCAATTTTGTTTTCACTTGTTTGTCTTTACATATTGTTTAATACAGTAGAATACTTGTGTAACTTTATAATGCTTCCTTTGACAATTGTGGTGTTTATTTCAAAAACAAAAAAAGGATGCAGTATTCACATGCATTTTTACAAATTTGAGATCATGCTTTTGTAACCAGGTCTGAAAATCAAGTTTCAGATTGTAAGTTGTTTGCATTTAAAATTCATATAATATATTTTTTCATAGTCTAGTTTTAGGGAGAACTGGGATTTAACTGATGCTTCTGTCATAATATACGATTGTAACCTTGAACCTAAAACTAAACTTCCGATACCTAATTAATAGAATATATATAAACTACATTATTGCCCTCAAAGTCAATGTTTCAGCTACAAATTCCAACCTTCACTCGGTAAATTTAACCTTATGAAATATGCTGCGGACAGTTAAACCAGAGTGGACTATGTAATGTTGTTATTGAACATTATTAAGGTGACAGCGACAAAAGGTCAATATTTTGACATTTTGTGCACAAATGAGATATTTTTCAATTATGTTCTTCTTTACCTCAACCAAAATTCTTCAAATTATTATCCTCGGGTCAAAATTGAGAGTTCCGTGGGTTCACTTTATTTTACACAGGCTTATACAGGAATAACTTTAAAAATATTCTGCTCCACAAGGCCTAGAGCTTAGATATTTAGCATGTCGCATTGCCTTGTAGACCTTTATCAAGATTGTTCAAATCATGACCCCTGGGTCAAAATTAACCCTTCCCGGGAGTGCGTGTGTGTGTGTGTGTGGGGGGGGGGGGTATTTTGCATATGCTTATATAGGGAAAACTTTAAAAAAAACACAAGACCCACAGACAGAGCTTAAATATTTGGAATGTTACTATTTATTGTGAAGTGGACCTATCGATTTCGGGGTAAGTGGATCAAAGATCAAGGTCACAGTGATCTTCGTTAGATTTTCCTTGATAATGCTTTACAGGTCACAGTTTTCATTCAACTCTCATCAAACTTGCTCAGAAGGTTCCATGCAACATAATGCCTATTAATGTTGGGGTCGGTGGGTCATATGTCAAGGTCACAGTAACCTCTGTAAGATTTTCCTTGATAACGCTCTACAGATCACAGTTTTCATTGAACTGTCACCAAACTTGCTCAAAAGGTTCCCTGCAACATGATGCCTATTTTTTTGTTTTGGGGGGGGGGGGGTGGGCGTCAGTGGGTCAAAGGTCAAGGTAACAGTGACTTCAGTTAGATTTTCATTAATAACGCTCTACGGGTCACCGTTTTCTTTCAACTTTTATCAAACTTGCTCAGAAGGTTTCCTGTAACATGGCAATGATACTTATCGATTTTTGGGTTAGTGGGTCAAAGGTCAAGGTCACAGTGACCCGAACTTTGGAAATATTTTCCGATGAGATCTAGTTGACCTACAGCCTTCAAGCTTCATATTGTGATTGATCTTACTGAGTAGATGGTCCCTATCATTTTTGGGGTCAGTGGATCAAAGGTCAAGGTCACAGTGACCAGAACTTTGAAAATCTTTTCCACTCAATATCTTGAGATCTACATCACCCACATTCTTCAAACGTCATAGGATGATTGGTCTTACTAAGTAGATGATCCCTACTGTTTTTAGGGTCAGTTGGTCAAGGTCACAGTGAACTCCGTTAGCTTTTCCTTGGTAATATTGCAAAAGATTACTCAAAACTTACTCAGAACAATGCATTCAGACTGACCAGTAGAGCGATACTGGCCCTTTTGGGCCCATTTTTACGTTAGGAATAGTAGTTTGAATTAAAAAAAAGATAATTTGATTAGGGTCACTTACTGGTGGAGGTTAAATTAATCATTCTCACAATTTTGATAGTACAGTGTATGAGAAGTCCGCCTTGTGTTGCAAAAAGACATATATTTTCGGAAATATTCTAGGACCTTCAGGTTTAAGAGAATAAATAATAAGTAGATATATTTTAAACGTGATCATTTCATCTCATATTTAAAAAATGCATATTTTAATGTCAATGTCAGATGATTTATATTTGTTTTTTATTCTTGTGTTAATAATTACACATTGTTTAATGAAATTCCTTATCATTGTTATAAGAACTTGAAATAGTCATTATTCATTAGATATTTAGTTTACTGGAAATGTTTTAGTATATAATTTAACAGTTTACAAAATAAACTAGAAATAAATAAAGGTAAACGTTTTTCCTTGTGTTATCTGTTTGTGTTTGTACAAATGAAATGATTATCCCAAGCTAAAGGTTGGGATAAATAGTATGTCATCCATTTGGTTCATATGTCATATATAAGACATGGTTATGAGTATTAGAATATACATGTTGTAGTAATGAATGAAGCTGTGCAAGTTGTAGTCAAGTTGTCCTACAAGTTGCAGTCATATTGTTTTAAGTTTCTGTTTCTCACTTATTTCATATGGAAACTGAAACTGTCGGATATCAGAAATAATTTTTATTTGCCAGCAATAATCTACAAGTGCAGGCTGCTATGACAAGAGAGTGAAAGAAAAAGACTAAACAGCCTTTCATAGTTGTATTGAGTAGTTACTGACACTTTTTTAAGCTTGCATGTCAACAAGGCTTGAACAGTCTTGATCAAGGATCACTAAAAGAACATTTCTACCACACAATACGAGCTGTGTCATGGGAAAACCAAGAGAATGGTCTTTGCAACCAGTATGGACCTGTATCAGCACTGTGCATCTGAATTTGTTTTGAAATTGTCAAAAAAGTTTTCCAGATACGGAAGAACAGTTTATTGGTCAACATAACCTAATCTAGCACATGTGTTCAAGTAAGCGTACTGTCCGGTTAGGATAATGTTACAAGGACGCAACAGAAGGGTCTACTTTTATCGGGTAAACACGTTATTTATTACAAGGGAGAGCACTAGGCGTAAATGAAGATCAAATTTTGCCTTTATTTGACAATTCATCAAACAGCAACAGTTCAAAGGAACAATGTACCTTCATTACTTGCTGAAGAAGAAAAATGTCTTGGACATACTATAATCATCGTATTTTGGTAATACTAGTTCCACGTACATATTCAAATACACGAGATGCCAGTAAGCACGTAATATTCGTGCTTGAAATGGTTATAGAATCGTTCGATGTTTTAGTAAGTTTACTTCCGTTTACTGTTTATTGTTTGTCTTAAAAGATTGTAAAAAAAACAAATATCTACACAATTATGATTTTACCGGAAGTAATACTGAAATAATTCAATGGAAACAAAATTATTAAGCTTCGATGAGGATCGAACCAGTCCTTCAGATCTTTATTTGTAGACCCACAGCGCACTGACGACTGCGCCAACACACCGTTCTATCGTATGTTTATGTATTTTAAGCCTATAACCCTATCCTATGTACATTGCTCTACCAGATTACGCAATGCTTGTAAACTTTGTGTACACATATATCTGTTACGTCACTGTCACATTATCCAAACTAGGCTGTAAGAGTAAAATAGTACTACTGAGGATAATGTGATAGTTGCTGATACAATATTGTGTACCCAAAACATTACATCAATTGCACTGAGGCAGGTTGTTTGTATAATCCATAAGACATCCTCCGGGCCGGAGTTTTCGTTTTCAAAGTGCTGCGCGTTACAAATGTTTATTTGCAATTAATGTCTTACAACGACAGTTACATAGTTAGAACAAGTGACTGTACGTACATAAAGCGGTCATTACTTTATGTCCGCCGACGTTACCTTTGAAAAGCATGTTAAATACTGTTTTAGCAATTATTATTTCATGAACCACATACGATTTGTTCCGTAATTCGTTTCATATTTCCTCATTAGTTCAGGTAAATTAATCGGGGATGTGTTTATGCACGTTCGTCTAGTTTTCAGCATTACATTTGTTTGGTATTTCACGGGACATGAGAGGTCTTCGCTGGTCTTGAGCATGGAATCTCCTACTTTCATCTCCCACGACGGAGTAGGGTTTGGTAGCCCGCTCGTTTTGTTTTTATCAATCCATAATGAAAGTATGGTATTTAGTTAAAACTTATTGGTTTTAAGAAGACACATTGTAGCGAAAATATAGGTTATAAATGATTTATGCTCGTTTGAGGGAACCGAACTAGAGCATAAATGCATATAAGAGGGTATAATAAAAAGCTAAATGTTTTGGTCATCCGTCTAAAGTATCCACCTTCACTCAGTCCCGTTGATGAAGGTTTATACAGGTCAGACTCAATTGAAATTCGATAATTAAATATTTGAACTTCAAACTATTAGGAAATCAGTTTTAAGAGATCTTGGGATACAGTAAATGGTTACAACAACAGCAGAGTTTGAAAATAATATTATCATATAAATCATTGCAAAGTTAATGGAGTAAAGTATATTTTTTTAATAATTCACTTATAAAAAAATAGTACGGATAATTAAAAAGTAATTTACAGTAAAACCTCGATAACTCGAGGTCGCACGGGGACGAGTAAAATGCTCGAGTTATCCGGGTTCTCGAGTTATCCGAACCATGGACTTTTTACAAGTTTTTCTGCATAGGCAAAAGATAGCTATGAAACAGCTTTGAAACAAAGAAAAGGCACATTTCTTTCAGTCACGACCCTTTTTAACTTCTATGATGGCATTGTATTTAAACTCAATGGTCTATGTCTCCAACTTGCATTTAGTTCCTGTTTTGGGTTTTCTGCTTGTCCGATCTAGCTACTGTACTCCTCTGAGATCGGGTTCTTCGCTACATGTTTATTTCTATAATCTATTCATGTTTATTTCTATAATTCTAGAAAGAATATGCAGTTTGGGATTTTCTCTCAAGCTTTATCATCAAAAGTCCACTCAGACTCAAAATTTTCATCTAATCATTAAGTTCTCGTAATCAAAAACTCGCAAACATAATTTTCTTTATTTTCTTCTTAATATTCAATAAAAGTAACAAGTGGGTGTAATTACACATGATTTAAGACGATTTAAATGTGCGAATAACATTTTAGCCACTGGATGGCCGATTAATCGATAATTAACGAGAACAATCAAAATTTTTCCTACGACGTGTCAAAATAATGATGCACCATCGGAGGTGAGAAAAATCTGATAATCAGTGACCTCGAGTTGTCGCAGGTAATTTAGTAAGAAATCTACCTGGCGGGACCACAGGTGTTCCTCGAGTTATCCGGGGTTCTCGAGTTATCGATGCTCGAGTTATCGATAGTATTTTCTGGTTAAACATATAGGCAAAATTGCCGGGACCGAATGGAGTCCTCGAGTTATCCGGGGTTCTCGAGTTATCGATGCTCGAGTTAACGAAGTTTTACTGTATGTTTATATGTGTTTTAATTATATATGCCTGGCGGGGTGATTCACAAGGGCGAAGGTTTCGCCATATACTTATGACATTGCAATTTCGAATTTTCATTTTACTTTATGAAAACGATTGAAGTTGGGGTTGATGATAGTTATTTAGGTAAAATAAATTTTGCCTTTTAAATACGTACATGAGAATGTCAAGAGTCCATTTCATGACCGACAGTACAGGGTATATTTTTGAATGAATTTATTTTGTAATTACCTTAAACTGACAATTCAAAATTCATTTTAAAGTCAATATCGTTCGTGCCACTTATTTGTAATTTCCCATTTACCTGGCATATAGGTTAATAGATACTGGCTATATTTCCTGTTTGCAGTTATGTTCATGCTTGAAAATTAAACGCTTAACAAATAAAAACAAAATTATTGCATATAGTATATAGTACATTGTATAGTAGTTTGTAAATTTCTTTCTTTCATGCTAACATTGCAATTAAATCGACTTGCAAAACCCCGTCTTAATGATTCTTCTGTGTTTATAAAGTTTGATAAACAACATGACAATTTAAACAACAAATTGTCACTTTAGCCCGTTTCAGTTCTGTATTTTGTCATTTTAACAGGCGGACAGTTTACCTAAACATCGTTCTTGGGAAGAACCAGTACTAAACTCGTATAGTCCGTAAGAAACTGCCAACTTATTCACATAAAGAGACGTGGTCGGTACAAGGGCGTGAACCACTGATAAGTGAACTGATTGCTTTTCTGCAGTGAGAAAGTATTAGCAAGGGAAATATGCTACGGATTTTTAAATTTGAAAAGCAATTATCATGTGATGAATAAATCTAAATATTTGAGACGAAATAAAGATAAAACGTCCACAATTTAATATTTACACGTCTTTCAAAATCACAAAGTATATAAGATCGTGTATGATAGTTCTGTGAACCGACGCTACAGTAAATGTTTATTTAAACCACAACATATTTTCTTTTATCAAAACTTTGTTAATTAGATGAATGAAAGACTAATGGGTTGAAGTTTTATGTACTTCCCGCAGCTCGTTTAAATTTGAGTAAAATAAATGAAAACTAGTGCAAATAAATCACTGTTAATTAGTTTAAAGTTTGCTTAAATGACACTTAATTTTGTATTCAAAACCATATTTAGTATACAATGTAAAAAGATAAATGTTTCATTTTTTACTTTATGATACTTTACGAACATTTAAATTATATTGAATAAAAAATTGGTAGTAACATTTTATTACGTCTTCGATACAAATTATCCTTTCATTTCGCCTGATTCAAAGTATCAATTTTTCATTAGCAAGTTGAGACAGTCGTTGTCCTACATATTTTTTAATTGAATTATAATAATTAGTTAACACTGCAATTACAAGTAGTATTTTATTACCTTTTATGGTTATTGTAAAATGCTATTATAACATTTTGCATGTATTGTCGAGGTACAAATACGCAATGTACATAATTCTATTTTGTTCACATCAAGTTTAACCAATAGAAAACTAGATGTAGAAACCTATGAGAAAAACAACTAAGGATGTTATTTATTTATTTGAATTTTCAATAGTAATGTATCTGTAGGCTTTTTAGCTCACGCCTTCCGAAAAACCTAGTGTAATGGTATGTATATTATATAATGATACGTTAGTGCTGTGTTTATTAGTGTCTCCTTGCTTTGCTGATTTGTTTTGACATCGTGTCATGTACGTTGTGTAACGATACGCGCTGTTACATAAGTGTTAAGAGGACATTGAGTTATTCTTTGTTCCATATACCTATGATACAAAACGTTCGCTATGTTAAAGGCCGGGGAAGAACTATAAAAAGGGCTCAGGTAGAGAAATTGCCACTTGCTTTGCATACATCAGAGGTTTAAATAAAAATTTTAATGAAATTAAGGTATAGATTTGTTTGAAATTTAGCACAAATGTTCTTCAGCATAAATGTCATAAAATCTGAAAAAATAAAAAACATTGGTTGTCTAAAAGTGTGAATTCCAGGAAAAATTTTGTTGTCTGCTTCAAAATTTGAATTTGCCTCTTCAATGATTGGCAGCTTCTCCATTGGCTGAGAGCTAATAATATCACAGCCGTTGTATGATTCACACACATTGACATAAGGCGGGAAAATTCCACATGTAATGTTTTTGTGAAGAACAGTTCTATGTTATATAAGTTTTATGCATAATTAGCTGAAATAAGTTCTATCCCATAATTAAATGTTATCTGGTATGAATGAATAGTCCCATGAATGACCTAGGTATGGTTTTTCACAATATTCATTTGTCAAACTTACTCTTCATACAATAATAACCTTGAATGATTTTAAAATTTAATGGCATTTATCAGAACTAATTAAGTGACATTCCTTTCTGGTGTGTATCTAGATAAATGATATATCCTTGATATAGTTACATGTAGCTGGCCATTGTCTCACTTTCGAAATACGAAAATTTATTTACAACAAATGTAAAGCACTCATATACATAAAGAAAATGTACATGAGAAACATACATTAACTTAATGTTTAATCCTTCAATAAAACATTGCAATAACTGAAAGTTAACTTTAAATTTATTGAAGTGACTTTCACCTAAAGCTCACACAAGTGGACAGTAAGTTATGTTATTCATTCTGAAATTGCACTTCCCAGCAGCAAGCAGACGATTTCTGTGTTTACATGATAACATTACAAAGTATTGTTAACTTTCTGCTAGGTAGTAAAGCTCCCCCCTACACTCCTAATATGCTTAATTGCCTGCCGGCCGGTGAAACAAACCCCGACCTTTAAACTAAAACATGTTTTGTTCATGTCTTGATTTCAGTAATTTTTATTTGTCTTATTTTTATTTCCCATTAAGTATCCGCATTTATTTACTCAGAGGTGAATCGAACATTTTAATACTAAATGATATACACTGGACCAGTCTGAGGTTTGTTTGACCAAGTGTTTAATAAATTCTGTGAATTTAATCTAACAAAAGGATCAAAAAACAAAATAAAATGTTTTCAACAACTGAAAAAAGGCTCATTAAACTAGAGAAGCAAAACATGACTATGCTGCCTAACTCCTACAATGAGTTTAAAATGTTTTTGAAATCAACGTGTGACTGATTAATTAGATTGTCAATCTAATGAAATGTGTATCGCAATTTAAATGTTGACCTCAGCTATGCCGCAAAGATATATTTAATTGTTCGATACGCATCATTTCGTCTTCACCAGCTGAAAAATCTAATGATACAACCAACAATTTTTATAAAATCTACAATATCAGGCAATATTTTAATTCGCCTACAGTTTTGGGAAATCGAGGTTTAGCATAAGCATTTTTAGAATTGGGTCAAACAAATGCTCTGATATTTACAACAGTATTTTTACTAATTTATTTATTTTGGATTGCGAAACAATCCAGAATACAACTTAGATTAATCACTCTAGAGACTCAATTCAGATGGAATCAACGTAAAAGAGAGGGAGAGGCAATGTGGAATTATTTGTGTCTTGCCTAAATACACTAATGGCATGGCTATGGTAAGAATATAAACCCGGAATCCGTCGATCACGAAGCGAACGCGCTACCACTGTGCCACGGCGGCTCCATGTACAACAGTTTGTATGGTCAAATCACAAATAAAGCATCAGTTAATTCAGTTAATATGCATGTACTATAAAAACAATGGAATTCAGTTTAACATTATAACCATATCATACTGGCTATAAGTTAATCACAATAAACATACTTTGGTTTAAAAGATGACGCAAGACAAACAATTACGCTTAAATAATAGGGACAGAGTCTGACCGTTGGAATTTGATGTTTATTGATTATTCCAGTAGTAAGCGGAATTAGTGAAAAGTAATTGTGCCGATCCAGATTGCTAAAAGTATACTTTATATTTTACAATTGTCAAAATTTTAGAAACACAAAAGTATATATTTGTAATTCATTATGCATACACACAAGTACAGTTATGAGCTAATGACAAAATATTACTATATCGTAAGTCTTCCGTTCGAACTGTAAAAAAGAAAAGAAAATTAAATTGTGTTTCTTTCCACACGAACAATCCGGAGATAAAAAGTACAGTAATGACTGAGTATTTTAACGTTTATAATTTGACCTGTCGTCCATATGTTTTACCGGTTATGATCTGATTGAGCAAATTTTAATTTCTCGTGTCATCACTGTAGGTTATTATAGACAACTTGCGTTTTTATTAATTCAATATGAACACTAATATGATACCGAAATGTTCCGTCTTTCACGACTTGTATGAATACTTTTATTTTAAAGACCTATCAAGCGATACTGCAAACTTGAAAAAGCGGGGATTTTCTATCATGATAGTAAGCATCGAATGTGATGAAAACAATTTACACCCTCATGCACGACTTACATGTAGTAGAGGTCCATTAGACACGCCAGATACCCCTTTAATTCCACTCTTTACACAGACTGTGCTTTCTTACATAGACATATATTTTGCAGTTGTAGCTAGTTTTAGAAATTGTGCATTAATAAATAGCTTATGCCCTGACACTTTTGTCATACTTGATTGTCTTTGTGATTGTCTTGCACGGACAGGTACAATATAATATAGTATTGATGATTACATCCCAAATTTTTTTTTTTTTCAATTTCGAACATAGTGTTCAAGTTTTAATCAACTAACAACTTTAAAAGGGATAAATCTTATATAACTACATTATATTTTTTTTAAACAATATGTTGGGAAATAACATAAAAATACCGAACTACTATATTGACTACTTTGTGATTATTTTTCTGTTAACGATCTAAGACCTTAGCCTGAAAGAAGGTAACCTACTACAAACTTGGAGACAGAAAACCATGATCTCCATCTCCAAACGAAGGAGTTCTGTATCCGGCTATAATAGCGAATATTTTCAGGGAAATTTGCTCATATAAATTAATTGGTTAATTATCAAAGTTTGTATAGCGACTGTGTAGGGTTTGAGAGTAATTGTTTTAATCAAGTGTCAATTTTGTTAGTGTGGCATATCATAGTAGCAACCAATTTTGCACAATTAACCTGCCATATATATGGTGAAACGGTCACAAATTGAAGCAATTCTAATATTTATCAAACAATTCATCTTGATTTTCCACACGAAGTGAAACTCGTTGGTGTATACATTTACTAACATTTGTTAGCTTTTAAGGATAGACGATAACTATACCGAACTTCAACTGTTGGCGAAACTAACTATAACATATTAGTTTATTTCTGTTAGACTTTTGAATGTACTATTTCTGTGAAAAGGCCTTTTTTAGCTAGTGTTTAGAATCACTTCGGAGAAAAAATGTTCGGTCGTTGTTATAAACAGGTGATAGTCCATTGTTCTTTGGCAAATTCAATTTCTTAGAAGAAAAAACTAAATGCACCAATGCATACTATACTCTTCTTTAAAAGATCTACGTCTGCATGTATACAACTGAATGAATAGTACATGTATTGTAATAAGAGATATTCAAGTAGTAGACACAAGTAACATATAACTATCTACATTAAGTTGAAATATAAGCAATGCATAGGAAGGGACTATGTTTCTATATTATTGACTGATTTGATTTTTAGAACACGTACATATATGTGGTAGTCTAAGCCGTTCGATAGCTGTTATTAATATATGAGGCAATTTTAGTGTGAATTATTGTCAAAGCCTACGTAATACAAAGTACAATATATTGAATACAGGATTACGGGGAAAATATAACCCTTTACCATAACAAAGATTGGTAGCTTTAGTACGTGAAATATGCAGTACGCATAATAAGTATAGGCATAAAGAGAGGTAATAACATTGCATATATCACACGGAATTTTAGAAAATGTAGTATATACATTATTTGATGAACGTCAAATGATCTGTTTTATATTAATCTTTGTACATTTACAATATTTAAATACGTATCTGGGAGTAAAGGTTGCTATTTCACATCCCAACTGAGCAGCTTGAGATCTTTCATCTAAATTTATTGTGTATATGCAGTCAAAAGAATAACTAAATATTTAGCCTTGTAATCAGGCCAGGTTTTATCTTATTTACTAATTGATATGTCACTGCTTTGTTTTGGAGCCAGTCTACTATCCAGCGCTTATTTCAGGATAATCTAACCCAGTGTATAAAATTGGAAATAGTGCATGAAAAATAACAGAAAATAACATAAATTTTATCAGACTTTTAACTAGTCTATTAAATCTTCAGTAAAGTCGTTTTATTTCTAACAAAATAATTTCCTTAGAAAGAAACATGTTTTCTTAAATACATATGCCAGTAAACACCTTTTAAAATCATTCATAGTTAAAATATTTGCGATTTATGTACCGATATTTTATCTAAAAGGGAGGTGGTATTGTAATTACCATCACCAGGCGCATTTTTATCGGTTTTTAGTGAAAATGAAGTAATCATATACAAAAAGTAGAAAACTCTCTCAACTATATGTTTTGTTTTAATATATAGTGATTATTTATGAATGTATACGTTCCGTTTGATCTGCTCTCTGAACTTACTTTATTGATATTCTGTGATAGTTATAGAACATGTCTATATATAGTCTATTGTACTTCTATGCAACGCGAAACTTAGATATACACTTAACAGGTTTAGAAACTCAAAAATATCCCCTGTTGAACATTTTTATTTGAATGACGCTATTGTTTTTATTATTATTTAAGTCATTTTTTGCGATGTGTTATTGAAACTTTTACAGGAATTCAATTTTATATTGTTTTTGTTGTGTATGAAATTTCAATAAATAAATTTTAAAATAAATATTTTGCCACTTTTACATTTCTAAACCTGTTAAGTGTATTATATAATCATTTCCCTTTTTATAAACTTTTAAGTGTGCTCCACTTTTATGTCTTTTATTTAAGGAAGTGGTCCATTTCAAAAGATAGTATCTCAAAAACGAGCATGGTGACCTATGTTTCTATGTTTGATACATGTTTCATTTGTGGCACTGCTACTGTGTGAAAATCAAGAAATTCTCCGCGCTAGATAAAACTCCATGACCTGTCTTTAAAGCAGACTCTTAACATTTAGGAGTAAGTAAGTTGGTGAAAGAAAGTATTTATGTATGTTCCCCATATTGCGGCACAAAGTATAAAACAACTAATTCTTTGTTGGTATATGCTTTTCATGTATCCGATAAGTCCTGCCGAAAAAAATATAAATGTTATACTGATTACTAGTTTAGCACTTCACTTAGCTTTTAAAGTCGAAACATCAAAAATAAAGAGTGAACTTAGACTTTGCATTGTCTAATAAAGAACTCTTTGTTGATCAGCTGCTTCAGTATCAACCAATCAGACCTAAGGCATTCGTGGTTTATTACTGCGCATCAGGACTCCAAATCGTGGTCTATTAAAAGATGAACTCTCTGCTATAACTGCTGAAATAATTTCTTATATAGAGGCCATCTACTGGTTAATATCAACATGTCCATGAAGTCTGAAGATCCTATGGACAATGGCTTTCGAAATAGTTAGCATAATAATTATGTGTAACCTTGTAATCCCATGGCGTTGTCAATTTTATCCCCAAGACATAATAGATGGCCACTATACAATGATATATGCACTGAGCAACACTGTATTAGACAAAAAGCTCTTTGCAATTGTTCCTATAACTCTATATTTAGACAGGTGATCCCAGGGCGTTGTCAATTTTGATCGTAGGGACATGATTTGAACAAACTGTTCGGGGCTGACTGATCAATTTTACATACCAACTATCTTAGCTCTAGGCCTTGTGGTTTCTGAGAAGAAGGCTTTAAAAGTGTTTCATATATAAAAACAAGTCAATTATGACCCTAGGAGCATGATTTGAACAATCTGAGTAGAGGTCCATAAGATAATGCCACATACGAAATATCAAACTATGGACTCTGTGGGTTTGCAGAATAGTATTTTTAAAGCGTGTAAAGTGTTTCCTTTATAAGTCTATAAGAAGACCAGTGAGCCTCTCGGTTTGGTACATTTTAACCCCAGGGGCATGAGTTGAACAAACTTGGAAGAGGACCACTAGACAATGTTACATATAAAATATCTAATCTGAATGAATTATGTGAAAAGTGTCACCACCAGGGCGGGGCCAATGTTGATCCTAGGAGCAAGATTTGAAAAACTTGGAAGAGTACCAAATATCTAAGCACTTGGCCTTACGTTTTGGAGAAGATTTTCAAAGATCTGTGTTCTATATTTAGCGCTCGCGCCTATGTTGTTCAGCCAAGCGTAAAACATTGAATACATTTGAGAGATGACAAAATCTTGATGAAATAGCAAAAAGTTGTTTATGAGAAGACGTTATTTCAAGCAAACGGACGACAGACAGTCATCGATATTTAAGCTCACTAAGCCACTTTTTCAGGTGAGCTAATAGTAAACAACTACTCATCTCAATAAACATGTGTGTAAAGTTTGGTGTCTCTATTTTGTATGTCTATGTCTATGTCTAAGAGCAGTGTGTACCACAATTTTGCCATATTGAATACCCTAACTTTGACTAAATCAAAAGTCATAACTAGTGGATGTAGTCTGATATAAAGATTAAAACTCTGGTGCACAACTACCTATCCCAATCCACATTTGTGTAAAGTTTGGTTACACTAAGTCAACTACTTGAAGACCAGTGCGTGACAGAAACTTGCCAAAATATTTCAATATAGAGGGCCTTAATTTTGACTAAATCAAGGACACTAACCCAGGTGTTACTGGATCGATATAATCACTGATACAAAGGTGCACAACTTCCCATTCCAATAAACATTTGTTTGAAGTTTGGTGACTCTAGGTAAATACGTGTTAGTAAAGGAACAGTGCGTACAACGAATATTTGGGACGTTCTACGACGGACGTACGTACTGACCAGACGGACTTTGTGAGGTTATCCCTTTGATCTTTCTTTGATCTTTTTTAACCCCACAATATAATAATTTAACCCCACAATACCATTTTTAACCCCATAATGACGGAATGAACTGAAACAACCTTACAATGCTGAGTTGTACTCAAACCCTTACCCCCTAATGTCTTCTGGGCATGTACGGACATACAATCAGACAGACGGGCGTACGGACACGGCAAAAACAATATGTCTCCCACTTGCCGGAGGAGACATTATGATAACAGAGAGGCACTAAAACACTAATTTTAAATACTTTTCAACAATAATTTATATTGAAAAATGTTTGGTTTGCGTACAGTACGCTAACTAGGCGATATTTTATAATAAACTTTTTGTTAAAATTTTGTTTTGAGGATATTTAATTACGCTCAATTAGGGTATGTCTCTTTAAATGCAGATAACATGTCAATTGTTTTATGTAATTTTTTACTTAGTTTAGATCATTTCTAATTCCGTCACAATTATCATAGCAAGGCTGACATTTGATTTCTGAAGACATTTTTTCTCTGCGTATTCGGGCCAGATTTGTTATGCCCCAACACCTAGGGGATGATTATTTGCTCTTATCAATCCGTCCGTTCGTACGTCCGTACATACCAAGTACTGTTACGCGCTAGCGTTCGGGAGAGTGTAGCCTTAGTAACAGGGATCCGCAATTCAATTCTGTAACTTAGGGTTCAGGGGAGTGTCGTCTTAGTAGCAGGGATCTGCAATTCAGTTCTGCAACTTAAGGTTCATGGGAGTGTCGTCTTGGTAGCAGGGCCCTGTAGTCTCCGTGTATATTATATTCCAACTAGACGCCTCCACTTCCGTAACTGGTTCACAAGGGTGATAATGCTGCTGGTTTAGGCTGCCCTCATCACGAGTGTGCTGCAGTCACCTGGGCGAAGCTTGTTAGAGTGGACTTCAGGTTTTAAGAAAAAAAAAGGAGAGAGGCAGACCTTTTGATTAGGGAAATTACGGAATACCTAACTGACTACTAAAAACAGAAGCAAGACGTTATAGTTCTACCTGAATAAGTTTAATTACTATAAACTCATTTAATCATCAATACTCGTATTTATAACAAGAATTCTTAATGTACTGGTATCAATACATGCTAATAAATCTAGCGTCTAATGAAATGTGAGGTTCTTGAAAATAGAGAAACCCTTAAATTATTCAACAGTACATCTACTCTGTACCAGTCTTTGATAAAACAAATACGATAATAAGAAGAAATCTTAACCTTACTTAGCTTTCACAAGAACGTGAAATTACATGAAAAATTGCAAAAAATAGCGTCTATTGCATTTATTTAAAATACAGCTTTTACGATCAGCAATTTATTACAGTGTCTAATCGTCACAGTGACTCAAAAATTCTACTAACAATAGAGCTTAGTAAGAGAAAAAAAGATCTACCTATGTCTTAGAGTGCGTGAAACGTTTCTGATAAAAATAAAGCCTGAAGTCCCTGAATGCAGCGGACGCCGGGTATTTATACTAACGCGAGTGCCACAGAGGTAGCATGCAGTAAGATATTGCACTGATGTCGCATTTGTGATGCGTTTGCACTATGAAACTGCAAATACACACCTTGGGCGACGCCAGCACAGCATCAGTTGCACTGCAACCAAAATGCAGCAAGAATGCGTCCTCTGCTGCAGCAAGTGCGCAAATAAGAAAAACGTTAACAACTGTGACAATTATACACTAAAAAGACATACAATTAACTTTTTACTAAATAAACACCTGATACGACCGCTTTCTAGGGTTTATAAAGTGAGCCATAGTGTAACAAGAGCATTAAATAAATAGATTTACGAAGTACCAACAATCACACAGTGCACCGGTATTAGAACGTCGCCCGTAGCAACGACCGGATATGGAAAATAAAACATGGCCGCTCACATGTCAAAGTAAACGTGTTTCTGACTGAAACTATAAAAATACAATGTTTTACATAAAGTTAATGGAAGTTACTTGGCACAAATACGGACACTTACTTATATAAGTGATTCAAACTGGATTTGGCATTTAAAGCACGGTGTATAATTATATACAGACAATGAATGATTGGATTACAACGTTTGTTTACATCTGAAATGGAGTGCTTGTGTGACACGGAGGTTTCCGGAGAATTCCTGGTGTAACGCATGAATAAGGCAAGTTGAGCTGAATAATACCTCAGTGCAACTGTTGAAATTTATGTGGTTCACCAGAGAAAGCTGCAAAATAAAGATCACTAAAAAAATTTAAGGGAGACAACCCAGAAACAAGCGCAAAGATAAATACTTATGAAATTTCAGTAATGCCGGGGCATTACATCACCCCCGTCTTCACACGAAGCAACTCCTGTTGCTGCATTCCTAAAATTAAGGCAAACAACCTTTAAAGAGGTAAAGAATTCAACAACTGTCTGTAACTTTACAGCAACTATTTTAAACACTCATTGATAAATAAGTTTATAATACCTTAAGTTATATACATTGCATAGGCACAACATACGTTAAATATTGTTCCAAGTATAACAGTAAACAATAACAATGACTAGATATCAAAGGCTAATTCATTAGAAATATAAAAGGTGCTAGGTTAGCACCATCACTATTTAAGTATCACTAAAATGTCACATTTCATCCTAGTAAATAACACTTGTATTCAATCGTCCTTCTATGATCGAAAATAATTATGAATGTCCATCACAGTTTGAATTTTCCAGTTTAAACAGTTTAAAATGTTCAGTCAATTTCACTCAATTTGTTATAATTCACAATGTTCCAGGTCGATGGTATGTGGTTTACCTCTTGGCATGGCTCAGGTCATCGAACGGTAACATGCAGAAACAAGGTGTTGACGGTTCACTTTCCAGATCTCCTGGTTAGTTTCGGGTCCTTGACCACTGAAGATATCCTAGGTGGCTGATTCTCTTTGCTATCCAGTCGGGGCCTCTTCTCGAACGTCTCATCACCAGCCCCCCTCCGATCCTGTAAGTTTCGTCTGGTAGCTGCATGGTCAACAGATCGCTCTATGCGGCTTAAGGAGTCTGTGAGGGTCCCAACCGCCTTGTTGACCTCTTCTATCCTCCGGCTGTTCCTCTCCACGGCTGAATAGATCTTCTCTAGTGCTACCCTCAGTGTTTCATCCAGGTGTGTGATCGCCATAGATGCCGCAGTAGGCGTCAAATCCGTTTTTGTATGGGACACCTTTGTCTGGGCTGCCTTGTCGCACTTAGATGGAATTGGAGAGAACGACTGACTGACTTCATCTCTGCCAAGGAGCTGTTCTTTTATGTCCTCTACCTCAGGTGTCCCGGTAAAATCAAGAGGCGTCCTGGAAGTAACAGGGGTGTTAAGTGCACATGTATTAGCTTGTGGTGCTGGATTCGTGCTGAATCCAACCCAGTACTTATAAGATCATCACCGAACGATGGCATATAGGTATCGCCCGACAAACCTTGGTCTACTGCTACTGTGTTGAACAAATTGGTAGGTGCTACATATCCCAAGCTGGCTGACACATGCACTGGTGCAGCGACGAACGGCGGAGCCACGACAGTTGAGGTTGCAGAAGGTGCGACCTTCGGGCTAGTCCTCATGTCAAGCGGTGCAAAGCTAGCAACTGAGTCAATGGCGCTAACCGGCCTCCTAAGGGTCGCCACCGTGGTTTGCGGGAAGGTGTAACCTAGCTGTCCAGAGTAGCTTGGCATAGCTGGATCATACTGATTGGCGATCTTTGGTGTTGGTGTGTATTCTGGTTGTCCTGTTACTTTCCCTGCAACCAATTCCGCCAACATCTGTGGTGTGACCTGAAGGTGACAAAATGTTAGTTTTACCACCAGGTATTATTCAGAATTTATTTACTGGATTTTTTATTATGGCGAGACATCCCTTCTGTTAAGCTGAATACATCTCAGGGTCTTGTTTATAGGCAAAACGTCATGGGAAACATTGAACAAATATGGAATATGAGTCAGATATTTTGAATTGAAAGACCTGCAATCGTTGACGGAGATATATAATGCTATAGATAAGCGACGACACTAAGACTCTCAACTCCTCCTACCAGACAAGTCGTCGGCCTAATTCTACAAACCCGTAACTGATTTTTTGTCGTTTTTAGAAAAATGACTTTAAAGTTTTGGTAAGCAATAACTTTTTTATCTTTTAAGATATTACAACCAAATTTCGGGTGCTTTATTGGTGCAATATAAATGTTGTGTATATATAGTTTCTTTAATTTTCATTGAAAGGAAAAAATACAAGAACGAAAAATCTTTTTTTTTAAATCACTGAAAAAATCGTTTTGATATTGAAAGCTTAATTCCAAAAACCAATATGGAGATACGGGGGTTTGTGCAAAAAATTTCAATCTAAAATCAAACTTACAGGTTTGTGGAAACCAACATAATACAAAAACGAAAATTGTGGAGAATGTTACCAAGGCATTTTAAACACAAGAAAATGTTACAAGAAAATGAAAAATACACAGGTATTTTATTTACTTAAAAAAAACTGTGGACAAATACATGTAAGTTTACATGAAGCAGAACAAGAATCATTAATGTCTTATTGACATAAACAGCTTGATAGATTATCACAAACATAAGTAATATTGAGTAAACAAACATAGTCTATATATTACTAAAAGTATGGAAAGAAGGAACAATGTTTTTGGTCGCCTGATAAAACGCAAAACATCTTACTAGTATGATATACAGAAATTTAAACAAATTCGAGACAGTTCAAGACAAAAATTCAATTTTATAATACAGTGTGCATAAGACTTTCTGTCTAAAGATTTGTTGTACTTTCAAACATAACTCAAAACTCATAACATTAAACTCAAAGTTACACCTCGACAAACATGTCGTTAGAACTTAAGTTCCAGGTTAAGTGGAACAATGATAATACATGTCTTAATTTATCTCATCAAGCATACACCAAACATTTTTGCCTTTTCCTTGGTTGCTCCTTGTCATCAGCTTTTCCCTTTTCTGAGATTAATTTCATAGCTGAATAGTATTGCCTGTCAACAACACTCATGTAGTCAAGCATGCTTGTTAAATCTTTCTTCTTTTCAATGCTAACTGTTGGTGTTTTCGTCATAGGTAGAGGCATGGGAAGTGACATCACTGCCTTTCTGTTTCGTGTGGTTTTAATCACTGTTCCTTCTGTAAATTCAGTCTGTTTGAATGCTAACTTATAATTGACACACATTTCATCTTCTTTGCTGTATTGTAGACATTTTACTTTCGTGTAGGGGATGCAATTAAATTTATAGCCACCTATAGCATTCTGATAGTCGAAAAAGTTATTTTTTCGCAACTGAATGATCTTAAATGGTGCTTTGCGTCTCACTGTTTTAAGAGCACGTATGAGTGATACTGGACTGTACACTTCTTTCACTTTCAACACCTTCTCAATACTACTATGAGCATTATCAACTTCCTGTATTGGTGAATGGCCCGGACATCCAAATTTCTGTGTGATAATGTCAACATCATTATCTAACATAAATCTCTTTAGAGCAAAAGTCATTATTGAGTTCTTATTTTGAGGGACACACGAGTCCGACCATAGAATAAATGATTTTCTATCAGGATGGTCAATTTTAATCTCCTTCAGGATGGTAACAAGGGCACTGGCTATTTCATTACCACCTCTTCCAGCATCGACCTCTGTCCAAAGGGCATTGTAAACTCTCTTATCTATTGAATTATGGGCAGTTAAATTGTACACATTCAATTTCCTTTTGTAAAAGAAATTCTTCACATCAGCTCGTGGCAAAGTGATTACATTTTCCATATCAAAACATATTGTAGCAAAGTCTGTATCAGTTCTTTGCCTATCTCTATCTCGTTCTTCTTTAGTGTCATGTTTATCCTCAATATGTCTTTCATATTATTGTAATATGAGTGAACTGTCTTCATTTCCAACAACTCGTTAGGTAGACTGGTCAACTTAAGCCTGAAATAAAAAAAACACAGTTAAGTCCGTAAACTTATATAAGATAAATATTTGTTTATTGATGGCTTTTAATAAATGAGTAATATGTTATTTAACTGATTTCCAACAACAACTATTAGCAGCAAGGCAAATAGTTATCTTAATAGTGTAATTTGCTAAAATAGTTGCCTGCTATCCGGAAAAAACAATATCCGAAAATAGTGACACTTATGTCAACATCTGTTTAATGTACTTACGACCACCTTCCAATTAATCTAAATGCTTTGTTGTATGAATTTATCAATTTAAGTATAAATATAAATCATTTCAATACTTACATGTTATGTTAAACTTCCTACATTCACTTGAAAAGTATTGAAAAAACAACTCAAAAGTTTGATCCACCATTACAATTAATCACGTGGTACAGAATTAGACTCAGCGATTGGATAACTTACATCTTGGTCTTTGGAATTAAATATTTATGAAAACAATGCACTTACGGGTTTGTGGAACTGTGATTCTACGAATTTGGTTAGTTCTACAACCAAGCAACTACAACAGAGATATAGAGCTTAACAAGACGAATCCAACGATACCAATATCTCATTTTCGTCAAAAATTGAGTTACGGGTTTGTAGAATTAAGGCGACGAAGTCATGAATACGGATAAGAATTAGGCGTGTTCCAATATGACTAACACCAGTCGCTTCACAGCCGTGATAAAGGAATAATGTAAATTTGATACTGAAACCTGTCTACAAAACAAACCGGCTAAAAGCCTTATTTATTACCCTGACCACCATGACCACCATGGAAGATACAGAGATATCAGTCATTAGTACCTGGATGTTTATGAGTTCCGTTCCAGCCTCCCCACTATCAGCCTCCTCCTCATCAAACTGACTGTCATCAGGTAGTACGGTGCCCCTCCTGAGACTTTCTTCATCTGTTGCCAGACGGAAGTCTGCATGCTCCATTACCACTTTCGGGTTGAAGTTCTGCCCCAAGAAGCGCCTTGGCTCACCACCCCTCGCCCGAGCGTCCGAAACATGCTTCGGCTGTGTCGCATGCTTTTCCAAAGCCCCCATCGTCATGCACCGGAATTGGCACAGCATACAGAAAAACGGAGCTTGGTCCAAGGCCATGTGGTTGCGATAGACATGTGCTGTCATCCGATAACGCTCCGAAATGTGGAACTTCTGCACCCTCTCACAGTGCAGGCAAGCATACATTCTCCTTTTTGGCCTTCTGGCATCCATGATAGCCTGTAATACACGAAAATAATGTGTACTAAAGAGCAATCTCCCAAATGTGCTATAAGTCAACGACCTGTGTCTTTACCGTACAGAACCTTGTTAATGAGCCCTAATCTGTGACTTAGATGTTCAAGAACCTCCGCCTAGCTTGATTAGAAGAAAAAATATATACATCTGTATGACCCTGAGATTGCTACATCTATAAGACTTTCAATTTATCGACTACTATTTGTCCCCCCTGTCTGTCTAAGTTTTCTTGCCAATCTCTTCACCCAACTCGGCTCTGAATTGCCTTCGTACACCTTTAGCTTATCATGGTGTGCCATCCTCTGTTCGCCACTGCGATCGGTCTGGATTCTGAATGTTATTGGAGATAGCTTCTGCACGATCACATACGGTCCATCAAACCGTTTCTCCAGCTTCGGAGCAATGCCAACCTTTCTGGCTTCATGAAGTAGCCACACCACGTCTCCAACTGTGTACGTAGTGAAGGCAGACCTTAAATCGTAGCGGTCCTTGCTTCTTTTCGCATTAGTTTTAAGGTGTTGGCGTGCTACTTCATGGGCTTTGCGCATATTGTCTCTTGTATTTTGCACATGCTCGACCTCCATGGTTGGTTCCTTGCCCATGGCATACCCATGGACCAGGTCTCCTGGCATTCTCACCTCCCTTCCCAGACACATCTTGTAGGCGTCAATTTTGTCGACTCGTGTGGTGACGCTCTATAGGCTCCAGCCAAGCAACCAAGATAGCGGTCCCATTCGTTTTGGTCAATTAGAAATGCCTTTATCATTTTAATAAGGCTACGGTTAAATCTTTCACATTGACCATTAGCTTTTGGGTTCCTGGGCGTGGTCCGAGTCTTCCGCACATCCAAAATTTTACACAACTCCTGGAACAGCTTCCCTTCAAAGGTCATACCTAAATCGGTGTGGATTGAGAGAGGACAGCCCCATCGTGCAACGAATTCGTTCGCTACCTTCAATGCACAGATCTCTGCATGCTGAGAAGGAACCGGAAGTGCTTCGGCATATTTCGTAAAGTGGTCGGTAAGCACCATGATGTATTTGTTACCATTTTTGGTAATTGGAAGCGGACCCATGTAGTCGATTGCCAATGTGTCCCATGGCGCACCACTTGGCAAGTGTCCCATTGGAGCTATCGGCGCTTTCCTTGGATCTGCATTTGCGGCACAAATGTCGCAGGACCGAACGTGGAGCTTAACATCGTCTTTCAGCTGGAACCAATAATAATTTTGTAATACCTTGTACTTCATTTTCTTGACACCCAAGTGACCGACTTATACGCTATCATGTGCTTGTTTCAAGATCTGTCCCTTCATGGTGTGTGGCACTACCATTTGGATGTAACTATCGGTGCCATTTTGTTTTTGGAACCTCCTGCATAAAACACCATCTTGCAGGACCAAGGAATCCCAAAGTATCATATAGTGTCTCGCTGCAGGGCTTTCACTGTCAAGCTTTGAAATCTCAGGTTTTGTACCGGCTTTCAGCGCTTTGATTACACTAGCGATATCTGGGTCGGCCTCCTGCGAGCTGATAATCTCTTCAGCAGTTACTGCTTCCGACCATGGCTTTACGTTCGGGATCTTATCAGTGGTCACTCTTACTTGCATACAGTCTGGTTCGCACTTTTGGGTTTCAGGCTCCTGGTCCACATGCACCCCTACTGGATCTTCTTGTTGCCATGTCAGCGCCATCAACTCTGCACGTCTCTGACACTTTTTGCAGGGTCCGCATTTCAATGGCTCACTAGTGTCGACGTCGCTACAGTCACAAGACCTCGGGTCTTCACACCTAGATAGTGCATCGCAGTGTGGCTGGAGTCTCCCTGGACGGTACTGTATTGCAAAGGTGTACACAGCGAGTATTTCAATCCAGCGCGCGATTTTCCCACTCGGCTCTTTGAGACTGAATAACCACACCAGGGCTTGGTGATCACTACGCACCGTGAATGTCCTTCCCAGCAAGTACTGCCTGAAATATTGAATGAAATAAACGACCGCGAGGAGCTCTTTCTCCGTTATACAATAATTTCGCTCAGCCTTGTTAAGGGACCTGCTTGCGTACGCGATAACCCTTTCGCGACCTGATTGGACCTGAGACAAGATGCCTCCTATCCCCACCCCTGATGCATCTACGTCCAGGTAGAACTCGCCACCTTCATTCAATGGGTAACCCATGACATCGGTACTCGTTAGCTTCCTTTTCAGGGTCTCAAATGCCGTCTGACACTCAGAGGTCCATTGAAAAATCGCGTCTTTCTTAGTCAGCTCCATTAAAGGCTTGGCAATCTTTGCAAAGTCTCTAATGAAGCGCCTATAATAAGAGCCAGTGGCCACAAACTGTTTAACTTGTCTGCTTGTCATTGGCCTGGGCCAATCAGCAATTTTGGCGATATTTGTGGGGTCAGGACGTATACCACCTTTGGACACTATGTGACCTAGAAAGATCACCTGTCTGGAGTAGGTGACATTTTTCAGGGCGCAACTTCAGACCAGCGTTATTTACTCTAGAGAGGACCTCATCAACCCTGCACATATGCTCCTCGAAGTTCGAGCCATAAACGATAATATCGTCCACATAGACAAGACAGGTTTGCCACTGGAGATCTTGTAGCACAAGTTCCATCGTTCTTTGGAAGGTACTACTACTGTTGCTCAACCCTTATGGCATCCTTGTCATCTCGAAGAGCCCGTATTTGCACGTGAATGCACTCTTTGGGACGTCCTCTTTCCTGAGGGGGATTTGAAGGTACCCTGACGTCAGCTCGAATGAGCTGAAAAGCGTCATACCTGCCACTGCATCAAGACAGTCCTGAACCCTAGGTAAAGGGAAGCCATCTTGCTTTATAAGGGCATTAACCTTCCTATAGTCGACACATGGACGAACGGCCCCCGATTTCTTACGAACAAACACGATGGGGCTCGCCCAAGGCGATGTGCTCTTTTGAATTACCCCCTTCTTCAGTAGATCCTCTATCGCGGCTTTCTCTTCAGCAGCAAACGCCATCGGTACCCGTCGTGGCCTCTGTTTAATTGGTGCAGCAAGTCCCGTGTCAATCGCGTGCTCGGCCATGTCCGTAAGGCCAATGTCCCACTCATTTTTCGAGAACGTGCCACCATACTTAGCTAAAAGCTCTGCTACCCTTTCCTTCTCATAATCGTTCTTACCGACTGTCGACTTCTCATATAGGCCTTGCAAGTGTTCTGGCACACCACCTCTTACAGCATTCGCTTTACTCCCGATTTCGCCACACCCAGCCCTGTCCATCGGCGTAACCCGCCTGACTTTACACATGTTGTCTTCTTCAGACTCATACTCTTTCTCGGCCAACACACTCACTATCGTCTCGATTCTTTCAGCCATACCAATACATGCATCCTGCCTCAA
Source organism: Saxidomus purpurata (assembly GCA_022818135.1). NCBI lineage: Eukaryota > Metazoa > Mollusca > Bivalvia > Venerida > Veneridae > Saxidomus > Saxidomus purpurata. The sequence goes on from JAFMSR010000011.1 coordinate 31,891,988, forward strand.
AGTCACATCAACAGGTAAGGGGTTCAATACCCGCACCTTGCACGTCGGACCATTGTTAACATCCACCAGAGTGGACGCCATTACCAAGCTATAATTCTCCTTAAAATTTTCATTTGACTCGACCACGTACTCATTCTTTCTCACTAAATCGTCACTCTCAAGCCTTTCTACAAATACATCCACAACAGCCTCTGCCATACCAGGCACCAACACATCGTCAGCCACTGTCACTCTCATGGACCTACTATCCCTACCCACTTGCTGGCACGGTATCTCTACACCATCCAACATAATAACACCTTTACTCAATAGAATATCAGCTGGTCCCTTTTCACCTCCCATTAAAACATCAAACCCTAAAAGAGCTTCGTCTTCAATGTCGGCCACTACCACCTCGTGCACCAATTCATAAGGTCCAAGCTTCAAATTAAACTCGGCTTTCCCCAACTCTGTTATTGGTGACCCATTGGCCCCGCGGAGGTTACCAGATCTCCCTAACTTCGGCCTATCGTTACGATCCATAGCTTCATACACCCTTGACGAGAGCACCGTCCTGGCAGCACCCGTGTCTGCTGTAAACAGTAAGTCAACCCCTTCTACGGCCCCCTTTACATATACCCCACCACACAGCCCCCTCTGGCCCTTGCCGACATGTTTTTGTTACATGTGTCTCCTCCGCCGTCTATTTTAACGTGGCCCTTGATTCCTAGTTGGACCGTCTCCCGGCCACTGGGGCTGGTCCCTTGGAGTTTAAAGCCAAGCCGTTAGCCATGTCCCTTGGCCCTTTAAAGTCGCTCCGTCTCTGGTTTCGATATGACCCCTTTTTAAAAGGAACCCTCTTTTGTGGGCAGTTTCTGGCATAGTGCCCCGTCATGTGGCAGTAAAAGCACTCAATAGAGTCATTGTTTCGCTGCGTCTGCTCCGTCCTAGGATGCATTGCCGTCGGCTTTCCTTTCTCTTCAAGTTTTTCCAGCCTTTCTAAAATTTTAGCAAGAACATCTTCTTGTTTGTTCTGAGCTTGCTGGTCCGGGCTTATTCCTACAGCCATTGGTCCACCATTTCTCGGAGTCTTTTTGTCTGTCGTAACCTGATCGGGCATCCTAAGGACATTTCTGCCGTCGATGTCACCAGTGAGATCCTCCTCCAACTGCATCGCCCGCCTTGCTGTCCTGTACTTCCTGTCTGAGCCTGCGTTATTCCTGGTCTGCACGAAATTTACCACATGATAGACTGCCTCATCTATCGTCCCTGGTTCTTCGTGGAATTCCACCTCAAATCGAACTTCTTCGTCACGTAGCCCGTCCAAAAACCTCCGGACCAGATCCTCCTCTCTGGTTCTTCTATCCCGGTACCCATGGGCCTTATCGTATAACATTTTCAAATCTGCGGCATAATCCTCCGCCGTCTCCCCAGCCTTTTGATTTCGTCGACTGAACTTCGCAGCAAACGATCTCGTCGTCTCTACTACACGAAAACGGTTATACATCTCCGTGACAAGGTCCCTATAATTGCTTAGTAGTTGCTTCGGTACCTGTCCATAGAGGAACTGGGCAGCCTGACCCTCCATGCGTGGTAGTAGCTGGTCCAACTTATCTTCGTCGGTCCAACTATACCTTTCAGCTATGGCTTCGAACCTTGTTATCCACACCTGCCAGTCTTCTTTGCCTGTGAATGCTGGCAACTTTACCACTTCTGTTGATCTTACCCTCACAGCTTGTCTTCTATTGCCTCGCCACTCGTCCCCGCGCCCACCTTGTCCATCTGCGCCCACGACCAACCTCGGGTCAGCTGAGTTAAAGTTATAATTACGTGCAAGGCTTCCAGGCCCACCATCTCCAAAGTATTGCTGTCCGTACCCCATTCCAGGGTCTTGATATCTGCCGCCCTGTGCACCGACCGGGATGGCCCTAAAGTCACATTGATCAGCGTTCATGCTCAATCGTGCTCCATGACTAGGCGGAATGGGAGTAGACTGGCTTCTTTCCTGAGGCAAAGCTTGTTTCAGGTTTTTCAACTCAGCCACAACTTCACATCAGTTTAAAGTTAATAATTACAAAGTAACTTCAGTCAGTACATACGATTTTTCTACTCTGTATACCACTTTACCACATAATTTGATAAATGACAAGCTAACTGCCCTAATTCAAAAGACTTTTGCCAGGGAGAATGTTACATTTCTCGCCTGCAATTTCGATAAAGCTTTTTTTACTAGCTGTATTGTTAAACATTATACTATGTGGACCTGTGACGAAGTTTGTAAAGCCCTTTCCTTTTTATTGAACAACATTTATATAAGGTTTGGGAATGCAGTTTTCAGACAAGTAATCGGTATTCCCATGGGAACAAATTGTGCACCCCTTGTCGCAGATTTGTTTTTATATTGTTATGAAAGAGACTTTATGTTGAGTCTTTCTCCAGACACGCAGGCAGACATTATCACTGCTTTTAATAATACATCACGCTATCTGGATGATATTCTTAATATGGATAATCCGTTTTTTGGTCAATTGGTGGACACTATTTATCCCCGGGAACTCCAGTTAATTAAAACTAGCAATTTGGATATTGGTGCTTCATTTTTAGATTTACATCTCTCTATTTATAACAATATTATACATACCAAAATTTATGACAAGTGGGATGATTTTAATTTTAGTATTGTAAATTTCCCCCATTTGGATGGGGATGTACCTCATGCTACATCTTATGGGGTATACATTTCTCAGTTAATTCGGTTTGCCAGAGCGTGTAGTTATGTTGAGGATTTCAATGAACGTAATCAATATATTACAAATAAACTTCTTCAACAGGGCTACCGTTATTACAAATTGCGTAAATATTTTGCTAAATTTTACTATCGTAATTCTGATTTGGTTTTGAAATTCAATAGTAATCTAAAGACTCTTCTGCGAGAAGGTATTTCAAAACCCGATTTTTATGGGGATGTGGTTTACAAACTTCGTAAGATTTTGGGTCATGGCAATTTTCCAACTGTATTTGCTAAAATTATAAAACGTTTTGTTAAAAGAGGTTACGACCCAACTGTTTTGAGACACACCGCATGTTTGGTGTTCAACCCGTTTACAGTTGGACGCTATGCTTCCCTCTTTGATTGTGTCTGACGGAAGAGGGGGAGGACTCTGTGATGGGCAGTTTTTAAATCCCACTGGGACGAAACTGTTTTGATTTCTGTCCTCTGGCCTGTTTCGTCGGGCCCTTAAGGGTGTTTCTCTTGGTGCTCTGCCTTCTGCAAAGGCATTGAGTACATACGTTTTTTGGTTCTCAAGGTTTGCTTTTTATATATTTATACACGAGTATTTTTGTGTTTTACATACCATGCCTTTTGTTTCCATTGCGTGTGTTAGAGATTCACCTAGCAGGGATTACTTTTATTTACACTGTCCTGTGACTTTGGAACATGGTGGGGGTAAGAGTGAGGTTGGGCGCGCACCATAAACCGGTTTAAGCTCCCCAGTGGTGTTTTTGCCACTGACCGTTCCAAGGCGGTGCCCCACTGTGTTCCTTTAATTGTTCGTTTTGTCCTCGTGTGTTTGCTTTGTATGCTAGTGTGTGTTGGTAATGTATATGTGTGTGTGTACATGATTGTGTGTGCGTGTGGGTGTGTGTGTGTGTGTTGGTGGTGTGCACTTCTGGGTGCTGTGGGGTTCGTTTTGGGGAGGCTGCGTTTTTGGTACGTGGCATTCCCTGTTTGATATTATTTTTTTTTTTTTTTTTTTTCCTTCAATACCCCGGAAACGTCACTCAAAACCTGATTAGACCTTGATTGTTATGGTATATGCATATTGAATGGTGATGTATTAGCTGCTGCATCAGCGTGAGACCGCACCGTCATAAAATCATCGTCGTCGTCAAGCAGCGTCTGAAAACTGCAAGCCCTGGAAAGATCGTCACGATTCGAACAATCCGGATCTTGCTGACGAAAAAATATCTCCCCTTCACTGTCGGCGGGGGTATGGTTCTCCATGGTATTGTTATCCATCGCGTTGTTCTCCAAAACGCAGGTCCGTCTCACTGGATCCTACAATATGTAAGGATCCCACTTCTGACACCAAAAATATGTTACGCGCTAGCGTTCGGGAGAGTGTAGCCTTAGTAACAGGGATCCGCAATTCAATTCTGTAACTTAGGGTTCAGAGGAGTGTCGTCTTAGTAGCAGGGATCTGCAATTCAGTTCTGCAACTTAAGGTTCATGGGAGTGTCGTCTTGGTAGCAGGGCCCTGTAGTCTCCGTGTATATTATATTCCAACTAGACGCCTCCCCTTCCGTAACTGGTTCACAAGGGTGATAATGCTGCTGGTTTAGGCTGCCCTCATCACGAGTATGCTGCAGTCACCTGGGCGAAGCTTGTTAGAGTGGACTTCAGGTTTTAAGAAAAAAAAAGGGAGAGGGGCAGACCTTTTGATTAGGGAAATTACGGAATACCTAACTGACTACTAAAAACAGAAGCAAGACGTTATAGTTCTACCTGAATAAGTTTAATTACTATAAACTCATTTAATCATCAATACTCGTATTTATAACAAGAATTCTTAATGTACTGGTATCAATACATGCTAATAAATCTAGCGTCTAATGAAATGTGAGGTTCTTGAAAATAGAGAAACCCTTAAATTATTCAACAGTACATCTACTCTGTACCAGTCTTTGATAAAACAAATACGATAATAAGAAGAAATCTTAACCTTACTTAGCTTTCACAAGAACGTGAAATTACATGAAAAATTGCAAAAAATAGCGTCTATTGCATTTATTTAAAATACAGCTTTTACGATCAGCAATTTATTACAGTGTCTTATCGTCACAGTGACTCAAAAATTCTACTAACAATAGAGCTTAGTAAGAGAAAAAAAAATCTATCTATGTCTTAGAGTGCGTGAAACGTTTCTGATAAAAATAAAGCCTGAAGTCCCTGAATGCAGCGGACGCCGGGTATTTATACTAACGCGAGTGCCACAGAGGTAGCATGCAGTAAGATATTGCACTGATGTCGCATTTGTGATGCGTTTGCACTATGAAACTGCAAATACACACCTTGGGCGACGCCAGCACAGCATCAGTTGCACTGCAACCAAAATGCAGCAAGAATGCGTCCTCTGCTGCAGCAAGTGCGCAAATAAGAAAAACGTTAACAACTGTGACAATTATACACTAAAAAGACATACAATTAACTTTTTACTAAATAAACACCTGATACGACCGCTTTCTAGGGTTTATAAAGTGAGCCATAGTGTAACAAGAGCATTAAATAAATAGATTTACGAAGTGCCAACAATCACACAGTGCACCGGTATTAGAACGTCGCCCGTAGCAACGACCGGATATGGAAAATAAAACATGGCCGCTCACATGTCAAAGTAAACGTGTTTCTGACTGAAACTATAAAAATACAATGTTTTACATAAAGTTAATGGAAGTTACTTGGCACAAATACGGACACTAACTTATATAAGTGATTCAAACTGGATTTGGCATTTAAAGCACGGTGTATAATTATATACAGACAATGAATGATTGGATTACAACGTTTGTTTACATCTGAAATGGAGTGCTTGTGTGACACGGAGGTTTCCGGAGAATTCCTGGTGTAACGCATGAATAAGGCAAGTTGAGCTGAATAATACCTCAGTGCAACTGTTGAAATTTATGTGGTTCACCAGAGAAAGCTGCAAAATAAAGATCACTAAAAACAATTTAAGGGAGACAACCCAGAAACAAGCGCAAAGATAAATACTTATAAAATTTCAGTAATGCCGGGGCATTACAGTACGTTTTAGGATGTTAAGATGTGTGTCAAACTTAGCGTTCTGTGTTTGCTTAAGCTAATTCCTTCATTGCAAGATTAAAATGGAATTGTTGGATTAAACAAAATTGTATTATGGGGTTGAAAAAAGATCAAAGAAAGTATCGGTTTAGACAGGTTTTACTGTAAAACATTAAAACAGCATCCCCTTTTTTACCCAAAAAAGTAACAAGTAACATTTTGTATCTGTCTTAGTCTATAGATAAACCAAAGTCACAATAGTAAAACATTCCAGCGGAATCAACTACCCTGGCCGTTTATTTGCATACACAACCGGACACTACCGAAATGTTGTTATCTCTGTAAACCCTAAAACGATAGCCTGCAGATATAGCGCTTGACCCTTTTTCTGTCGTATGAAAATGAAGGTACAATATCAAGCCAATTATGTATATTTTCATTTAAACTACACAGTTTAGTCTTCAAGTAGATAAGTAGATAGTATCTTAAATCGACGTTATCATAAAACCGTGAAAGACATTGTAATCAATTTAACTGAAGACGACACCTTTAATGATAAAATCACAGTTTATATAGCTATAATGTTATTGGTGAAGTCCACGTGTAGTCATGGAAATACTAAAAAATTGTAATCATTAAAAATAGCGTGTTTATTTACAGTGTGCTAAAATGACATCCTTCATTCAAAATCAGATGAATATGAAATATAAAAATTTGTGTTCATTTTATAAAAAACTGTTGATAAATTATGTTTTTTAAGCTGATATGTTTGAATAAAATATATTTGACTTATGATACATACGAGATACATGCTGCGCACTATGTAACAAAATCAAGATTTGTGAAACGTTGAAAAGCGAGAAAATGTATGCTTACACTTAAATCAGTGACAGTTTATTTTATGTTCATTTTATGTTCATTTTAATATTGGTTGAGAATTATGTACTAGATTGTTCTTTCAGATAAATTCTTATGTCAGAGATGATCTTAATGTAAACAACCTCTCGCTAACCTCTATCTAGAACATACTAATATTTTCTTGTTTCTTTTGATGTTAAAACTTTATCCAAATTATTCCCATCAGTTGGGGTAAGAAGCAGTAAAATCTTAGTTACATAAAACACATGAACTCATACATTTGTTTCAGAAAAAATGTGTTTATATAAGTAATGTACAGTTGTGTTGTATGTTACGAGCAAATAGAAGGCACATCAATGGGTAAAACATTTACTCTAACATATTCTTAATTTAGCATACATTGAGGAACATTTTAACTCCCTACTAAATCAGTTACGGTTCTGAATTGTATTATCATATTAAAAAATACTTGAACAAAATTTTGATGAGTGTTTATAGCACTGTAATATTTTATAGATCTACATTACATGCATCAACACTTTACTGTAAAAAATAACATCCAGAACTGTCAGTTTAAAATTGATTTAAAACGGATTTCAAAACCAGTACCAGTACTTTACACTTGCTAGATATATCATTAAACAAAAAAATACCATGATGAGAAAACAAGACATATACGTCTACACGTATAACATAATTCACACACCAAAAGGGACTATTCGAGTTTATTGACAAAACGTAACACAGAAAACATTATACAATGACCATGAAAAAATATAAATGTCATAACATTTAAAACAATACTTTAAAGGAATTTGAGAAACTTGCAAGTTTTGCTCAAATACCATTGATTATGTTATGGCAAAAAATATAACTATCAGCTGAGCTTGTTAATGGCATTTCATTAATTAGACTTTATCATATGTATAAAAAATGTTTATTTTAAATAAAAAGTCATGATTTGGAGATTAAAACTAGACAGAAAACTGTGATCAGACTCATTACCTTACCATTTCCGGAAACAGCACCGCTGAGTTGAGTTCTGTCACTAGCAGCGCAGTGCCTAAACATAAAAGATTTGAAACAAAGACATCTGTGTAATGAATAAATTAGCACTTTTCTAGTCAAGACACAGGGTATTTAAGGGCACGATCAAGTAAGCACACATAAAAGCATGTGCAGACTCCTGTGTCATTATGTGTTATTATGGTCTAATTAAAGACGATTCGGTCCACGTGTACTTTTGACCGGTAAGAAAAAAAGAAGAGATGAAAGAAATTATTAAAAAATAAAACGTTAATTTTTATTACTCAAATAGTGCCGGCTATATAATGTATCATGTTCGGGCATTCAATGCCTTTCGATTTATTGTTGAAATGGCACAACGCAACATATTTGCGATGTTCAAAAAATCAAATGACCTGAATGGCAAACCGTGTCATGATAATCGGGAGAATAATAACGAAACAAATAACCGGACCGGCAATCGGTAGTAAGTGTTTCCGAAAATCGGACTGGCAACCCGAGAGGCATAAACATTTATTCCAAACGAAACCAGACGACAAAAATTTAATAGCCTATGCCTTACACATGGATTATTACAAAACTTTGTGGGGGTGACTTTGAACGTAATCAGTTCTAATCGAAATTGAACACACTTTCAATGATAAAATCACATGGAAATTATTATATTTATTTATGAAAACTGGCTCAATATTTTTCTTATTACTTAGAAATGGAGAAAATAATGTAAAGTTTATCCCTTAGAAAATGGAACGCTCCACGTGAACGGCGCATTCTCGTGAGATTTACTAATCAATAATGAAAGAAGATAGCTCTATAGAGAATCTAACATGTTCATGAGTTGTGGATAAGGAAATCCAACCGGGGTTGAGATACGTCTCCAAAACGAGGCTCTGTCGAGTTTTTTTGGACGCATCTTAACCCGAGGGTGGGAATCGCATTTTCTCACAAGTAAGAAAAATTAAGTGTAAATACAGGATAGGGATGAAAAAATGAAAATCAACTTTTTCTCTAATTTTACTTCAAAACTGGTATAGATGGATAGGAAATGATCTAACTGAGAAAATGAATACCAATAACCCTATGTTTATTTCAAAAATAAACACTTTACAGTCATTTTTCGATTTTTATGTGATGTGCACGGGATAACCCTATGTGAGATAAGATTTTCCATCACTGCTAAAAATAGAGATTTTTCTGTCCGGTAAGTGAGAATAACATTTTCGTTTTTGGAAACATTTTGGAATCTAAAGGAGGCAACTAAATACTTTAACCGTTCCATGATCAAACACAACAAAACAATGGAAAGCTGGTTGAAAAATATATAAATCACGTACAAATTATCAAATATCACTTTGAGTGCCCACTCTGTTAAATATAACGTGATATAACATCAAACCGACAATTATCGTTTATTTCTTTTTTCTTTGGTGTATCAATATAGTCAAGTTAATTATTTTACTGCCTGTATAAAGGGAGTTTTCCTTTTTATAGTGATTGTTCACTTTGTGACCTGTTTGGCTTGAATTACATAAGTAAGCTTGCATTCCTTCTAAAACCAGTAAATCAGATTAAACAACTTGCACTTATTTACTTCTAAATTCGAACATTTCTTCTTGCTTTGTAAAAAATGAATACATAGCAACTAAATATCAATATATTGTTTTTCTACTACAGTCGACTCTCGTTATCTCGATTTTCTGTGGGACCAAAGAAAACAAGTCGAGATATCGAAAAATCGAGATAACCGAAGTTGGATCAAATATGCTTGATATGTGGGGTAAGGAAGATTATTGTTGATAGAAAGACGTTTGGGCAAGTTAATATGTATCTTCGTACAAGCAAACTATGTTGTACATATTGACCTGCTATAATAAATGGTCCGGGTCCTTCAGCAAAACTCTAAACGTTTGCCGACCTGGTTGGTGACCGGGCACTTCTCTGGATTGTTCGACTGGCGCTCAGACAATTTCACGGCGTCCGCCCTCCGATATAACTCTTCCGTTTCTTTCAATATCGAGATGTGTTCTGTCTAATGTGTCTAATTAGTACGTTTGAAGACAAGATGTAGCAACATATTGTTTTCCTACTACATGTTTTTCCATATTGCACACACTGCTATGATGGGTTGTTTTAACAAGTGTGCTGATTTATCATGAATTTAAACATATCATACCAAAGTCATTTAACGGCATACTGTGTATTATACTTCAAAGTGTTTCTAATACAGTTGTTTGAATACAGGGTTTTCACACACACGATGCGCGATATTAATGAAAATCGGTCGCATTATAAAGTAAGGGGGCAGTTACACGCCATTGTATAAGCAATATATATTGATGTATTTATCTATCATTTTTATTTGTTTTATAAAACACTTCGACGAGATTATTATATGACACTTACAGATGTGTAATCATGTTTTATTACTTTAAAGGTCTATCACTAAGACCAAATCGAATTTTCTTTTTAATCCTGATTTGTAACGGGTGTCTTCTCAGAAGAAAAATATGACATTCTGCATCAAATGTGACCATACTTTTTTGAGAATTTGAGTTTAACAAAAGACTCAATAACTTACATTTTCAAAAACGAAAGAAGGTTTTCCAGTTTTCAAAATTCTTCGTAATTTTCAAAAAAATCTCACAGAAAGAGGCTATAAAAAGGTTGTATATAAATAAGCATGCCTATTTTTAAATGAAGTTGAAAGAATTTCACTTCCAATGATTTGCCACGTACATTTATGACTGTTGACAACATGCAATAAAGCAAAAGTAGGACAATTGTCCTAATTTGAAACAATTAAAAAATATGATAGCGTATGCTCAGAGTGTAATCTTGTAATACAAGGCAAAGCGATTCATGTTAATGTAGCTGCTGACTTGTGGACCAGAATTTAAGAAGTAGACATTGAAGTATGAATATTAGTCAAGGTATAGATCCAAGTCTATATTTTCGAAAATTCAAATTATTTTTTCCTGTTAAGCTTAAACGATCGTGTATAAAGCGCCATCTTGCGGCACTCGTTTTTTTAACGAATATTGAACGTTTTTCTATCATAATTTCAATAATATTTTGGTGATTTCACTTTTTCAAGTGTACATTATTTTGACAACATCCTTTAAGTAGTAATTTTAATATGTTTGATTAATTACAAAACCATTATTTCTGCAAATATAAATAGTCCGAAGCCAAAACCGTAGTGAATATAGTACGTCAAATTTTACGGATTTGCCGTATAGCGCGTTATCCGCGCGGTCAAATATTTTCATAATTGGTAATATATGCATACGGTTTTACTCTTTAAAATGATGTAATAAAAAAGGCATGTGTTTTCGGTGGAGATATTGCTAAAAAAAATGAAAATTACGATCAAATGCTAAAAGCACGATGTTGACCAGGACGTTATAAGTCGCCATTACAATGTACTATGACAAGAGCATTTGCATTAACACCGAGATAATTAAATTAAATACGTTTTCTCTATTTTTGGAAGAAAATCGTGTGGGACATACATGTGTTAAAACTCTTGCAACATATATATTATATTAAGTAAAAAAAAAATCATTCGTTATAATACTTTTTGTGTTACATGTATATAGCGTTATTACAAGTCTATATTGAAACGTCTTAACCACTTCAGTGTACGAAGGAAGGTTCTATGGGTCCAAAACCGCGCTCCGACACTTAAGACCCTGGATATCTTAATATTAGCCAAACATTATAATATGTAGCTTTTGTATAGCTGTTTCGTTTTGGAAGTATCTCGGGTCCTCGTCCACATCCAATGGATTTGGAGAGTAAGCTATAGATCTGTCGCTTTGAGCCCTTGGATTTTTTTTTTATTTTCTATATATAACTTTCTTTAAAAGAACATAATACAAAATGTATATCGAAAACTATTTTGCTATCAAGTACTTATTACTTAAAAGAAAGAAAAAACGTATACCCGTATTTGACTTTTAAACACCCTCTATCAATCCACAATTTCGTTTAATGGGAAATGTGTAAAAAAAAATGCAGTATGCGAGCTTGACAACTCTGACTTAATAAGCTCACAGCAAACTGCCAACTTACTTCGAAAGATCATTTCAGTACTTTAAACAATTGTAATGAAATTTAAAAGCAACAATTGCATTTAGCGTAAGTTATTTTATAAGGTGTGCATGTACTCCTTTCAGGTGATTGCAGTTGTAAAATTTTCACGCCCCCGTATTTTTGTCATTTTTATATGCGATCTTTATACCAAACGATCGTTCCTTGGAAGAACCAGTACTAGATACCTATCCTCCGTAAGAAACTGCATGAACATTGTCTCACATAAAGATATATGGTCGGTAGCTGGGCTCGAACCTATGACCCTAGATCAATGAGAGGTTACTTTGATTTCTAGTCAGCGACCATGAAGGATGTCTTTTAAAAATCACGTACACATGTATGACGGCATGTAACGCTGTTACGACCTCTAACGGTGTCCTTTCGGATACAGAAAAAAGAAAACCATCAACCAAATTCCTTAAAGTTTGAATACAAACTATTTATTTGTTCGTTTGCCTGTAAGTTCCTACAACATCGGCCGATTTTACAATAAAAACTCGCTAGCTCATTTCTGCCAAATGCATTTCAAACATTTAAATCATATACAACTGGGTAAAAAAAGATACTACAAATGCCTTTACAGTATATGACTTTCAGCTTATTGTGTCTGTTAATTTAAACACGAACAGAAAGCACGTGCCAGATCCTTATGTGGCTATTTATGCGGGAGCAATCATTTTGCCGGAAATCGATTGTTAAAACGGATACTTTCTATCATGCTGAAAAGATACTATTGCTCCGTGTGTTTAATGAAAGTACAACAGCATAAATATACATGTATGTCATATTTCATAAGAATCAAGCGTATTTACCCAGCTGCTATAAAAGACAAGTTTCAATAGAGTTTCAATCGTGTTTTTTTTTTGGTCATTTTAACAGACAGTCAGTTTATCAAACAATCGTTTATAACTTGCTGATTCCGACAAAATACTCCGCCGGTCCGGCCTCCGAAGTGCGGACCAGCTCCAAAGCCACTCAAAAACGAAACAACTAAGTACGCCAAAAAACATAATTTACGACTAACGACTTTTTATAAATTAATTTTCATAAATGATTTGAGGTATTCTGATATGCGTTGAATAAATAGTTAATAACTCATTGCTTAATTAACCAAAATAATTTCTTAAAGAGAGTGAAAAATGTCATTTATTCAGAAAGCGAAAAACATGTCATCTAGTGCATAATGTTTGATCCTAGCGAGCGAGCCAAAAACGTGTTTTTCTCATTTAAGCGCAAATCAAGGTGAGCGAATCAAAAAGCAAGTGAATCTTTGGTCTGACCAAAGCTGATCTTTTTGCAGCGAAGCCGCGGTTCGGATTCAATCGGTGGGTCATCAAAGGCGGCTTCGTGTGAAATTGCCTGGTTAGCTCAATAGTTAGAGCACGAGACTTGTAATCTCGAGGTAGCGGGTTCGATTCCCGGGGCTGACCAACTAAAATTACTAACATTCCTTTTCTGATTCTATAAATTCTGTTTAAGATAATCGAATAAAAAATGTAATCCCAAAATTATAATTATTTCAACACATAAAAAATTAGTACGATCATATAGCATAGGAACATTTGACAATTAGTTTTGACTAGCGGTCTTTTTGTCATCGTAAGCATACCTTCTAAATGAAAAGTTCGCAAAACAAGAACTCAATCATTTTTTGTCAATCTTAAAATAAAATGGCAGACTCAATTTGAACTTCGTGGACATTTATTGTTAATTGTAACTTTAACTCTAACATTTATCCTGAAGAACTTACAATCTTTCACCTTACCATGAACTGATATTATACGAATTTCCGATTTATGTAACAATTTTCCGTATTTCGGCATGAAAAGAAAGTACAATTGCGTTGTAACGTCATGGTTTGAAAACATTGAAACGTCACGTATATATGCATTTTCTGGTGATATTCGAAGCTTTTTAACAAAAAAATCTACCGAAAACACATGCCTTTTTTATTCAGAAATAATGTTTTTGTAATCAATCAAACACATTAAAATTGCTCCAACTGAATAAAAGCTGTTATCAAAATAATGTACACTTGAAAAAAAGTGAAATCGCCAAAATATTATTGAAATTATGATAGAAAACTATCAATTTTCGTTAGAAAAATGGGTGCAACCAGGTGGCGCTTTATACGTAAAGATTAAACCAAACTAGGAAAAAAAGAATTTTATTTTTCGAAAATATAGACATGGATCTATACCTGGACCAAAATTCATACTTTTCCGTCTACTTTTTCAAATCTGGTCCTAAGGTCCGCAGCTACCTTAAATGTATTTTATGTACGTCAAACGAAAACCAACGCTAGAACTATTAAGGGGGTTGTGACTCATGACTTAACTGATGATGAAAGAATATCATGTTTCATTAAGTTTCTATTAATCATCAATTGCTTTCGTTTTCGGCATTTTTAAAATATTTCATTTAAAATTGTTATACATATTCTTTATTCTTTTGTTTAGATAATACAATGATTTACAGCTAACTATATAAATCAATGGTTCATACATGTACACAAAACGCGCTATGGAAATGTTTTCTTTGAAACGCCACGTATTTCCTTTGCTTTCTTTTTCATTGTAAATACGAGAACGAGTTCACTAAAACTTATTAAGAAATACATTTTTTAAAATTAAGTTGAAATGCTGAAAGCACACTTTAATTAATTTCTGCATATTCGTGAAATTGTAGTCTGACAAAGCCTAAATATAGCTATGCATTCTCTAGCGATTCTTTTCTTTCTTCCGTATTATAATGTCATCAATTTATACAGTTAAAGTTACAAACAATAGTTATTTAAGTAAGGATCTCACTTGTGTAGAAATAAGTTAATAATTTAGCAAAAAACACGATAAACAAAGGATTATTAATTCAATTATGATCATTCATAAACAAATGTTATAATTATACGCTTTCGTTGTCCCCTCATTCGCCGATCGATAACTGTTAGTACTTTTTAACGCTGAAGAGTACGCAAGAACAGTATATTTGTGCAAAACCCGTATTAGTCAATGTGTCAAATTTCGCTTTTTATTTGCAGGTAAAGTTAACCTTCTTGAATACGTTGGTAGTCGTTTGGGTAGTGGCATTTATACCAACATCCTCTATCTGGCTTACAAGTATGAGGTACACATTTTTCATGAATACATAATATACTTTGGGCTACTGTAACCCTTGCTCCCCCATTGGGGGAATTTTCTACTTTCAACAGTATGGTTTTCTTACAGTATATTGAACGACCTATCAAATACATTTGTCTACACGCTCTACACTTTCCAATCTCAATACCAAGTTGGAAGTTCATAGTATGACAAAATTTATCACTTCAATGTGTTTTAAACGTAAGAAAAAAATATAATTAAAGGAGTACTATTTTGAAACAAAATTTAAGGGTGTAGTAGTGTTCGGTTTGTCACTAATAATCGGATGGTTTACAAACATCACTAGAAGGGTTTGGTATTCATGCGTTTCAAATATAGCATCGTTACGTTTTTGATACTAAAATAATTGACGTAATTCTTATCACAAAATGTGACAAATTATCCCGGAACACATAGGGAATGGCAATATAGATTTTGAATTACCTCCCTTTAATTATAAAAATGCATTAAACCCCAATTTTTGAGAAAATCTGCACAGTTATTGTAGCTAATTTGTTGTTTTTCATTAAATTAAATACGAATTTTGTAAAATATGCATCATTTCTTGTCGCTTTTGCAATTTCAGTCTCAGAAATACGAATATTACTCTAAAAATTGTATAACAAATTACGCTTTTTTGGCCTCAGAGGGATGTATCGCGTCATATATCGTCTATATTAAAAGAAATTTCATGCATAGCCGTAACAAGTCGTATTTTAATGAAAAAGTTGCACCTAAGAAGCATTCGGTTCTTTAAATTTCATGGTACATGTGTTAGAAGTTCAAATACTACGCAGATTACTCTTTTTTGCTAATTACAAATTTTGGGCACCCTCAACGTCCATTTAGATATTTATTTTTTGGTTTTTACATAACAAGCCTGTTTATACGGTAGCGTTTGTACAGCCTTAATTCTAGTGTACTTTTTGATGCAAGTTTTGACTATATCCTGCTTTTTAGAACACTATTTTGTGATAAATAAGGCAAAATTCTTCAACATTTCATATTTGGTAACATAACATGCCATTGCAGGAAGAGTATATGATGTATCAACTAAATAAACACATATATTTTTAAAAGACACTCTGCTCCTTGTCCACTCACATTATCGACTCTGCAAAGAAAAGTATACATATATGACAACTGATATTGAAGCAATTTGACAAATTATTTCAAAGCTCAGCAGCAGCACACGAAATCGTCTCGACCTGGTCATCAATATGGAGGTATATTTTTGCATCGTGATGCTATGCAGATTAAACCAAAGCTATAACTTGGTTCAGGAATGGTTATTTTATGATTCGAAAGAGTTCTAATCGCGTACAAAAGCAATCGTTTCAGTCTTTAGGTATGAGAAGCCTAAATCGGTGAAAACCGGAAGCAGGTTATTTTGTCTAGGGAACCTACACTATGTGTTTGATTGCTGATTGGCTGAAAGTAAGTGGATGCATACAAGAAAAATTATTTTGAATTAATCGCTGGTTGATAGATCATAAATGAAATATGAAGAGAAAAATCTGGATATAAGTTATAATCAGAATAGTTGGTATTTGAAAATTCTGACATATTTGGTCGGTGACCACTAAAACTGCCACAAAAACGGGGGTGGTGGCATTCAGCTCCAAATTACTGGCATAAAGTATTTGATCACATGTATAAATTTTGTTATTTTTATGTGGGACTATGATGATTCTACAAAATAAGGTTCATTTCAGCAGTCGGTGAGATTTTGGGTTGTCGCACCGGAAGAAAACCTTATAATGTAAGCCTATGGAGATGTATTTAGGCGTCTCATACCTTCAGCAGTATGGTTTTCTTAAAGTATATTGAACGACATATCAAATACATTTGTCTACACGCTCTACACTTTCCAATCTCAATACCAAGTTGGAAGTTCATAGTATGATAAAATTTATCACTTCAATGTGTTTTTAAAAGTAAGAAAAAAAGATAATTAAAGGAGTACTATTTTGAAACAAAATTTAAGGGTGTAGTAGTGTTCGGTTTGTCACTAATAATCGGATGGTTTACAAACATCACTAGAAGGGTTTGGTATTCATGCGTTTCAAATATAGCATCGTTACATTTTTGATACTAAAATAATTGAAGTGTTTTAGCGTCCAGATAGTTTGTATACCTAAAAGGTATACTCAGTAATGAGTGAAAATTGTCTAAAATGAGAACTATTATAAAATAAATCATAACATTGGTAAAATAACATAACCATATGTTTGTATAATTCAACATACATTGGTGTTATCATAGGGCAAGCTGTTTCTCATAAGACTTTAAAGCCACAAAAGCCAAAAAGTAGTTGCATGAAAGGGATGGGGTTATATGTTTATTTTTCAGTCTTTAAAATATACCGATATTGAAAAACAAAATTTGAGTAACATAACATAACATAACTTGTAATGTATAATGTGTCATAGATAACCAAGTATTAAAAGACATTGTTGGGCTGTTGCCTTACGTCTATATATTTGATATATGTATTGATATAAACATTTTGATGTATATTTCATTTATATAAGTGAATTACAGTTATAATAATAAGTAATGTATTGCAACGTTAATTTCACGATATCAGTCACTTACATGTATGTTTGCTGTATATAAACCTTTTGTTGCGCTCAAATTGATCGCTGATTTGATTTTGCTTTGTTTATTTTCATTTTATTCATGTTAGAACAATTATCATATTAATTGTAATATTGCAATTTTCCAGTAGCGTAGAAAATCGATGATGCTGGCCAAATGCTACAAAATTCAGCAAATGCATAAATACGTAGTTATATGTTTGCAAAAAAATGAAGAATTATTTCATTGTGACTAGATTAACACAACTTCAGTTGTTTTTTCTGGATGTTTTTACTGTAACATTCTGTAACGTAGATAACACTGTTAACACTGTATCAAAAATAGTAAAATGTGTATTTTAAGAAACAGTAAGGTTCAATTCATTGAAATACAGTACATATAGTGATGGGACAGCATGGATATTTCATTCAGGTTAAAAAAGCTATTTTGCATAGACATTTTAGGGGGTAACGTAGTTAAGCATGGAATAATTTTCTTATGCCCTAATGGCCATCATGCAGACAATGTGAAAATGTTCACCAGATATAGGGCTTGCAAAAAATATTGTCTACAAAATTCCTTATGCGGGGACGGGGGTGGGGGGGAGGGACTGTTTCACCAACTGGCTGGAAGCCTATAAGCTGAATAGAATAGAAACGGAGTGTCAGTAAGTTGAAGAAAATATGGAGAATATGTTCATGATCTCGCAGCCTTTCTTAGAAGGGAATGGTAGTCAGATAGCGTTATCAGTCCCATATCGACATCTTTAAATTAAAATATTCAGTTGTAGCTAATAAAATATAACTTAGGTTAATGCATAGATAAAGCTTACGTACTGTTGTCAAATGTATTTGAAGGTATGAATGTATTTGTTCATCATTTTTATGAACTTCACACAGTCAAACTTATTGATATGTTGGTAATGAGTTATCGATACTTATATTTGAATCAAGATTTTTATCAAGTTTTAGCTTGTTTCATTTAAATAATCTCCTAAACTTCGTGTGAAGTAAGAAGAAAAAATTGATTGAATAATAATTGAGGCATGAACTGTATTGCCGATTTTTAAAAGTCACAAATCAGCGAGAAATTCAAATATGTTATAGACAGTTGAAATATTGTCACGTGTTGTCAAATAGACCTGTATATTAACAGTAGGGGTTTCAGCCAAATATAGAATGACTTTTATTTTTCATAATCAGCTGCAGCAAAAGTTATTATTACATACGGTTAAAAATCGATCACTGAAAATGTACATACTTAAAAGTGTTAAGAACTTCTTATCTGAAAAAGAATGAAATAATAAAGAAAATGAATATTTTACGTATGCTGTTTGGTAGGGTATATGGGTATTTATATATAGTGGTTAGTACATTGCCAATGTAATACCAGCAAGGTATGTACTTTCTCTTATAAATTGAATAAGTGTTGTGTTTTGAGTTACTCGATTAAGTTACTTTCGATACATCCTGAAACAAAGTATACAATATTTTTCTTCCACAAACAACTTATAATTTTAATCATAGAGATATAAGGTATTGC
This sequence comes from Saxidomus purpurata, assembly GCA_022818135.1. Classification (NCBI taxonomy): domain Eukaryota; kingdom Metazoa; phylum Mollusca; class Bivalvia; order Venerida; family Veneridae; genus Saxidomus; species Saxidomus purpurata. The sequence goes on from JAFMSR010000011.1 coordinate 31,911,008, forward strand.
ATTAAAAAAACAACAGAAATAAAAAGTGAGGTTTATAGATTGATAGTTTGGTCAAAATAAAAATGATTAAAAAAAATTAAGAAAACCTAGTGTCTATTTAAAGCAACTTAAATCTACATACTTTTTTAAACAAACTATTTAGTTTTGATAAAACTTCTAAATATATCAATCTAATTTTCATTGTTGGATAATAAACTTATCTCTTAAAACAAATACATAAACGTAATCAATTTACGAATTATCTCTACATACACATGTATGAATAAAATGTATTGGGCTAAATGTTCAGTTTAAAGACACATAATCAGATGTGTCTTATCTGATAACGTGTCATAAAACGGTTTAGGGATTACACCTTCTGCGGTATGGGGGTCACTTATAAGGAGTTTGTAATTCCCTTTAAGGACTAAGGAAAATAAAATAACTTTGAACTTAAAGGGAATTACGTAACTCATATGCATGTCAATTCTAAAACAGTTTTCTGTCTTAGATTTGATTGCATTAACAACCTTACATGTAACATCAAAGGCGTGTAACCACAGAAACTTGGGTTCAGTAGAGACATATAGTGAAATATGTTTTTTTTTTAATGAGTCCGTTGACTAACTAAACCTGTTCAGTTTGTATACTGGGTTCTTAAGGTATGTGAATATGAAAAAAATATAAAAGAAACACTATTAGGCTAGAATTGATGTACTGAAACCAAGTGGATGTGTGTGTAACCGGTTGCTAAGTGACTCTAAACATGGTTATATCAATTAATTTGTCATACGTCAAATACTATTCAACCTATCTCCTATTAGTTATTCAAGAAAAACTTTGCAAAATGATAAATCAACTAGACCATGACAATATACATAATAATGTTGGCGAACATCCAAGTTTCGCTAAATGGACAAGCCGACATGTATGTTTTGGACGGTCTATGTAGTAATGCATAATCAACCACGCATTTTATATATTTACAGGTACATAGCTCTCTGTTGGATACTTGCTTTTCTTATATATATGGCTTTCATTGCAACTTACTCAATCAAAGGACCAGGACATCACGAACAGGTTGTTATTAGCATGTCACCGTTAGATCAGAGCCTCGATACAAAAATGAAAAAGAAAGAAATGAGAATAGCGTACCTTAAAGTACCGAAGACAGGTTTGTAGCACATTGGCCTGCATATTATTAAATTTTGGTATGAAAAATAATTTGTCAATGTATCTACCTCGGAATGCAATGGTCTCTGTGGATATGAAAAAGAAATTAATAGCGAAGCAAAAGCACTTTGACATATTTGCAATCCATGCAATTTACGACTATACCTTTTTTACTCATATCGTTCAAAACCCTGTAATCATTGGATCAGTAAGAGATCCACTACAAAGGCTCATAAGTCATATCTTCTACGTAAGAAAAAAGAAAGTTAAAAACTATGACAGAATGTTAAAAACTAACACCACTATACTGAACTCGGGAATTGGTGAAGATATTCAACTCTATAACTTCTTCCTCGAAGAGCTCAATAAAAAGGTTAAAAAGGCGGGACAGGATTTCATAGAAGAAGTTAAATATTTTGAAGAAATATTACACCAGGCTACATTGTTCAGTGATAACGAGCCTTTACATAATGCTACGTACATCTTTCAACCTTCAAAATGGGAAGGCTCCTTATCAATATCTGCAGATCGTTGCGAAACGATTTTTAAATCGGACGTTTATAAACTTAAATGGGGACGTTATACAGACAATGAAGAATACAATGAAGAATACAATGAAGAATACAAATTACGGAAAAGTCAATAATTACACATCATGCAACCCATACATTGATAGACCTAGAGATAGACCTAAAATTTAACAATTCATTAACGATTTGTCCACATTGTTTAATGTTGAGCAACCACAGCACAAAACCATGACGCTAGTATCCTTACGCAAGGCAAAACATATTCCAGATTACCTCTCTCTTTCTTTGAGGTTGCTTTCATCTGGAGTGAGTCTCTTAAAAATTCAAGTTCAGTTCCAGAAGACCTATTTATCGGCGATAGAAAATAATCAGTTTTACACTTAAACTCTCACCTCATTATCTATAATCTCTTTAATTCTCAATAATATGTATGCGGTTACCAAATAGAAATGTCGAACACTTCTTTTTTAACTGTTCAGTATACATACATCAAATAATAAGACTGTTTCATAAATGACGTGTTTTGCATCCACTAAGCAGCAAAACACTTGTTAACGGCCAGCCGTTTTTGACATTTGAAGAAAACTATCGGATAATCACTTCTGTTCAATATTATATATCAAAGCGACAAAACGTTTTTCATAATATAAATAGTTATGATACACACTGACGTTATCACTGACTTGTACTGGACAAGATATTCATTTCTTCTTCTTCTTTTTTTCTTTTTTCTTCACTCTATTTCAATTAATTGAATTAATAAATAAGTATAAACATCAAATTTCAAATATATGGTATATAAAAATGAGAATAAGAAGTGGTTTTATTCAAATCCAAATATTGGGTTTTATTCCTGAATCTTAATCGTGTTATTTCTGACCATCGAACAGCTGATTAAATGATCTGAAAAACAAAAGGTACATGGAACACAATTGTGTTACCTTAACATAAAATGATTTCCTGGTTGTGTCACGGAAGAAGGGGCCTTTTTCATCCATATTCAAGATGTTGCGGGGCTCATAACCCTGGCATACTGTTTCCCTTCAAACTTAGTACAACATCAGCACTTAAATCACCTCTTTCACCAGACATAGTCCCAAAAATAATTAAATTGTGTGGCTTTTCGGAAATGACCCTAACCAACCAGTTGAAGCTTTGAATGTTGTGGTGCCAAAATTGGCTTCAAATTTGAGTGCTTGTTGTGATATGAAGCATCCAAGAACCATTTATGTACCAGCTCGTTAATATCCCTCATTACCAGTCATTCTGCGCATACGTTTTGTATCCCCCGACATATTATTTTCAACATCTGACAACACTTCCGCTTTCCTCTTTAAAATGTTTTGAGGCTGCGTTTTCCCTACGCCAAGTTCATCAGCAATTTTACGCGCACTTTTACATTTTGACAGTTCAATTACACGCACTCGTTTGTCAAGTGTCAACACGTTACGCTCAGACATAATTCCAGCACTTGTGATCACACAGAAATCTGAAAATCCTTCAAAAGCAGCGTTTGTTTTAGAAATGTCAGACAGGGAATGGCAAATATGTATACAAACAGATTGGTTGATATTACTTTTCGTAAATAATCGGTCTTACGTCAAGTGGTAATTTTCTAAAAACAGAAAATTAGTTTTGTACAGAATGTACCGAAAGTTGATCAATACAATGTACTAGACAATTAACACCCGAGGACAAAAGAATGGACGATAATGCTAACGAGATTTGACACCTCTGCACTGAATTGGGATGTTTAATGCAACTTAACAGAGGTCAGTTTGTATAGAAATAATATGTTTGCAACAGAAACGTCAAGTCAAGTCTAGTTAGGGACTGAAATTGATCATAAAAGTTACACTTTCTAAAATTGCCTGGCAGGGAGTTCCACAGTTTAGCAGCAGAATAACGATAACAAATTTTGCCATATTTTATGGTATTAAACGTGGTAAAACAGCTGTGCTGCTATATCTTAAACTTATTTCAGAGTTTCTGACATATACCAGGTCGTGTAAATACATAGGACCTTCCTTACTATTTTAAAAACCTCTATTGCCACAGATCTCATTCGTCGTACTTCAAAGCGACGGAATACCTGATTTTAACAATACGTCTTCATATGTACTTTGATAATCTTCAAAAATAAAACGTAAAGCTCTCTCCTGCATTTTCTCAATTTTCTTGGTATTTGTTTCATTTGTAAAATGTCAAGGTAAATGGCAGAAATTAAGATTTGGCATAATAAAAGACTGGTACATTGTCAATCTGCCAAGTTTGCATAAGTATTTGCCAATACGCTTCATCCACATTCAATTGCATAGATGCTCTTTTACAAATATTTGACACATGAGTATTAAATTTTAACATAAAATCAATGGTTACGCCAAGTAGTTTTATTTCATCTTCACATTTGATTTGAACATTATAAAAGTTGAAGGTTAATTCTTGCTTGTGAGTATCCTTGCAAAGAGCAATAGCTTGAAACTTTTCAGGGTTTGCTTTCATGTGATTAGCAGCAAACCAGTCAATGAGTATAATGCTTTGCTCTTCTAGAGTTTTAACAAGGTCAGATGGTGAGTCACTAACATATGATATAGTATTATCATCAGTAATTGTATAAAGTACCTTTAGTAATGAAATAAAAAGTGTCATAGATAGAAATGTTAAAAAACACCGGGCCTAAAATTGAGCCCTGGGGAACACCCTAAATAATATTTTTAAAACTACTGTATGACGAATCTTATTTAACACATTGCTTTCTATCTGATAAGTAGCTTTTTAATAGGTTTAATAGCACTAGCTGACAAGTTATAATGGTTCAGTTTAAGTAAGAGAAGATCATGGGAAAGACAGTCGAAAGCTTTAGATAGGTCCATTAATACAGCTGCTACATATTTGTGCTCGTGTAAAGCCAGTTTCCAGTCTTCCACTATTTTCAGCAAAGCGGAGTTACATCTATAACCTGGCCTAAACGCGCTTAACATAGGATCAAAGATACTGTCAAGATAATCCAAAAGTTGATACATTTTGTAATATATTGATATTTCAGCGATTTTTTTAAATGACTGGTAGGAGACTGACTGGTCTGTAATTTGATTTGTCTAGGGTGTTGTTTTTCTTGTGTAATGTCACCACTTGTGCAGTTTTAAGAGTGTCTCGAAACTTGCTTAATCCAAACGACCTGTTTACAGGAGTAGCTAGAGGATCTGCAATTATTGGACAGGCATATTTCAACATTTCTACAGACAACTGATCATAACCTGTTGCTTTTTAGCTCAACTGGCTACGCCAGGGTATGCTTTTCTGATTGATGAGTGTCCGTCGTCCGTCAATATTTTGATACAAATGACATCTCCGCTGAAACCACTAGGCCAGTGTTGATTAAACTATGCAGGAATGTTCCTTGTATGAAGCTCTACTAAAATTCCATTCCATGCAGAACTCTAGTTGGTATGGCAACAAATAGGAAAAACTTTAACAATCTTCTTCTCTGAAACCACAAAGGCTAGAGCTTAGATATTTGGCATGTAGCATTGTCTACTAAACCTCTACCAAGATTGTTCAAATTTTGATCCCCGGGAAAAAATTGCCCCCGCGCGGGTGGTCACTTAGATTTGCATAGGCTTATATAGGAAAAACTTCTTCTCTGAAACAACAAGGCCTAGAGCTTAGATGTTTAGCATATAGCATTGGTTAGTAGACCTCTACCAAAATTGTTCAAAATATGACCCCAGGATCAAAACTGACCCCGCACTTGGGGTCACTTAGATTTACATAGGCTTATATAGAAAAAACTTTAAAAATATTTTTCTCTGGAACTACAAGGCCTAGAGCTTAGATATTTAGCATGTAGCATTGCCTAGTAGACGTCTTTAAAGTTTGTTCAAATTATGCCCCTGGGGTCAAAATTGACCTAGCCCAGGGGGGGGTCACTTGTTTACAAAAACGTATATAGGAAAACCTATTAGGTATATAACAATATCAGTGATTTTCCACCAGGCAAGTGGACTTGTACCAAGGTGAGCGATATAGGGCCATCTTGGCCCTCTTGTTTAATATTCATTTTACTAACTTGTTTTACAACAAAATCTCAATCAATAGGCTAAAAAAATAACTGTTCACAATTACCTGGTAATTCATCTATTTTTCTAATACTATTATGATTTTCATTAAAAACAACTGAGGGATCACCAATAGACTTTGCTACATTTACATAAAAATCATTAAAAATGTCACAAACCTCTGTTTGATCATTAATAAGATCGTCATTTTTATTAAGAACATTGTTTTTACTACATACTGTACCCTTGTTTGTGATAAAAGGTTTTATTGTATTCAAGAAATCTTTATTTTTGCAACCTCCTACACATCTTTCAAGAAAATAAGTTTTAATAGATTTCTTTTTTAATTTACCTGTTGTAACAAGATTTCTACAAATAGTATTATTTTCCATTTTTTATTGATTTATCATTAAGATACTTATTGAACAATTGTCTGTTTGATAAACAGCTCTCTTGAGTTCAGAGCTCATGTATGGAGCAGGCTTCATTGGTAACTTTTTACTTTTAATAGATGCATGTTTATTAAAACAAGAAAGAATTCCATTAGTAAATCTTTCTGTAGAAAAATGCAAGTCTTCATTTGAAACAATGGAGGTGAATTCTTTCTCTTGCATATCACTATTAAAGAGGTCAATATCAAACTTATTGAAACTTCTATACTTAATCCATTTAGATTTTTTACCAGGTACAGATGAATTTATTAGCGGGTTGGAGCTACCTTAAGAATGTACTCGTGCATAGCAGGCGGGAAAAGAATCACGTGATTGTAGTTGATTTAGTGTGTAATGGGTATTGAAGAGCCATTCGAGGTTTCGTCGCCAGATCGTTTACATTCAAATTGGATGTGCTTGGTGCATTAAATTGTCAAGATGTCAACATTTCAGACAAAATACAGAGCAGAATTGAAGACATGCGTATATTAGATAAGTACAATATCAGATAGTTACAGATTTTGCTTTAATTTGTTGTGTACTTGCTTTAACAAGATACCCGTATATTTCACGGAAGGAAAGCTTATGGATGAAATTTCTCCACGAGACCTGTTTGCGACAAGACTGCATGTATTCTGAAAAGTCGCAGCATAAATTACATTTTGAATGATTCACTTTGAATATCGGATACAATAATTCAATATTTGATACAGAAAGGTACAAGTTATATTTCACGATTTTTTCATGATCGGGACAAAGTGTACATAAACGGACAGGTAAACAAATAAAATAAGTACAATGTCAGCATGATTTTCACGGAAATTGACTATGTATCATTACGATAAACATAATTTTGGTAATATACGTTTCATGTAAGAGTTTAATGAAAGTTTTGTTTAACTATATCTGCAGGTTACAACATTTAGAGCGATTTCAGCAACGTGTGGTCACGTTAAATCGACAAAAAGAATATCAATATATCCCGTTTCTCGAGCAGTTGTTAGCGTTATACATGTTTTCCCTGGTTCTCTGTCACGTGTACACAGATAATAATGCTTGGAAAAGAGATAAGTATAGTTTGCTTGATTTCAATTACTTCAGGATTGGAATGGATGTTGTGTTTTACACATGCGTTGTTCAAAATTTAATGACGTTATATACTTGCTGCAGCTTTTTCAGTTTCAAAAAGAGAATAGTTACGTTGAAACAGATACTATTTATATATCAAATGAAAATGTTCTTGGGCCATACCAGTATTATGAGAGGTAAATGTTGATTAAGTCGTAGTGATCGAAGTGTCGTGTGAGAACACTTTGTGGTGTGATTTTTATGACAATCGTGTCAATATTAGAATCTATTTATTACTGGGTAATGTATTTAATTTTCAAAGATTCAGATCAAGAACACTGAACAAGGTTCGAGAAAAGGATTCGTCAGAAATATTGAGAAAACAAGAAGCACGTGCAACCTTCTTTTAAAAACAAATACATAAGTTCGAAAACTTGTGTGATAAGAGACATAAAGTTTATGTACTTTACGCCTTCGTTTATTTGTGTGATTTTTTGAGTCGCGTTAAAAGCGTACTAAAGAAAAAATGCAGTTACAACAAATCGTAGGATTGTAGAAAGACAAATGAAGTTGTTTCTTTATACAGCGAAACTGTTTACATTTTTGTTTAACACTTGTTTACATATACCAAGTGTTGTCAATGCAGTTTTCTGCATGACAATATATTTGAACTACATTTGTATACAGAACTTTGGTAATGCGTTCAGACTCTCCTTTTAAATGTTACTTTTGACAGGTGAAGGTAATTGTTGTACCAATGTACTGCGAGGACATCAAATCATGAACATGTAGATTTATACTGTTGTTAAGAAAGGTGTTTATAGTTGCAGAGGATCGATCTTTGGTGTTTTGATAAAGTTATGTTAAGACGTCATTATAGCCCCTGTGCGCGTGTAATCACAATCCTTGATTGCCGTTATGCCTAGAGCCATGACTAATTGATGCAGTAGCAAGAATGCACGCTTCATTCCGGCTTCACTGATTATATTATGCATCTTATAAAATAGCCAAATTGTGTTTTATAATTCTTAAGGCGTATGGAACACCGGTTTGACGCTGGTACTGCTTCAGTAAAAGTTACATAGTAACTTTCCGTTTGATACAATGGCGTCTCTATAATTCTGAGATGGGAATTATCAGCATTTTGTTTAAAAGTAGAACATGAAAGATGTGCTATAATATCATAAATATTGAGCTATAATTATGAAATGACGGATTATTTATAGTATAAGAGAGAAAAGAGGCACTGCTTGCCTCATCATGAGCATTATTGATGGATGGTATATTAGAGAAAAGAGGCCCAGTTTGCCTCGTCATGAGCATTATTGTTAATACAAGAAACTAAAGAGGCCCTGTTTGCCTCATGATCAATCTTGATAGTATAAGAAAAGAGGCCCCATTTGCCTTTTGATGCGCGTTTGTGATAGTATCAGAGAAAGGATGCCCCATTTGCCTTGTCATGAGCATTATTTATAGTATAAGAGACAATAAGGCCCTGTTTGACTGATAAGCATTATTGATAGCACATGAGACTAAAGAGGCCCTGTTTACCTGATAAGCATTATTGATAGCACATGCGACTAAAGAGGCCCTGTTTGCCTCATACGCATTATTGATAGCACAAAAACTAAAGAGGCCCCGTTTGCCTGATAAGAATTATTGATAGTACAAGAAACTAAAGAGGCCCTGTTTGCCTCATACGCATTATTGATAGTACAAGAAACTAAAGAGGCCCTGTTTGCCTCATAAGCATTACTGTTGAGGCCCCATTTTCCTTGTCACGAGCATTATTGATAGTTTAAGAGAGAAAAGAAGCCCAGTTTGCCTCGTCATGAGCATTATTGATAGTACAAGTGACTTAAGAGGCCCTGTTTGCCTCAAAATCAATCCTAATAGTATAAGAGAGAGAAGAGGCCCCATCTGCCTTGTCATGAGCATTTTTGATAATATAAGAGAAAGGAGGCCCCATTTGCCTTGTCATGAGCATTATTTTTAATAAATGAGAGAAAAGAGACAGTTTGCATTATTGATAGTATAACAGAGAAAAGAGGCCCTGCTTGCTTAGTCATGGGCATTGTTGATAGCACAAGAGAATAAAGAGGCCCTGTTTGCCTCATAAGCATTCCGTATAGTATAAGACAGAGAAAAGGCCCCATTTGCCTTGTTATGAGCATTATTGATAGTAAAAGAGAGAAAAGATGCCCTGTACGATTCGTCCTGAGCATTATTGATAGTTTTAAAAAAAAGGATGCATATTTTGCCTTGTCATAAGTATTATTGATAGTATAAGAGGAAAGAGGCCCCGTTTGACTTTTCATGAACATTATTGATAGTACAACCTTGATTGCCTCATGAGCATTATTGAGAGTATAAGAGAGATAAGATGAGCAGATGACTCCGGTTTTTGATATTGAAGTATTATTTATGAAAATAATTATATATTGTTAATATAGTAATAATAATAGATATGAAAAAAAAAACAGATTAAAGAGGCCCCGTTTGCCTTGTGAGGAGGAAGTGGCCCCGTTTGCCACGCTCATGTTATTATATTGAACTTTAATTATGATATGGTCGATTATTCATTGTTTAGCATTATTGATAGTGTTAGAGAGAAAGAGGCCCCGTTTGCCATATTATGAGCTTTATTTATAGTATAAGAGAGAAAAGATGAGCAGATAGTCCCGATTTTATTTATGAAATTAATTATATATATTATTAATATGTTTGTAATGTAATAAAGTAAACAAAAACAAAAAATAGAGAAAAGAGGCCCTGTTTGCCTTGTGAAGAGAAAGTGGCCCCGTTTGCCACGCTCATGTTATTATATTGAACTTTAATACTGATGTGATGGGTTATTTATAGTTTGAAAGAGAGAGATAAAGAAAATCATTAGAGAAAAGAGGAGCACGTGGCCCCGTTTGTCATGCTGAATTGTTTTGATATAAGCTTTAATCAAAAGATGATACGCCTAATGTATGGCTTTTGCCTATCAAGGCATTTATACATGAATCAGTATACACTGTTTACTTTTTCCCCGTTCTTTATGTTTCGACAGTTGGCTGACGGGCCTCATCCCTTGAAATAAGTGTTTTGTTTTTATTAATCCATAATGAAAGTATGGTACATAGGTCATGGTTTTAGGAAGACACATGGTAGCGAAAATATAGGTTATAAATGATTTATGCTCGTTTGAGGGAACTGAATTAGAGCATAAGTACATTTAACTGGAAACCAATTATGTTATGAACATCACTTAATATGCTACATGTAGTATTAAAATTTAATACTTCTGTACACTTATCAGGTTGATTTCTCAGAATAATATCTAAAAGACTAGGATCATGATTTTAAGTAAAACATGTTGGTGTATTTATCAAGTTATTCAAATCATAAACATCAGAAACTTTTGTAACACTTTGACACTTTTCTGGTGCTAAGCAGTTATAGTTCATGTCATGCAAAAATAAGAAATTGTCATATTTGCCTGTTATCTTATCCAATTTTTTACAAAAAATTGTGAATCAACAAAACTCTCGTCTAACTGTATTATTTACCAGAAGATCTTCAATGTAGTGAAACTTTTATCTTAAGGTGGAATGCGCCTCAAATATTTTGTTCGAACTTTCTCATGAAATTTACACTGTGCATAGTTGAAGCTATTTCTGATGGATATCCGATTTCTTTGTTGTGTTATCTCTTACGGTTTCTATGCTGTTATGCTTCAAAAATTGCCACTGACGTCACTTTTTGCACAGCACGCTATTTCATGTTATTCCTCGAGTTTTCCCTCACCGCGCTTTTAATTTTAAATTTATAGACAATATAAAATAACATGCGCCTTGCATTTAAGACGTTCTTTATAATGGTATAAAATTTGATGAAAACATTACTACGCTCGATACGCTAGTCGCGATTATTGTGACGTCAAAACGGGAAAATTCTATCAGGGTTTTGCTTAAAATTTTGCCTTACAATTGGAGTTATGAAAAATCAGCTCGATGAAAAAACGCATACGTTTGATATGCTGTATAAAAATCATTTTACGTTCATTTGATATGATAAAAAGGATGGGTCACCGGCTTACTATTTTTACAATTCCACGAGATTTCACCCCTACCCCAAACGTAGTTTACCTACTTTTGTTAGGGTAAAACTCACAAAGTACAGAAAAAAGTCGTGCGCTATATTCTAACTGAGCGATGAAACACTTCTAGATTTTTCTTTGATTGTTTATAAGTCCAGACCGACTCTGGGACTTCTCCTTGGGTGAACTTGCCAAGACTCCTGACAGACGCAGGTTGAAGAGAGACATACGCAGATACAAGAGAATCCGGGTACCAGACCCTAGCTCTTTTACGAATAGACCCCTTGATTCATTTACATGCCCGGTGTATAGCACCGATACACGTGATACTACCTATTGGTTTCTAATGGGTTGAAAACACTGAAAAGTGTTTCTGAAATGTCCAGTGCCCCGGCCGGGATTCGAACCGGGGACCTCCGGATTGGTAGTCCAGAGCGTTAACAACCGCACCATCCGTCCCATCTATTTGTAAGTTTTATAATCATGAGGCCTGGTTAATTTGCCCGAGTAATAAACTCATTCACAGCTTGGTGTTCTGCTAAGTGCATTGTCGTTTGGCACATCCCCTGTTTCCTTGCCGGGGATCACACGCTGGTCATCTGCCACAATACGGAGTAAAGTCAGTGTCTCATCCTTATTCACATATCCACCCATACCTATATTCCATGATTTAAATCCCGACATGAGACAAGCTTTTAGCGCATACATGAAATTCATCTTAGAAATTGTGTAACGTAATAAATGTTTTCTTGAAATAATCAATAGATAGCAGTCTTTTACATCTGTTTATTCCTCTGTAATTTGGTTTTCTTTCTATTTTTGTGTGTACAGCTTTTTCACATTTATAACTTTAGCGTTACAAATATGAAATAAAGCATATAAAACTTGTGACGGAAACTCATTTCCAACCTGTGATGATTATAAAATATGAAAGATAGTTTAAACAGCCAAATTAAAGTGAAGAAAACATTTCGAACACCCGGACAATCAAAATCGCTATTATTAAATATGACGATAGACTGCAGATGGCATTTTGGTTTGTATCATGCACTATGATTGAAAATGGTCATTTTATCGCACGGAAAATCGAACAAAACTGTGTAGTAAACGTTCTTACATGAAGTTAACACTATGTAGGGAGACGCCGATGTGTAGATGTAAAGCTGCGGACACCTCATTCGAAGGTTGCCGGTTCAAATCCCATCAGGGGAATTTGACCGGGGCCTCTTCAATTCCTCTTGTCTGTGCAACAACTGGTCGTACTCCAGGAAGAATCCATCGATATTATAGTTATTATGGCATGCAAGAGTATGCGACAATGGATGTGAATAACTAAAATTAAATGAAGTAGATATTTTATTTTTCAGTACGTTTATACGTAATAACATTTTACATACTGCTAATTTCATGTCTTTAGATCATTAGTATTTTGTCATAAACAGTATTTATATATCTGACAAAGTATGAATTTGTGCATAAAATTTTCATTATTCCAAGGACACATGTGAATATTGCATTTAAACGCTTATGTCAGACATGGGGTAGGGGTACGAATTCGTAAAATTACGAAATACTAAAGTCGGTGACCTCTAATTTTTACAATGTCAACTAATAGCAATATCGTTTTCACAAAACATATTGAACTTTTACGTTTTTTCATCGAGCCGATTTCTTACAAATTTAATTTTACGCTAAAATTTTAACAAAACTCGAAGTCATTTATTTCCATTTTGACGTCACAAATTCGTGCATAGCGGTTACAACGTCAAATTTTTTACGTCCAATTTTATATCAGTTTGTAGTTCTTATTGAACGATATAAGGGAAAATCAGAAGGTTGGAAATATTTTACAAAGGCAAAACGCTACAGCTTAAAAACCTGCCGACAGCGTAAGAAAGTGCGGTGGTAAAAAAGTGACGTCAGAAGCTATGTTTGAAGCATTACTGTAGAAAAAGTTTACAAGATATTACAAAGAGAAATTCTCTGTGAAATCAGAAATATGCTGAAATATACATGGTGCAAATGTGAGAAGAAAATTCGAGAAATTAATTTGAGGCGCATTCCACCTTAAGCTGTTTATATTTAAGTAAGCACATAAACAATGTGTTCGGATGACTCTTCCTGGTTGTGGTCAGTTTGTCGAAAATATCTTGTGCTGATTTACTCGATGAATAGATGATAGTTTGTTCGTCAATGGGCGCCTACTAAAACTTGAAAGGACAGATATAAATGGTCGTTTAATACGAACAAAAGGCTAATCATGGATCGTTACATTATGTAATTACTGGTCACTGGTCGCGTTAGACAAAAGTCGCTGAATGCAATAGCAAAACAGTGTAAAACAACACTCGGGGGATTCAAAAGCGGTCGTTTAAGACAAAAGTCGCTTAATGCAAGTGGCTGCATGGACAAGCTTGATTGTATTTCTAAAATGCTAGATCATGTGAAATAACTTTCCTCCTATATGTACAGTAATGAAAAGATATGTATACGCATGAATTATATATCTATATGTGAAGTAGAGGATAGGGGCGCGCTTTTTAGTATATTCACATTAATCTCAATTTAAGCTTTTCATAGCCTAAAAATAGTGTATGCATCACTTGTTATATACAAATGTACTGAAGAAAACAGTTTTGGTCTGATTGCTTTACACTTGGTTTTCTTTTTTACAAAAATATATGATATAAAATTTCGCAAAAAACATTTCACTAAACTGTGTATATACAGTACAGCACAGGCGAAACCCCACGCATATGCGTCCATGCGGCATGTAAATAAGAGTCTGAAAGCATGGAGATGCGGCGGGAAATCAAACGCGCGACGCGACATCGCAAATTGTATGTGGCATTCAATTGCCGCATCTGAAAGACAAAATAGCAATCAAGCGCGACAACGAGTCCTGCCGCGTGATGCCGCGTGTCGCGACGTTATGCGGCATGTCATTTTCTATACAGGTAAAAGCGATGAAATAAAAAATATGTACTACATGTATATTGCATTGTATACATGTATAAAACTGTGTTTTTCAATAAGGATGTACAATGTATTCCATATTGTAACCAATAAAATTTCAGTCTTAAATGTTTTTAGTAATTACATTTGTATACCAGTAAGTTTTAGTAACCATAAAAACATGTATGTAGAAACGTGTTTTAGAACTGTGAGATGAAAAAGAAATACCTCAACCCATACGATTATTTTGAATGAATTATCTTAATGCAAAGATCGACAAATACAACATTGAATGACAGAGTACGACCAAGACGACAAATGTTAAGAATAATATTAAAGCATCGTGATCACTTTAAATGTTGATAATTGAAAAAAGGATGCTTAAAAGAATCACGACAGAACTAAGTATTTACTGTAAATTAACGCTGAAATACATGAGAATGGGATTTCCTTATCCACTACTTAATGGACATGGTAGATTTATTTTCACGCAAGTATGCAGAAATAAGTGTAAATACAGAATGGGGATGAAAATATTAATAATCAGCTTTTTCTCGAATTCTACTTCAAAACTGCTATAAATGGATAGAAAATGATCTAACTAAGAAAAAGAATACCCACAACCCTATGTTTATTTTTTTAAATAGTTTTACAGTCATTTTTCGTATGTATGTGATGTGCTTGCTGCTTTTAATTTACGTAAAAATAGCCCGGCAGCGATGAGAGATCATTGCAGCAGTTAAGTATAAGGTTATCTATCACCGGTATTGGGTGGAAATTTGTATCTCGTAGATGAAAGCGCAGTACCGGTATACAGTAAATTCTGCTTATAACGAATTCTCCGGGATCTATCAAATGTGTTCCTAATATCCTTGAGTTCCTTATATCCATATATCGACGTTCCTTATATATATCGAACTAAAATACATATCGAACAAGTATTTTTATAGTCAAATCCCAACCATCAACTTACAGTTGCTTTTGATTTTTCTACCACCTTTTATCTATAACTGTTATCCTTTTCTATATCCGTATGTAAAATAATTGCAAAGATTAATAAAGCATAAAAAAGACGGTTCATGTTTTCATTGGCAATACTGAAACAAAATAATTTTGTATTTGATACAATTGAATGAAGCCGATTTTCGCTCAATAGTCAAAACTTGAATATTTAACATGGTTTGTTTTCTCCAAAAATTGGATTTCACCCAGTCTGCATGCTTTTAAAGAAACGCTCATAATTGTTTACGAAAAATATTACCGTACTTAGCAATTGTGTTGGTATTCTCTTTTAACTAGTTTATCAAAAGGTTATACATGTGAAATGTAGAGGACTATATTCGAAGTTTCCTTATAAACGGAGTACGATATAACGGCATCTTTTTACATTTTACAAAAAAAGAGAGGAAAAATCGGGCCCAAAAGAACTGTTCGTTATAACCGAAGTTACTTTATATCCGGAGTCGCTATATACGGATTTAACTGTAATAAGGTAACCTGCCCGTCTGTTAGAACGACCAAAATACGACTGGAACGGATGTACTTTCCTTCTTGAATTGTAATTCAGTTCAAATCAAATTTAACTGTTTTGAAATCAAACCTTAGCACGAGGTGTTTATGTTACATGTGTGTATCACAATGTTTGATGTTACGTCAGTAAATTTTACTTTCAACAGTGCGATCTTTTAAAAAAAAACATCTTTATTATTTTCATAAAACATCAAACACCTATACGTACAAAAGCCGGTTGTGATCCCGGTTTATAGCTCTTAGGTAGTTGGTAAAATGTTGGTGTCTAACTCCGAGTGTAGGAATCGATATGCATGTACGTACAGAAACCGGTTGTGCCCCCGGCTCGAGCTCTCACAATGTGGTTTAGTTCTTACATTTATCTACTGATTATGTGGATGCAGTCAGCGCTGAGAGATTGTTGTTTTGATAAAGTAACAATTTTCATGCTAGCAGCAATTGTTCTGCATGAATTTTCAATCAGTGCAGATCATGACCAGTTCTGCACCGTACGAAATTCACCAAATTGAAAGCTGGAAATGCCTACTTTAGAAACTTAATGTAGTACCGTACATTTAAAAGAGTTGATGCCGATTTGTTGTACATTCAGACGGCAAATAATTGTCAGTTCTTATATTTATAACAAACATATTGTTTTTGTCGCAACGTATGACGAAAAAAAAGGAACATACGTATACATGGTAATAGTTCATTCAAATGCAGTAAATCGACAGTTTGCGGTTATCATCTGTTTCAGTATATATTTAAGATTATTGTGTCTGTTTAGCTCAAATCAGAGTCCAAGAACGAATAACTTATTTAGTTTACCTCGATCAGTTTCTACAATAAACTTATTAATAACAGAGTTTTAAATACTTTACACTAATATAATCCTGTCTTAACTACTTCGACAGTAAATTGCCAATGATATCTGTTTTAGCCGATTATCTTACTTTATGGTTCATTAAAATGAAAAACATGCTGACAGTACTGTAGACAATGGCAATCATCACTCTTTGTTAATAGCAGCAATAAGTGTCTACTCAATTAAGATGTGACACTAATTATCCCCAACTTCAAGGCAAGAGTCGGAATCAATTTTGTTAAAATACATACATCAAAACGACGAGAGAATTATTGATAAGCAATAATATTATAATTCTTGCGACAAACAACGATATAACGATGTAATTAAAAGTTTAGAATAAAAGAACAAAGTCATGAAAATGTTACAAATTTTATTTATATACAATAATTATTTTTTAAACATACTCGAAAGATAGTAAACTGCAGTAACTCATGCAAAAATTCTATAAAATTATATCTTATAAAACCTTTTATAGAATTACATGTACATTTTGTACATTGTGCAAAAGGCATGAATTTTTAAAGGAAAAATTAATCCTTTACACCGCGTCACGCGGCATGGTACTTGTCGCATATCGCAAATGACACGCGGCATATAGATGCCGCATATACAATCATATGCCGCGTGATGCGACATGGTTTTATTGCTCCCGCGTTGTAAAACCTCCCGCGCTATAGCGCGGCAAAAACGGAATCCGCCTGTGCTGTATGCAATTTATTTAAACTGAAATTTCACAAATTTTGAAACTTATAAACGATTATATAACAATCTTACGTCTTCCATTTATAAATTTAACCCATGGATCCTTGCATACAAGTTAGGCATCTTGCCACTTCGCCACTGTCTATACAATGTTATTTTCAGTTGGTGAAAACTGTTTGTAAATTGAAATAACGAAAACACACTCGAACGTAACGGTAGATATTGTCGAAGATTGTCGCACAATACATGCAATAACGCTCTGTCCATTCAAAACAAAAACACTGGTACAATGAAAGATACATGATAATTGTGTGCACTTACAGATTTTTTCTATCATATATGTTTCAGAGTGGCCAATGTCTTTTAAGCATGTTCTTTAACCAAAATGAAACTATTTTAGATGTGGATAAATTAAAATATCTTATGTATGAGATTCGAACAAATTGCAGCAATGCATGCAGCTAAACTCGTACGTTTCTGGACTAAGTAAATATGTACTACTACAAGTATATTTATTGTAAAGACATAATGCCCATAAACACTTTCTCAAGATACGGTTTCTTATTCGATAAAATCTGTGTAGACGATTGGATAAAACTGTTTAAGTTTATGAGCGGAAAATACTAATTGTACCAAATATGTGTAACTCAGTGTATTCATTGGGCTGTCTAGCCAACTAAAATAAGTGAGAGACATATTGTGCTCAAACATGTTTTGACTAATTGAAGTGTAGGTCAAGATGCGTGAACAATTGCAAAGGTGAATCACAATGCCGTTCCGATCAGTTGACAATGTCTGTGATACTGGCCGTATAACGGTGGCTGTATTTTTTTTTCAAACCAATATACGTGTGAACTTTTAGGATCGATGAATCCGACTGTCCGTCTAATGTTGTCCACATGTGTGTCAAATAACATAAACAGTTTCATCAAATTTAGCCAGAAACATTCTGGCATTGTGCTGTCTTAAAGTTGTTCAAATGGTTTCGGTTGACTAAACAACATCGCTACTAGAGCTTACACTATATATATATTTTTTTTTATCTCTAAAACCGTTTGGCCCAGAGCCTAAATAGTTGGTATTAGGCATCATTTAGTAGTTCTCTACCAAGTCTGTTCAAATTATGGCCCTGTTGTCAATATTTGGCTCGCCCGTGTCGTCACTTGCTTTGCATAGAGTTATATAGTAAAAACTTGTAAAATCATCTTCTCCAAAATCACAAAGGACAAGTTAGACATTTAACATGCAGCGTTTTCTAATATGAATCTACCAAGTGTGTTCAAATAATGACCCCTGTCAAAATGTACCCCGCCCTGGGGTCACTTGCTTTTACAAAGGTTTCCATACGAAATTGCTTTAAACTGTTTTCTGAAACCACAAGGTTCTTTAGTTTAGATATTTTAAATGTAGACACCACCCCGAGGCTTCAATTTTAGTTATTCATTTAATTAATAGGAACATTTGTAATAAGAGGGCATGATAGCCTTATAAAGCTCACTTGAAAATGATTGCATTTTAGAATCAAAAGGTCGAAATCAAGGCCGGTCATAAGAATATTAGCAATAAGCTTGTAAAACTGCATCAATAGTCCATTTCTTCGCTCTGGTTTGAAGAACAGAAAGTATGCAAAAGATCAAGGTCATCCAATGTCAAAGTTAAAATCTGCATTCAAAACTGTATATATGGTTTAATGTTCCTGCTATAACTTCAAAAACAGGAATGTAGGTCGGTAAGGCAAAGGGCAATTTTGCATGTAGACTTTAACTTCGACAATGGCTGACATTGACTTTGATTTTTGTTTTGTTTTTGAAACGACAGCTAAGAAATTATGGATACTTTTGCATTCAGATTGACCATTGGTCAAGTTATTGTTTTTAAACTAGAGATGTGAAAATTGGACTATTCCTGGATTAATTCTGGATTCATTATTGTGAATTATATAGTAGATGAAACTGGAAAAATTAATGATAAATACATATTTGAAACATGAACTGATAAATGTAACTGGATTTTCGAGATACAAAAAATAAAATCAGCAATGCCTTAAACATAGACACAATTTCTGAAGCATCAGTAAAAAAAGGTAAGAAAAACTCTATGCATAAATTAACAACCTTCTTTTACAAGATCTATCAAATAGATACATGCACTTCAATTGTATCTAGTAAAACAGAATAAAACAATACAAAATATAAACTTATACATAAAATAATAGCCACAAATGAAAATCTATATACATGGAAAATATTAAACTACCCTATTTGTACTTGCTATGGATACAAATATAATTTAGAACATTTCTTTATTGCTATGAATTCTTAAAATAATGTTGGACATTAAAGCGTTGTGGTATTCCCAGATCCTTAAACAATTAAGAATTTATAGTTCAATGGTACAAAATTGACTTTGTTGGATATAAATTCATAAACATGCTGATCGTTTACATTGGTTTTTCAAAATATAAAGGTTACCTTTGTAGTAAAAGAAGATCGTAGTCATATAATACTCTTAATACATGTATATTAATACATGAATTGCATTTCTTAATTAAATACTACGAACATCATTGAATTCCCTGAACGTTTCTGGGGAAATTCCTTTAAACAGTGAATTTAATTTTTGGTAAATTTAATAGGAAAAACATGTGTGGTTTTGATATTGTTTTTTCTTCTTGTTTTGACTGTAATACTGTTTATGTTTTTTGTTTAACTGAAAAACAAACGGGCTGGCGTTTGTCTGTTCCAAAAAATGAAAAAAAAAGAAATGTGGGCTATTTGTACTGTTTTACAAACCGATCTTTAAAATTCCTATGACCAACTTTGATTATGACTTTTTAACGCAACGGTGAGTGACATAGGGCCGTCGTGACCCTCTTGTTAAATCACCTTATCATTTTATTTCGAAATGCATTTCCGTACAAACTCTTTTTTGTTGCCAAATGGGAAGTTTGCATCTATCATATCAAGGAACAAGTGTAAAATCTCCGTCTATACTAATGTAAAGCTGTTGAAAGGTTGTTAAAATGGAACGAAGATCAGAGAAGATGGGGTTATCTGAAATCAAACATTAATAGTACCATATAAGAAACATTGTAAGGATTAGATCAATGGCTGACCAGTTTAAAAGTGTTGATTTTTACTGTATATTTCTTTTACGAGAAATTTCACGGCTTATAATTCATTTAAGTTTAATAGTACAGTATATGAGGAAAATTTGCAATTTTAAGATATTCAGCCCATAACAGTCAATTTTTCAAAGGCCACGAGAATTGGTATTTTCGTAAAAGCTATAATACTGCTCAAAATGACCAGAAAAAGTACGGTCAAGAAAAGTCCTTAAAACATGAGACATGTTTAGAAAATTAAAAGGAAATAAGTTATGGTCAACCATGTCTTTCATTTGTGCATGAAAACACAAATTTATCATATCAAATTTATCATATCAAATTGATTGAAAATCATTTAATGACCCGCGGGTCAAAACATGTGTTGTCATTTGTCAACTGTGTTCAATAGGGATAAAACTGTTGTATATATTTATGTTATTTAGCTATAATTTTCGCAATGCTTTCTGTTAACGATACCAAACCATTGGTGAATGTATTACATTTAATTGCGTTTATTATTATAATATTGAAAAATATTATCATTTTAACCATATCCTTTCAGTGATTCATATTCAAATCTTAGAAGAAATTTACAGTCTAATTACAAATATATATGGAATTTCATATCCCTACTCCCATCTTGTAAATTAAGATTCACCGAATGGTTTATCAGAAAGAGTAATTTGTCAATATTCAGTAACCATTATAACAATTTAACATAATATTGGTAATAAAGTATTCGGTATACACTGTAGAGTTACAGTAACAACACATAAGTCTTTAAATTCCACTAACTAATGAGCCTGCTGAAGAAGTATTAGTGATGCATATAACTCCAAAGTTTAAAAAAAATGTGAACAAAAGAAGGCAAAAGCAGATACCAATCAAAACAAAATTCGAATATTTTTAATTGGGATGATGAATTTTTACCGTCTTGATTTTCAAATAACCAGATCAGAAATCAGCATTTACCGAATACGGGCTTTTCACAGACTTCTCGTTCTTGCGTACTCTTCAGCGTTAAAGAGGACAATGATGGGGCAGTTTCGGCCCGATAACGGAAGCGTATTATAGTTTTAATGTATCATGAATGAATAATCCTATGATTAGCGTGTATTTTGTAACTTTAATTGTAGAAAATCATGTATTTATAATATGGAGAAAAGAAAACAATCGCCGGCGAAGGCTTCATTTACAATTTCATGAATCTGCATAAATGACTACTGAAATTAATAAAATTTCAGCATTTCAACAAAATATTAGTAAAGTGTTGCAATAATACTGAAAGGGGTAATTAAAAAGAGAGAAAATGCTTTAAAAATGCTAACATACTTCTGCAACTTGCAGTAAATAAACGGGTGTACGGGTACTTTTTATTCATTTATTCTTCTACTTTTCAGGGTAAAAGTATAGATTAATCATTAAGAATATCAATTCAAAACGCTGCTGTTTCTTACACAAAATGATTTCTTTTTTTGAAATACGAAAATAATTCTCATAGTTTTAAAAGTGTTGTCATAGTACCAAATAATGGTATTCATATGAAGATACAAAAAAATAAATGAAAAACGCGACGCTGTCGTTTTCTTTCTTTTGACATGATTAATACTGTATAGATCTGTAAAAATATAAATTAATATCTATTAATTTCAACATTATATCTTGTTTTAACTAAAAGTTTAACATCGTCATACTATTTAAAAGATATTTAGACAGAAAAAAAAGACCGCTTTGCATGCAGTTTTATTTAAGTTAATATGGACCAAATGTCTATTTAGGTCAGTGCAGTTAATTATCACGCCTGTATATTAAAACTATTAATCGTTGCAGAGATTATTAAATTCTTTAAATCATATCCCCATTTAGACGAAAGGGGAACATTAAAAAGGTTTAAGTAAAATATTTTTAAAACTGTTACAGTACCATTTTATGAAAGAAAATAACCGCCGAGTGAATGTGTCTGTCGTTTACTTTTTGCATTGATCATTCTAAATTATAACTTTAAATATATTTGAATGATTAAAAGAATAATATATTATTAAACATCAGTAAATGAGGTTTACCAATCTCGTTAAAGTGTTCTATAAAACAAATATAAATGATAAATCAATATATCAGTATATATCGCTTATGCAGTGGCGTGTAACTGTCCCCTCAGTTGCTAATACGGTCGATATTCATTGATGTCGAGCATGCGCAGAGGTCTATGAAAAACCCGTATTGTTTACCTGGCTGGCAAAGATGAGTAAAGATAAGAAAATGTAAATAAAAATGGGTTTTGCGGGATATGCTTAGTTATGGGCTGAAAACCTTAAGATTAACAAACAAGGATGTAAACAACTAAAAATCTCAATGTTAAATCCTAACAAAAACGTTCATTTTAGATTAGATCTACAAAAGCAAGACAGTATCTTTATATCTAATATATTATCAGTACAAAGCTTCAAATACGAGGCATCTTAAATGAGCACAACCACAAAACCATGAAAGTCATTCCCAATCATATAAATAACAGCAGTTAAGATAAAATAGTTTCAATGGTATAATCAAGGCTTTAGAACATTAATGTTGATCTTACATGCCGTGACTAGTGGCTAAAATATATCTACGTTGCAGCACGTACTTTTGTTTTTGTGCAACATTTTATTACAACATCTCGATATGTTCAGATATTTTTCCAGCTGCCTGTCCATGTATAATAGTATATGTGAAAACAAAGTACCCAAATTCAACGACATTAAATATAAGATAATAACGTATTGGTGGGCAATGTGAAAGTACCAATTTCTTATTAATAAACGATATGTCCTTGATATAGACAATTTTGCTTTGAGACAAAGACCATGAACTGTTATATACAAGTCTACGCTCACAGTTCTAACCTGACCAGATTGTACTATATTGTTTTCGTCTCTTGTAAAACGAAAGTCGTGGTAACGTCAGCGCAACAAAGCAAAAACTGAATAAAAAGACAGATAAACAAACAGCCATTTTTATCTGAGAAGACTCAACCATGGTTTAGGCAATTATTGAAAATCAACCCGGGTTCATTGAATGTCAACTTCCTGTCAACTAGGCGTAGAAAACACTGGATGGTATAGGATCGTGTTTATAGTAATTAAAGAAACGTTCATAACTTTAGAACCTATGAAATTGTATTTTTATTTCATTAAAACTCTAAGTGTCTTATTGCTTTAGACTAACATATTTAGATGAAATATACTTTATATTAGATACGAACGAGAGAAATTCTGAAGTGTCTTTCAAATGGATGGTGGAGGGCATCTTGGTGTAAATTTATGTTGGTAATTACTTTAAATTGGCGATTTAGAAGTTATTTAGTAAGGTAAACATCTCTGGGTTCAAAATGGTCGTATTTTCATTATCGTGTTTCTGATTTTATCTATTTTTGTGTGAACTCGCTCGAAAAACTTATGACCAGCGTATCTGTATCAAAAAGTTGTCGTCTATTATAAATGTTTCGTCTGCGTTTGAAAGGGGAAGCACGGTGTCAATAAAATATATGAAACCTTTATGAAATTTGAAGAGACCTGTCTGACTGGAGTTAATGCAGATTGAAAGTATTAATACCATAAAAGTTAAACAAAGCTTTTATTGCAACAAGTAAAATGTAGAATAATATTGTTCTATGTTAATAATGAAAATTGATACTGCGTTAAAATGTAATATTGAAAGCTTAAACACTTATCTTTTGGCAACTTGCAGTTTTACGCAATGTTGCTAAATAATCTTTTGATACAGCTAAATGGGTAATGTAACTATGTAAAATAAAACTCCTTAGATACTCAAATTTTGTCAGGTACCATGATGCATCTGAGTCATACTAGGATCTTGGCAAGTTCACCAGGAGATAATTCCCACCGTCGGCCGGGACTATATAAAATCAAAAGAAAATTGCTTGTATATTTGTTGAAATAAAGTTCATATAACTTTAACAATCTGTCACCCAGATCAATAACATTCTATTGAAAAAACAATGTAGGAATGTTTGTTTAATTATATATTGAATTCCCGTATACGCTGTAACAACTTACCTGTTACATTAAGAAGGACGTATTAATTAGTGCTAAGTTTTTGACATTGACAATATTTTCTAATACTTTTCCAAAGTAAACTAAAAAAAATTGGCTACCTGTATATTGATTTGAAAATCTGAATAACGAATCATGAAAATGCATTTTAAATGCAAACAGAGAACATAATTAATTTATTTGAGAAACAACAGTATACAGAGTGCAACTATGTGTCGTCATGACATCCCGTTAATATTGTGGCGGAAGCATACCCCCACTCATCTAACTAAAATAGGCAATGTCAGCTGCGCTGTTAAAGTCGAGTTTATCATAAGACTTCATCATAAGCATCTGACCTCAAAGCAGTGATTAATCTTACAACGTATCACTAGATAAAACATTACACATATGTAAAGAAATTCAATATATATAAATCTCCATCGCAAATTTTGGCTGCACGACTTGTTTTGCACTGAATCGGGCGAACCTGCCACACTGTATGACTAACACGACCACGTAACCACGTGACTCGGTGAAAACCTAACAGGGAGGAAACAAGTGCTTCGTCTAACCAACGACTGACTAAATTGTGAAGCAGGTTTTGGTTGGGTTAAATGTTTGCTTTGACCGGCTTTAACAGCTATGAAAATAAAAATACAGTACAACCTCTCTATAGCAACACCAAAGGGAACATCAATGTTTTGTTGTTGATGAGATGTTGTTGCTCTATGGAGATTAATGTGTTCAGATATAACTGCTTTGGGAAATAAAACACATGCCTTTGTATAGCGGGGTTTGCTCTTCGGAGGTGTTGTTTAGAGAGGTTGGACTGTATGAACACTAACTTACTGAAAAAAACTCATTCAATCTATTTGATTCCATAGCAATAACAACTTTTGGATTCGTTCAAGGCTTTGCTAAAACAAAATATGCTAATAACAGACACTTCTAGCATCCTAGATGATTATAAAAAGAAGAACAGAATAAAGTTTAACCGATATGTCCGATGTTCTTTGAGGGAAACAAGGAGTAATCCTCCTGAAGAATTACGGTTGTAACCTCAGAGTACAACACGAGCCTACCCGGTAGCCCTGTGTTCATCTGACTGCATCGGGCAATTGTCCAGTTGTAAAACAAGTGCTACCATTAACACAGCTCGTGAGAGGACACAGGGAATATTCAGGTTGGACTACATCAATTAAGAAAGTTTTACCATAATAGAATAATAGGTTCGTAGACAAACTTTGACATGGTGAGCAAACATAATGGCTTCTCGCTGCCAAATATGTCGTTTGCTACCTCATTGCGCGTGACTCAGGCTCCTTGTTGCACTACATTCAGCAAAAGAAGCATGACGTTCACAAATACTGCATTAATTGCTTCCCTGGTGATGTTATATCCCTAAGAAAACAATATACATGGCACTTTTATCAGTTTTCACCTTCATGGTTGTCATTTTTTCGTCCTCTCTATTTTGAAAAGATCATATGTGATATATCTTACAATACCTGAAACACGGATTTTGACAAATGAACAGTGATTAGCACGTTAATTTTTACACTGACAGTTATAAAATAGAAATGTGTTATGTCTTAATCCAAAATCACTTCGGTCTAAGAATTTGCAAATTATTGGTATTGTGTATGTACGTGATAGTCGTCCTTTACGGTGACAGGCTTCGACGAATATGTTGGAGATATCTAACTCAAGAGTTTCTTCGAGGAAATATGCTATTACATCTTCACAGTTTCATTTATTAACTCTTGTTTAAACCTACGAAATATAAGATTGTTCCTTCGGCTTTTTACCTCTTGATCTATGTTCTTGCCCTCGAGAGTTTTGAGTCTCCGTTAAATCAAATAATTTATCTAGTTTGTCATCAGTGTTTAGTTTGCTGAATTCTGCTTTAGTTATGGTTTGAGTGTTTAGAGGTTAAAATGTCCCACCTGTAGAGTTACGTTTACGTTTATATCCCGATCCATTGTCTTCAAATTGACCTTGGCGCGAAATCAGGTGACCACATTTATAGATAATGCCAGTATACAAAGCCAATCAGTAAAGTTTTATCTTTCAAATTTTCAAAACTCCAGAAATTGTACGTGGTGAAGAAGAAGATGATGACGCAGAGAGTGTTGACAATGACAATTAACTACATTATATGTGATTGCGAACAAAATCGATGAGTCTTTGGACTTACTTTACAACTTAATATGTGTAAATGATAAGTGTTATTAATATATGCCATGTCTATGTATGTGCGCGTGTGCGTGTGTGTGTGATTTTATTCACATGTATTTGAGAGACAAAAAAACATTTGATAAATAATTTTGTCTTGACACTGTTTATGTTATTAAAGTGTACAGTATTTCTTCCCGTTTGCCTGTATGTGTTGGGCCTTGTTAAAATGTCCTTAAATATTGCTTAGACTGATAAAATCAAACTACTTGTCAAAAACCTTTTACCAACCAACACAGTAGTTTTCAACAGTTCATTATTACAACATCATGATTTATCAGATAAAAATATTATCTGAACGTACAATATTCTATCATATTTTGTAACGATGAGAAATAGCATTGCAGAAGAAGTATTCAACCGTTATAGAGTTTAATTGATTATAATTGTCGGATCGACTTGCATATGTATAAAAAAGTGAGAAGAACATTCAAATAGCAACAGACTTATATCTAAATCCACCAACCAGACTTATATCTAAATCCACCAACATAT
The DNA here is from genome assembly GCA_022818135.1 of Saxidomus purpurata. Classification (NCBI taxonomy): domain Eukaryota; kingdom Metazoa; phylum Mollusca; class Bivalvia; order Venerida; family Veneridae; genus Saxidomus; species Saxidomus purpurata. The sequence continues at coordinate 31,938,235 of JAFMSR010000011.1, forward strand.
AAAACTCTGCTAAGTAATTTCAATTGTACGTAGCATTTTGTATGCAGTAGCTGATTATAAAAACAGAGGCTAGTCATTGGCTAAGACCCCTGCTGTGAATACACAGGTCTGTTTGGACCCCTGTGATCACATATATCACATTCCTGTTCAATTGTCTTTAAAGGCACATGGGAGTACAGTTAGATCTTTGTATGTTTACACAATTAGTTTTCAGAAAATATGTGGAATGACACTGTTGTATTGGACATAAATCATCACTCATAGGACAAGAGATACTTCGTACTTTTTCTGCGAGTTGCAGACAGATTGGAAGTAGTGGCTTTGAAGTGGCTATCTCAAAAACTTGTTTAGAATTTAACTAAAATAATAATTTTCATACAGTTAAATTAAACCTAATGTCATAGACACTAGTTTGAATCATTAGTCCAGTTAAAGTAGAATTTATATTTCTGTGTTGACTTCATTATAGATAATATACAATGTTTACTTTTCAAAAGGGTATTTCATTTAACTTTTAAGTAAGCGATATTGTCACAGGTCACATTTTAGCTGAGAGTAAATAATCAAAACATTTTCAAATCAGATTTCAAAAAGTAATTTTTTCTTTAATATCATAGACACCAGTTTGAATCATTATTCCAGTTAAAGTATGATTTACATTTCTGTGTTGATTTCATTATAGATAAAATGTACAATGTTTACTTTTCAACAGGGTATTTAATATACCTTTCCAGTATGCGATATGGTCACTTGTCACATTTTAGCTTATAGCAAATGATCAAAACATTTTCAAATCAGATTTCACAAAGTATTTTTTCTTTAATGCTAGTATTTCAGGTAGTCATTTCATTCTTCCATTTCAACTTTACAGGGTTTGTTTAATAACATAATGCATACTTTTTCTTAAAATGTTATTCAGTTTATCCTGGATGTTTTAATTCTATTTTGAGTAGTGTTATGTTTATCATTTGTCTTTGTTCAAACAGTAGTAAAATTCTATGTAAATTGTTAATTCATGTTTATAATTGTGTAGTTGTATAACCAATCATTTACTCAATCATATGTATAAATCAACGTTGATTTTATTAATAAAAATTTGAACTTGAGTTAACTGTTTGTGTTTGGTTTAAGAGAAGGACAGTATTGAATTTTACCTTACCATTGCCCTCAGGAGGAACCAGTACTACAATTCAGAAGTTGTTAAGACAGTCATTTTAAGTGTAGTAGAATGTATCAAATTAAATGTGTAGTTCAATACCTTCTCCACCTTATGTTGTAACGTCAAGTAAACATTTCCCTATCAAAACATAGTATACTAAATGCCTCTCTACATACTTTGACGAAGGGATCCTGCTGTCTCAAGTCCACACTTTCAGTTGTTTAAAACCTAGCGGGTTGAGAACTTTTCACTAGCCAAAAGCGGATCGGGGCCTATTAGCTATGGCTCATAACCCAATATCGGACTGGGGTTGTTGACTAAGAAGGGTACTGAACCATTCACCGGATAATGTCGCCTGGGGTCAGCAGATAAGGATAAAGGTCACTTAAAGTCATGAGATAAGGGCCTGCCATAGCAACGGATTGCTAGTGTTTCAGGCTGTATGTCTAAAATCACTCAAATTAAGGGAAAATAATAAACTTGTTCATGCATTTACACAGACAAAACGTTTCTCCCTTGGGTTTTAGGTTATTCTCCTGAGGTCATCACCCAGTATATAGTGGCGAGTTTCTTTCATGTGCACAGTCAATCAACTGAGCTTCTATCCTCCCAGCGCTTGACTATATATATTTAGCGCTTAACAACATATCTGTTTTTAGAACTTGGTAAATAGATTATAGATATTAAATTTCGCCACTTCAACCAGTTTGATGGTGGAAGAGAAGTGCCACAGTCGATTCAGCCCGTACGCAGTCCATGTATTCTGCTAAGCGGTAGGCTTAAACAACACCAAATTATTCAATTGTGAAGTATACTGGTAATTTTATCAAGTTTAAAGATAAAAGGCGATAACGTAGTTTTGTAAACGGTCAACTGTTTTTCTCCAGTAGAAAGCTCCAAACATGGTTTGAATTCCAAACAGGGTTTGCTTCACATAATTTTTATGAGCTTATATCATGGCTCTCTTGTTATGTTCATACATGCTATCTATGCGGCATAACCCATTGGATGCCTTTTAAGCAACTTGTTTTATATTTTCGTAAACATTGAATGCAGTGCAATATGTTGTAGAAGAAATTAAGTGACTATTTAAAGTTGATAAAAATAGCTTTAAATATCTTTCTTTTCATTTTGAGATAGTGAAATCCAGCTCCTTAGTTCGAAATTTCCTTTCCTGGTAGTGTTTTCATTTTTTACAAAAACTCTTAATCGAAAACATATGTAAAGTTTCATGACATGAACAAATGGAAATTGAAAAGACAGTCTAAACAAGAACTATCTGTAAAGACGATGATCGGCGCGATTTTGAGTATATGGAACAGATAAGTAGCTAGACTTCATAGTAATAATTATTGTCAAATTTTATCACAATGCAGTAAGTTTTAAAAGATGAAGCGAGGCCAAGATTTTCTATTTACATGTCCATGTAATATTGATCTTTGATATACTGGTGCTTTCTGTCAAGTTTTATTAAATCCATGAAGGTGTTAAGGAGATACAGTAAATAATAAACAATTTTTTTTAAGGCGGGACGAACACAGTCTCATACACAGGGGTCAAGGTTGCTGTTATGCTGCGCTTTGATTAAGGTCTGATCTCCAAATCATGGTCATTCTTATCAATCTTTAGCCACAAAAAGCGACAATCCCCGTCCGGGAATATAACCCGATCTCCGGCGTGATAGGCGGGAATATATGCCACAAATGACAAACGTATTAACTATGTATGTGGAAATGCATCATCGAGGAAAACAAAATTAATCCTTGCGTTTCTTATCAAATATGTTACAAGAAATTTTGACCGATGTGCACTGGTCGATAAAGTATAGTTACTTTACACTAATAATTAACATTAGGTTGGAGGTAACAGCATATTAAGTTGGTAGATTTGAGCTGTTTACGTACTTAAATTATAAAATAATTCAAGAAAGACTTAAAACGCGAAAGTATTTTATTGTCCCTTTTCATTCGGTATCATCCAGTTAAAGATTGCGTTACAGAGTAAATTTCTCAATTCAAAAAATGCTATACATTCTACTTGTCATTTCTTAGGCGGTTGAAATGTTACCAACTTCCGGTCAAAAGCGAGCTTAATACGGCTGCGCCGAAAAAGGTGCCTTACATAGATTGTTCTCAATATAAAGAATGTTTAACATTCTTCGTGTCATTTCATTCGCGGTTTAAAGGTAACCGACTTCCGGGAAAAAAAGAGCTTAATACGGCTGTGCCGAAAAAGACTATCCCTATAAAGCCCTGGTAAGCTTAATTCTGTATGTTCAATAAATATCTGGGTGAATGCTTAATATAAATGCTGCTAATTTAAAACTGGCTACACGGGAAAAAACAATACTGTCTATAGGACCGTAATTTTGTCTATGGGACTATAATTCTATTTAATTTGTATAGTTTAGTTTAATTATATATATTTTATGGTAAATCGTTTGACATATACATACATCATTAAGACAATTAATTCATTCAATTGTAAAATTTACAAATGAATTTGACCAAGAGTTACCAACTCAATGAACAGCCCGTTCCATATGATATAATATTCACATAAGTGCAACCAAAAATCAGGATAAATCACATCAGTCAAAATATAGAGAGAATGAAAAAAAAAAAAAGGAATATTGAACGTAAATTGGATCATCTGTGTTGTTCAACCGGCTGCTGCCCTCGACCGGCTGCACCCCGGTCTTGATTTAATTTGAATAGATTCACATACACTCAGATAGCTATTTCTACTGGTATTTGTATTTATTAAACATGGTAACAACTTACGAACATAAGCGAACATGGCTTCTCTTCTCTCATACCCTCACGGCGATGGATACCATCAGGAATGAGGTGTCGAGAGTGATTAATATAAGTTGAACAACTTGTTTCACAATCGACCTAAAATAAATTAGTATAAACTAACATAAGCGGTGTGATATATATGCCGGTATTACAAAAATACTACACAAAGTACGTTTCACTCGGAGAACATTAGAAAAGGTTATTTATGTGACTACTTTCAATGAAATTGCCAAAAATAAGAAAGGCTTTCTGGCAATTCGTTTTCTTGAAGAAACATGTTGAATGTGAAAGAAAGGCATATGTCAATATTGTTGTAGAGTGAATAGAACATGGTTCTATCATTATCCTACCAATACATTTATATTACGAAATTAGTAAATTCAAAGTGATCCTGGGACTTTAACTAAGTGATTGTAATAAAGTTCCGTTTTATAAATCTATGTCACTGTAAGCAAAGGTAAATAATCGACAGGCATAAAGACTCTACATAAGAAAGAGGACATACATGGAAAATGTTCGACACATTGCCGAGTATAAAATTTCTAAACCTTCACTATATCTTAAATAAAACAAGATTTCTATTGCAATAGCAATAAAATGCTACTAAAGTTCAGACGAACAATTACAAATGTATATGAAGTTTGCTTGATTTATGTTTGAAAATTAGATTTCCTTTCAACAAATCATCTTGAGCACTGCGTGTACATGTATTTAACAGTATTTAATTATATTTTGCAGGAACTAAGGATTTAAGTATACCTAGCAAAAGTGATCAAGAGTCGCACTTATTATCGTTTAGTGTTTGTAATTATCCGTCAGAAAATGGTCTTATTAAGAAAATGAATACCCACAACGCTATGTTTATGTCAAAAAAATAAATAAAATTACAGTCATTTTTTGATTGCTGGCTGCTCATACTTACATAAAATAGTCCGGCAGCGATGAGAGATAAGCGGCAATGATAAGATCATCTATCACCGGTAAATTGGTCTTAACAGTATTAACGAATCCGCAACCTATGCCTCATAACTTTTTCTAAGCACAAACGCGATTTTGTTAGGTTTCAAGCTAATCATCGTGTTAGTTTATTTCATTATTATTAGTTTATTATTTCAACACTACTTAACAAGATACAAGTGTTTGTGAACAGTATCTACTGATACTTTTAACAATTAATAATAATTCAATTAAGTGTATTTGTTAAGAATGTCATGCTTTCAGTGAAATATGTATATTTACAATGCATTGCCTTTCAAGGCAATTGCCATCCATTTGTTTGTCAATTATCCATAAATAGAAATTAATATTAACGGGCAAGCCGGTATTACATTTGTATACACTTGACATATGCTTTCATTGTACCCAACGCTAAACGTAAGAGTACGTCAATGTATTAGTTTATTACCCTTCCATAAAATTACCGGTCTTCTGATTGGTCAAAGAACCGTAAAGATATATTGTTATGATATTAACGGGCAAGCCGGTAATATACACTTGACATATCCTGTCATTGTACCGCGCGCTAAACCTGAGAATGTTCGCATACATTAATGTTTGCCCTATTTTCTTTTCAAATCAAATGCTCCCATTTCATTCAAAAAAGCAAGTTGTAGTTTCTATATTGACACAGTATCTATCTCCAGGACCAATTATTTAAGTATCAAAAACGTTAAGATGCTTTATATGAAACGCACGAATACCATACACTTCTAGTTATGTTTTTAAATCACCCAGTTATTAGTGACAATCCGGACACTACTACACTACATTTTATTTCTTAATAACCTTCTATTAATTTTCTATTTTTTTCATATTTTAAAAACACATTGATGTGATACATCTTATATATCCTTTGAACGCCTGTAACGTGATAAACCGTATACGCGGGTTAAGACAGGTTTGGCTTTCCATAGAAGTGACAGTTACCGTATGGAACACGTTTTGTCGTATGAATTGAAAGGCTATGCCGACAGCTCCTGAATGTTGAAAAGTCAGACGTCCGAGACAAATGCTGACACTTTAAGACAGCCTTGAAAATGACCTTGGACACAATTTTACCAGCTTTGAAAATTTTCATTTTACCAACGTTCGCGTACAGGCCCCTGTGGGATAGTCTTTTGAGCGCGTGCAAATATTTTTTTCACAGACATAAAGCAAACATGTCTTACTCAAACCTAGGTATATTGACATCTTATGAGAACGCGTGAAATTGACCTCTCGTTAGCAAAAAAAAAAAAAAAAAAAAAAACATGCGCAGGTTAGCAGACAGGGTGACCCCTGCGCGTGACCTCTGTAGGTGGGCCAATGGAAATTTTACTTTCATGTTACAGCTCAATCTATTTGCTGACGTACACAACACGCGCAGTAAACCGAAAGTAGCCATAACGTGATGTACAGTGTTAACAAAAACACATGCATGTCCGTCGAGTGTGTAACAAAATATGACGGTGTGCGAAGGATATACGATGACATTACAATCAGGATTTTAGATTGGTAATCGAATAATTTTGGACTTGAAATGAAATTCAACGTCATTGTCGTTTACATTTTGTAACATTACTGACTAATGGTAGACATGTAAGTAGGGGCACAAACGTGTAATCAACACAGATTAATTGTAAACAGAAAAGACATATTTCTGGCATCTTAAAAAAGAATATTGTTCAACCTTTTGGTCCTTAATTATATACATTAAAACAATATCATTGCGCAAGTACCTATTTTTCTCTGTACAGTACATAATTACATTGTCAAACACTGGTAACGTAAACTACAAAAACTATTTTAATGTTCAGGAATTACAATACAACATTACAGGTTTCGTAGGTACAAATAACTCTACATCAATTGTTCTCTGTCAGGGGAATTATATGTACATTTATATATTAAATTGTATGCGAACATAAAATCTTTTATATCACTGTACACGTGTATATTTAATTCCGTCCGGTTTCACGTCCATGATTAACTTAATTTATCCTTACTCATAAATTATATTTTCGGCCAATCTTTTATCAGAATTTAAACACGTAATGTTTTTAACCAATAGCTGGCTTGCTGGCCATTATTATTATAACATTTGGCACGGGTAGCTCTGTCGCCACTTTTCAATTTTAATCCACCTCCACCTACTCCTCCACCAACTATTTAATTATTTTCTTTTTCCAAGGCCAGGATTACTATGTACAGTTATGCGTATGATCGATTATGTCATTTTTTACACTGTACTGCTTATTGTTATTATGTCACTTATTCAACTGTACTGTTCCTTGATAACATTTGTATAAATGATGTAATACAATAATGTAGTGCTGTCCGGTTTTTGGCCGCCCAAGTATATCATAGAGGGAAAATTATATAAATTACGTATTATCAGTTTGTATTTTATGGCATTTTGAATATATGCCCATTTTCTATTAAAAAACTGTGTGTTATATTTTCACTTATCCCATACGCGTTCGACCCAGTCTGTGACTCCAAACCCTGTCCTTGGACAATACATAAATATTTATATCACATATAGGTAACGTAGGGAAAATGCGCGTTACGGACGTTCGCCCCAACGACCAGTGTGTATACAAATGGATTTGATAGGTCTTTCACTATACGTTAAGAAAATCATACTGTAGAAAATTATCCCGGTGGGGGGAGTAGGGGTTACAGCAGCCCACAGTCTACACACTATATGATTGTAATGTTTCTCATCACCATTCTATTTTTGTGACGCCTAATGTACAAACTGATAAGTGTATACACTGTAGTGAATCCAGTACTTGAATTAAATGGAAGAAATGTACAGATTACCATAAACAAGTGTATAAAATTTAACTGATTTAGACCTAAGTGACTATCTAGAACCCTTGAATGGAAATCTTACGCGTGATGGGGTTGATATTATGTATTTGTTTCTAGTTAACATTCTTCATTGTATCTCAGATAAAGTGTTTTCAACGTTCAAACTAAATACTCATTCAAAACCTTATTGGTCACAGGAGCACACATTGAACAGAGACGATTAAAGCCAGAACGGGTGTCCAAGGGCCGGCTGCGAGGCAGTTGTTATGATTCGTAAGTGAAATACAAAACTGCAAAACAAGTATTTAGAAGCACTCAGAGAACTGAAATCAATAAAGTGAATAAAAAATTATATAGTGATCATCAAGAATATGCCGAATCGGATTTAAAACTTTTTTGGCATGCGGGGAATAGAAAACAAACGAAAGCAAAATCTGATTCGAGGAATCGTTTTGAACGATAAAAACAAAATCGACAATCCGTTTCAAACCGCAGATTCGTTCAAAAAATAATATGCTGCTCTATTCGTGCCAAAAGATTGCGAACAATTTTCTCAGGAGTTTAAGCAGCAGGTAGATGACAAGATGCAAAAGTTATCTTCAGACAACAATGACCGGTTGAAAATGCAATTCTCACCGGAGATGAAGTCAAATTTCATGTGTCCTCCTTGAATCTGAACAAATGCACAGGACATGATAGTATTGTTAATGAACCTTTGAAAATGTCTTCATCAGTTTTTGTCTGCTTTTTTAGCACGATGATCGAATTAGAGTTTATGCCGTCCGAGCTCAGGTGTGGCATAATTATTCCGATATTGAAAGACGGAAAATGTTCTGGAACGGTATCCAGTTATAGACCTGTAACACTTCTCTCAGTAATATACAAAGTGTTCGAAAAGGTTAGAATGAATCGTATTGAGAAATAATTATTAGAAAATCAAATATGTTTTCCAAACAAACTACAGAATGGATATCAGAAACATTTTGGATCAGTAATGAAGTCATTTGTTCTGCGAGAAGTTGTTTAATTTTACTGCGAAAACGGAAGTGAGCCATAAGTTGGACTCATTGACACAGCTTCCGCTTCGATACAGTTTGGCACAATTGACCCTTCTATAAACTGAAGCAGTTTGGCATACCGCTCAAAACACTAAAGTTGATAATTGAATGTTACAGCGGAATGACAAGTTTTGAACTTTTGAATGGAGTCTCATCAAATAAATTTCCACTTTTACAAGGCACAAGACAATGTGGCGTATTGTCCAGTTTTTATTTAGTATACATAAATGACTTGCTTGATCGTTTGCAAAATTCTGGTGTAGGTTGTACTGTTGAATGTCTGAATTGTATTGCGCCTACAATGGCTGATGATATTGCATTAATGTGTCCTTCTGCCAAAAGTCTACAATCAGCTATCAATATTGTTTAATGCTACTCGTGTAAATGGAGATTCCGATTCAATGAGACTAAATGTACCTTCCTTGTCTGTGGTATGAAACGGAAGCAACATTCCCCTCCGACTATTCTAGTAGGTAATAAACAAATCCAGCAAAGCATGAAAGCGAGCCATGTTGGTATAGACATCACTCAAATGCACAACTTCTATAGAACAAAGATGCGCAAAAGGACGACAATCACTATTCTCCTTACTGGACATGCAGAAATATGAGACTTATCGCATGAATCCTCTTAAATTGGTAAGTCTCGTGGGTAAAATATATTTTGCTACTGCCTTATATGGTTAGGAACTGTGGACAAACATGTCATAAAATGATTTAAGTACTGCTGAAAAATTTGTACCACTGTGTGCAAAATGTACACAAAATATAAAACTTAGAACGAGAACAGACATTACACTCAGTATGATTGGCTGATACCCTGTTGTTGCCGAGATAGATAAGCGAAAACTTGGGTTTCTACAAAAAGTATGCACGATGCTAACTACTTTGTTACTAAGGCACCTGTTCGATTTCAGGCTGCATTTATTTTCTGTCAATGGTTACACTTGACAGAGTGGGTTCATCTCAGAAATTTTCAATGTTTTAGTGATCAATAACTTCACCGAATATCTCTTTGAGTATGTCAAAACTGGTATTTTTAAGAGCAAATTTCAAATGAATTGGAAATCAGTTGGCAGTTCATGACTCTCATACATTGAATTGGAAATACAGAATTCAGAATTCAGGTTGGTTGAGGATGAAGAGTTTAATCGGTTTCGCCGCCTTCATCTTGTTTTGAACCTGCTATACTGTGGGAATTGCAACATTCTTCGAACGAGCTTTCTCTCAGCTTCTTCATAGCAAAAGTATGGATTAGCGTAACATATTTAAACGTACACACTTGTTTAAAATGTAAAACAAATAGAAATGATATGCTGGCACCCCTGTGCCTAGAATGCCCGATATCGGATAGTATTAGAGCTCAATTTTGGTCAGAAATATCACAGATTGTTGACAATGATTTCCTGGCCTCTCTTAACACATTGTAACAACCGTACCTGTTTGAAGCAATGATTGGTTCAGATGTATTCTTAAACATACCTATCGAATATGAGGAACATCGAGCTTTTTTTGTTCAAATCATATGCAACTATTACTGGGATCATGTTTTAAGGTTATGAACTAGCATTTTGTCAGCTGTTAATAAACTTAAAGCTAACTGTAGAACCAATATAAATTTACAAGTTGCTGTATTGATAACCAGGCTATGCGAAATATATTGAGGTACATACATTTTATACTATAACCTTGTCTAACACTTATATTTCGTTTCGATAAGTTTAGACCGCTATACCTTTTTTATGAATTGTGTGTATCATATGAATACTGTATCATAGTGTATAGTACTGTTATTTTCAAATGGTTATTTCTATGACATGTTAATATGTGTTTGATTTTGTATCTTTACATTATCATTGTTAAATCCATGTAAAATGGGAAATAAATAATAATAATAATAATAATAATAAAATCAAAAACGCATATAATATAAAATAGCAATACTGGTTTGTGGGATCATTTAGAGACTTTACGAACTGACATTGAGGTGACATAAGGGCGTTTGAACAGGATGACGCATATAGCGTAAAGAGGGGGACGTGGGTATTCGACGATGATGGGGGTATAATACCCGTCTCAGTTAATATTACCAGAGCTGTTAGGCGAGGGTAATATTATGTCGACGCGGGTGATATATCCCTATATACCATATAAAAACTAATACCAATTTTATTACTTTCCCTTTCTGATCATTTGAAGGATTCGGTTCATTGTTAATTAAATTAACGACTGAACGTAAGCAGAAGTTAAACATACCTTCAAACGCCGTTTTGTCACCTCAATGTCACTTCGAGACGTTTCAAAATGATGTCACAAATCAGTTCATTATGTGTTATTTATTTTTGTGACGTAAGATATGGGATACATCGTCGGAACCCCCGTTAAATATTCCGTTGCCACTCCTGTATTTACGTTCAGTCGTTAAAATAATTGAAAATGAACAAATTCTTCAAAATTTAGGAAGGTTCTGTGCCTGAAAATGATGTCACGTTGAGCTTGACGTTCAAATCGTCTACATTTTTCGAAGAACTGGATTCTTCTCTTATACTAGACCCGTAATCTGTCACTTCTTTCTTTTCAATTACTTTCTGCTCAGTAACTTTTGGATAGTTCAGCGAACTGTCTTTGTATAGGTAAGTATCCGACTCTTTATCCGCCATTGAGCTTACTTATCTTCTCTCTTCTTTAATCTCGTTTGACAATAAAGGTTGCTTCATTTCCATTCAGATATTTCGTACCTCTCCGTTTAGGTAAGTATCATTTATTTTAAATTGTTTCGTTTCTCTTGGGATGTCCCAATCATGCTCAAGATAAGTGTAATTTACTCTATATGGTGAGGATTGTCTATCTCGCATAACCTCTTCCTGAATCTCTTTCAGAATTGTTAAGTGTTGGAATTTCTCGTGCAACTCTCTTTCTAGTCTATCTATGTCTCTGTCTTTTCATTCAATTTCTGTTCCTTTTTCGTTTCCCTTTTAATTCCAAAGCTTCCATCCTTTCGTTTAATATCTGTTCTGTATTTGTCATAAACAGACGCATTTCTTTCTCTTTTTATCTCCTTCAGTTTATATTCTTCTTCCAATGTCTGCATTTTATAAACCAGTGTCTTCCCCATCAGTTTCAATTTCTCTTCTTTTTCTTCTAATTCCTGGTATCTTCTATCTAAGGTATGGTCTCTATCCTTTAACCTATATTCTTTTACTTCTAATTCAGTTGCACACGATTGCTTCGTTTCATTCTGACAATGATTTTGTGCCTCGGTTCCATAATTGGCCATTGAAGAATCTTGCAGTCTTTCCCTCATATTTTGAAGGGCCTTATCTATAGAAGTTTCAAATATATTGCCAAACTTAGCTATTTCTTGTTCAAAATTCAGGTCTGTTTGTATTTTATCTGTATTTGGTCGACCTAAATCTGTATCTTTTTGTCTAAGATAACTGACGCTTTCTATTTGAAAATCAACTTTTTGCTGTGTGGGGTGTGCTATATCTATTTGCAGTATCTATAGCTTGATCATCGGTTATTAAGATTCCTGTTTCTAATGAATCACTACGTTCCCTTGATCCTTGGGTATTACCATCGTGTTCATTTAAGGCTCTATTCATCACTCCAGTCATTTCAATGTTAAGTGGCAAAGTCATATTTTGATCTCTATCTGGTCTATAGTTTCAATATTGTGTATCAGTTTCTGTGTCTGGATGAGACATATCAGCATCTATATGTTGTGCAAGTCTAGTGATATCAGCCTTTATCGCTCTGTATTAACTAAGTAGTTAATCTCTTTCTGTGTTTATTTCAGTCATGCTCTTTTCTATATTCCATCTTAATAATCTTGCTTCCCTTTCACTTACTCCTCCACTAGCCATTCCGTGTAATATTGATTACTTGTTTCAGGAGAAGGTAAATTACACTTTTTACATCAAATATGACACAATTTTACCTTACAGAATCTGTGCTAAATATGTGTTATATATTCAAACATTTTCCTCACCACTCAAACTTTTTCAACACACTATACACCACTCAACTCAAACTTTTGTTACGCACTATACCTAATACACCTAAAACTATTGTCACACACTATATACAGACAACTTAATCTTTTGTACTGCACTGTACCTAATACAACTCAAACTTTTGCCACTCACTATACCTTGTACAACTTACAACTTTTATCACACAACATTCACCATACAACTTTCCTTTCACAATAAATATTTCAAATTCTGCACAGAATATTCCGACTGGTTACAATTGATTTACCACGAGTATTGCAACTTTTTCCAAATACGTATGTGTATTTCACTGTGATTTATGTTAATTTTGTTTATCTTTTTCTTAACTTCACGAACAGAAAAAAAATATATAGACGCCGGGGCTCGAACACATAACAGTCTCTTTGCAATAGCAACTTGGCTATTCTATTTTGATGACTTAACCACTGCACGATTTAGGCAATTGACTTTTACGGTCACCAATAGTGTCCGGGTATATTTTCCCGATAAACAGCAACTATTCGTCCAATTCGTTAGGAAATAACAGAGAAATCATATTCTATTTGAAATTTATAGAAAGCGAAATCTCCGTAAAAAGCAATATATTAATTTGCCTTTCTAAAATTCGCGTTTCGAACTCGCGTGAAGCTAGCTATGACAAGGTAACTTGTTTACCGTTCTATACGTGCAAAGACATGCACCTATAAATCTATAACACTGAAACGTTTTAGCAGCACTGCCTTTCTTTTATGACTTTATTTACCACAGCAAAATCGTAACGATTTTGAGTTATAAAGTATATATTCTGTTTTATGAAATGATAAGCATTACCGATACATACAATTTTTTTTGCAATTAAAACATTTTCATTTTTTATACAATGGGACGGTTTTGAATGCCAGATAACTGCTTGAATTTGAAAGGGGTTCTATCTGGATCTACAATAATACTATGGCTACTTGTGTTTATGCAAAGAAGAAAGATATTGTGGACAGGTTATAGTAACGGGACCTTAATATACAATCATGGTATAATTCCCCAATACTCGATATAATATACACCTGTAGTCACAGCAAGTATGGTCAGTAAGATCGGATGTTGCCTGTTCCTGAAACTGTTTCTGACTTCACCAGAGCACGCGCGAAACACTTGCATTTCTCATATCTTCTTTCGTTTAAAATTGAACCTTGGAGACTAATAAAGATTCCGACGATTTGTAACATCAAATGATTACTAATGGGATACAACTGAGTTTTATTTCAACTTTTTCTGCAACTGAGTTGCTCATCCTGTAATATGTAAAGTATCTATAATAGCAATAATATTATAGTTCGAACGCCATAAGTTGAAATGCGGGACAAAATTGTACAACCGATATAATAGTCTAATATACTCTTCATGTTTCAGTAATCATATATAACAATCACATATGCATATACATTGTATTTACATAACCCCTACAACGCAATGTGTAGTAGTAACATTCCGCTTCTTCTCGAAATGTTTTTGTTAAAATTAGCTGTAGGTTGGAACCTAGACAATGAATTAATTCATTAACAATATTTTCAGCGAAATCCAGGTTAATAGAATAGGCTATGGCGTTGGGCGGGCGGGCAGTTTTACAATGCGTGCTTATGTCCATATCTCGGTTATCTCATATTGGTTTAACTTGAAAGTACTGATTTCAGACTTGATAATACATAGAGATTTTAGATTTTTATGCTTTTTCAATGGAAATTTTAAAATGTACTATCAAAGTGTTTCGGATAGTCGAGCTTGCTGTCATCTGACAGCTATTCTTGCGATGATTGGTCTACGGTCTGCTCTTGTTGACACCACGATACTGACGCTCATGGCAGTATATCCAGGTCTCATATCCTATTATGAGCGCAGACATCTTCCAGTTATTTGAATTTAACAATATCGTTAGTTTTTTCTTGGTGCATTTAACATTTGGTAACAATTTCATGAAATATCCCTGTTAACATAACAAGGAAAGAAGATATAACGGAGACCTTTTACCTAGTATCTTATTCAGTCACATTTCGTACACCAGCGATGTTCTTCTTTGTCGTTGCTGCGGTTAGTATATTACTGTGTGTCGTTTAGATGCTTCGTAATTAATCACTCAGGCCTATACCGGTTAGTATATCACTGTGTGGAGTGTAGATGCGTAGTAATCTAATCACGAAGGCCGAAGGCCTGAGTGATTAATAACGAAGCATCTAAACGACAAATTAACGTGTTAAAATGGAAATAGATTTTACTTTTGAGTGATATACAGGTTAGTATATCACTGTATGGAGTGTAGATGCGTAGTAATCTAATCACGAAGGCCGAAGGCCTGAGTGATTAATTAAGAAGCATCTGAACGACACACAGTGATATACTAACCTGTATATCACTCAAAGGTAAAATCTATTTCCATTCTAACACGTTAATTTAAACAAACAAAATGTTCGAAGGGGTACTATTTTATGCGCTTACACGAAGTCGCTGCCTTGAACTTGTAGTATTTCGTGAATTCCTTACATTTCATGACATTTCCGCTGTTCTTTTTTACTCCTCAAATTAAACGCTATTCGTCTTATTTTTGTTGTTGCTGATATTGCTGGCGAAACCGGAAGTGTAGAAATTTTTACAACGATTTGTTTTACATCACGTGAATTCATTCACAACAATACAAATCCAAGCGTGTTAGCGCATGAACACTCATATATGCTGTGTGAAAATTACGTGGGATGGAATTTCAGCAGTCACAAATAGTTCCGGACGCCTAGCGTGATATACTTGGTAGGTATATCACGCTCAAATCCTTCTTTGCCTATATAGTAGAAATTTTCAATAGTGTTAGAATTATTTTTCTTCCATGAAAAGCACGTGTCTAAAGCTTGTCAAATGCCTACGGAAGCGCTTTTTATCAACACTTTCACAACGGTCCTCGTATGAAAAAATACTGCTTGAATAAAGTAAAATCAAGAGGCCCAAAAGGGCCAGTATCGCTATTTTGCAATGTTATCAAGGTAAAAGCTAACAAAGTTCATTGTTACCTTGACCGACTGACCCCAAAAAACATAAGGAATCATCTACTCAGTAAGACCAACCACTCTATGACATTTGAAGATTGTGGATGATGAAGATCTCAAGATATTGAGTGGAAAAGATTTTCGAAGTTCAGGTCACTTTGACATTGACATATGACCCACTGACCCCATAACAATATGGATCTATTAAGCAAGTTTGATGAAAGTTGAATGAAAACTATGACCTGTATGGTGATATCAAGGAAAGTATTTTGCAGGTCAATGTGACCTTGACCTTTGACCCAATGACCGTGCACAATAGGGATCATCTACATGTTGCAGGGAACCTTCTGAGCCAGTTTGATGAAAGTTGATATTAATTGGTACCTGTACAGTGTTATCAAGGAATCACTATTGGACTGTGATCTTTACCTTTGATCCACTGCCACCAAAAACAATAAGGACCATCTATTCTATATTTTGCATGAACCTTCTGGACAAGTTAGACGAAAGTTGAATGAAAACTGTGATCTGAAGAGCGTTATCAAGGAATATCTTACGAAGGTCACTGTGACCTTGACATTTGACCCACTGCCACCAATAACAATAGGAAAGAGTTTACATAAGCATCTAGCTTCCTTCTCAATCCTAATAATTATGTTTGTTGTATGTATTATGAACTATATGCAAATGCAAAAATTGTTTAAACTAAACTAAAAACAATAGGGATCATCTACATGCTACATGGAATAGTTTGATGAAAGTTAAATGAAAACTGTGACCTGTATAGCGTTATCAAGGAAAATCTAACGGAGGTCAATGTGATCTTTGACCCACTGGCCTCAAGAATAAAACGGATCATCTACGTACTGCAGGGAACCATCTGAGTTAGTTTGATGAAAACTGAATGAAAATTGTGACCTGTAGTGTTATCAAGGAAATGCTATCATTAGGTGGGACACATAACAAATATTCAACTTAAGCCATCAGCCTTAACAATGCTCTGATTAATATTAGAAAACGAAAAGTAAGCGTTATATGTATTGCTTTCTTTAAAAATAGTATTTGTACAGTAGAAAACTATATCAACTAAACAAAATGATCTATATAACGCAACAGTCACAGCTAGCTTGGTCCGCTCCTGTCATCAAGTTGTAACAATCGATCGGTTTGCTTGCTGTTCCCAAAATTGTTACTGACTTCACTATAGCACGCACGGAAGTTTTGCAGTTCTCAAATTATATTTCGTTTAAACTTGAACCTTGAAGTCTAGTAATGGTTTCAACAATTTGTTAAACTTTTTACCCAGGTCACAGCCATTATCAACATCAAGGATGTGTATACACGCATTAAAATCAACGCTTCATTGCACGACAATTGTATGGGCGAGACTCAGTCGAATGAATTAAAAGAAAATCACTCAAATCATGAAAACACAAGAAATCTTTAATGGTTACTAATGGGAGACAACAAAGTTTTATCTCAAAATTTTCTGCAACTGAGTTGCTCACCCTGTAATATGTAAATTCTCTATATTAACAAGTGTTATAGTTCGACCGTGATAAGTTGAAATGCAGGAGAAAATGGTACAACCAATAATATATTAGTATATACTTCAAGTTTTCAGTAATTATATATCACAATTACATATGTGTATATTTACATAACCCTTACAATGCAATGTGGTTTTGTGTAGTGCATAACATGTCAACTTCTTCTCAAAATGAGATAGCTGTAAGGTTCGAACTCAGACAATGAAGTATTGTTTGTTACTATTCAATTAAATCCTGGTCATAGGATTTAGGTATTGCTTTGGATGGTCGGGCAAGTTGTTGGGCAGGCAGCCTCTAAACAGGGGTTTCCGATCAATAACCTAAGTTAGGAATGAGGTATTGCCAAGAAAATGAGAATGTATATAGCTTAGATGGAGTCTTAGCTTGACAGGTTGACTGTAGCATAGTTGGTTACAACATGGCTTCATTATGTACATATCATAAACAGGTTGAAGACAACCTTATGAGCAAGTTTTGTGAAAATCCAAAAGGCAATGTGACCTGCAGCTTTATTAACGATTTCAATAATAGGCTGAATCACGGTTGGCTTTTACACAACTATGTTGATCATTTTCAGGTTAAAAGCAACATTCTGATCAAGTTTTATGCAAATTCATTGGAAAATGTGACATGTTGTGTGTCATCCAGGTCTAACAATGATTGGTTATTTGGTTTTTGCACAGCATGGCTTATTTTCTATTCAGATCATCTACCATTTACATATAACCTTCTGGGCATGTGTTGTGAAAATGCATTAGAAAATGTGACCTGTAGAGCGTAATGAAACTATTACAATAATTGGATGTAGCACCGTTGGATTCTGAACAGCGTGTCTCGTTTTCTATACAGCAATCTTCTGAGCATGTTTTATGAAAATCCATCAGAAAATGTGACTTACTGACTATTATCAATCCTTTGCAATAATCGACTGTAGCACGATTGGTTTTCGCTCATTTTATATGCAGATCATCTACAATTTCCAGGCAACTTTCTGTGTCAGTTTTGTGAAAATCCATTGGAAAAAGTGACCTGTAGGTGTTACATTAATCAAATGCAGCATGTTTGTTTTCATACAGCGCAGCTCTATTTCTAACATTGCTAAATTTCCAGACAGATCATCTACAGATTACAGGCAACATTCTGTGCAAGTTTTTTAAACATCCATTGAGAAATGTTCTCTATAGTGTTATCAAGGTTTTACAATACTCAAATGCAGCAGGTTTGTTTTCACAAAGCATGTCTCTATTAGAAAAAGAGCTGTCCCTCACAATTGACGAATAACCACGAAATAGGTGTATCAAAGGTGTATCAAAGTCTGTGTCCTCTCCATGTGCTCAATAATTGTGCTATCGTATTTTAAACCATTCCATGCATGACAGAGTTACAATTCATACAGTATTCCATTACTTTTAAACACTAAGAGTGACCTTCACCTTTGAGGTAGGGACATGGTTCTTGCACACAACACATTGTCTTGATGTGCTGAACATTTGTGCCGAGTTATTTTAAAATGAATCAATGCATGACAAAGTTACAGTCTGGACACAAATGTATATAAACAGGATTCAAATATTCAAACTCTAAGTGTGACCTTAACCTTTGAGGTAGGGGCGTGGGTCTTGCACGTGACACGTCGTCTTATTGTGCTAAACATTTGTGCCAAGCTATTTCAAAAGCCTTAAATGAATGACAAAGTCACAGTCCGGACACGAATGTATGGATATATGAAGGATTCCGTTACCTTCAAACTCTAAGTGTAACCTTGACCTTTGAGGTTGGGACATGGGTCTTGCACGCGACACATCATCTTGATGTGCTGGACATGTCTGCCAAATTTCAAAAGCTTTCAATGCATGGCAAAGCTACAACCCGGACACGATGAAACATAAGGCCGGACGCACAGACGGACGGACGGTGCGATTTAATATGCCACCCTTCGGGAGCATAAAAATGACCTGTAGTGTGTTAATTATCAAGATTTTATAATTGGCTGTAGCACGGTTGGCTTTTGCACGACGTGGCTCAATTTCTGTACATATCATCTACAGGTTGAAGGCAACCCGTGAAAATGCCTTAGAAAATGTGACTTGTAGAGGGTTACAAAGGTTTAACAATTCTCGGCTGAAGCACAGTTGGCTTTCTCACTGTATGGCTCTTTTTCGATACGGATCACCTACAGGAACTTTCTAAGCAAGTGTTGTTAAATTCCATTTGAAAATGTGACCTGCAGTCTTATCAAGGATGGACAATAATTTAAAAATTAAACGAGACTTACCTGTCAGGTGAAGTTCAATTGTTCAATTGTAATTCTATGAGACAAGGATATAGTGAGGAGATTAAATGAGAAGTAGCCCGCGCATGCGCAGTCAGTTTTGAAAGGTTGTCATGATAATAGAGACTTGTATGTATATCTAAGTACATAACTGGTCTCGTGATTAATGTCAGTGATACAAGAACTGAATTCATGTTGGGTGGGAGGGAGGCATTTCATCTCCTCACTATATCCTAGTCTCATAGAATTACAATTGAACTTCACCTTACAGGTAAGTCTCGTTTAATTTTAAAATTCTATTCCGACAACTATATTTCGTTCGTCATGAAATGAGATTTTGAAGCATTATCATGACAAAACAAAAACAAACTGTATACAACCTTTACATCTTTAGAATAGCCTTTGATACATTGTTTTCGTCAATGACTTCCTTATCATAAAACCTGGTAAATGTGTTTTCTTTCGACCATCCGGCTGTCTTCATTATATCAACAATTGGTGCACCCATCAGTTTTGCTTTTGATGTGCTTGCTACCCAAACACAATGTGCCCCAAATAGTTCTAAACTTATGCCTGAACGTAACATTACTATTTTGATCCAGCGTCCAACAGTGTCCCGTGAAACTGCTTTGTGTGGTTTTATAAAGCGTATAAATACATTGTAGTTTATGTTCTGACCTTTGCCTAAGGTCTTTTGTGCGTCTCAGATATTCTTTAAGTACACAAAGTCTCCTATCTGGAGGATGTGCTTTTAACAGAAAACGACCGGCTTTGTTTCAACAAACTGTCAAAAAACAATATGAACTCAGAACGATGTTTTTCTAAATTAGTAACGGTTAACAAATGCAATGTCTGTGTTCTAGCTGCATTCAACATAGTCAGCTTAAGTGTTAGGTCTTTCAAATTTAATTTTTTCACTGGTGACAATTTTTGCAAATACTTCAACACTGTATCAACCTTCCAAACGTGAGATATTTACTAGTAGGTGGACGCAGGTTAAAAACACCACGCATATATCGTATAACAAAAGGATGAGTTCCAGCTGAAAATTTTTCCAAAATAATTCCCAGTGATGATAATGCAGATCTTGCTTGATTTAGTGAGCTATAACCTAGTCCTATGTCAAAACGTTCAGTTAATAATTCCACAACATCATTCACAGAAACTGAAAAGTTATCGATTTTCCGTCTGCTACAGTATGAAAACCATCTCGTAATATGGACTTGATACTGGCGTTTTGTTGATTTTCTCCAACTTGCCATAATGATTTGGGTTGATTGTTTCGAAAGTCCTCTGCGTCTCATGGAATTCCTGACACTCTGCATGACACTAACAGCAGCTGACGAGCTAGAGGGTGCTTTTGATCCGAGTGATGAAGTTTCAAAAGTGTCTCTACACGTGGTAATATCAGCGGATTGTTGACTACAGCTGACATCACCAGTGGCCACCATGCTTGCATTACCCGCAGTGGAATGATCATAATTGCTTGGCATCTGTCTGATCGCACTTTCTGAATGCAACGTCCCACCAAACTGAAAGGGGTGGGGGATATACGATAATCTAAACATACTCTAATCTAAGCTAAATGCATCCACATACTTAGCCTCAGACTCTGGTTTCCAGGCACAAAAAATGTCTGTTTGCTTGTTTAGCCTGGTAGCAAAAAGGTCTATCGTGGGTATACCCCAAATATCACATATTTTGTCAAAAACTGCATGATCCAATGTCCATTCTATAATTATCTTTAAAACACCGCGAAGGCTCATCAGCAACATTCTCTATTCCTGGTACAGTCAAATCTGTGAATAAAGACCGCTGTTGAGAAGCTAGAAATATGGTCTTTGTTTACAGGTGGTCTTTATCCAACTCTTTTGCCGTCTTCGACACATCATCTCCAAACAGTTCAGATGTATATGGAATGCTAGGATTACACAAATGACTGTATTCACTTTTAAGCTCTGGTTTAATAAATTCCCTTTTTACTATGCACTCTTGCCTGTTGCAATGTCCGAAAAGAGACAAAGAATCATTACACTGATCAATCACTGAAATTATGTCTATACCCTTGTCTTTCATTTCAGTTTCCATCTCCGCCAATTTATTGACGGCCTTGGCAATCCGAATTGACCCTTTAATTAGGGAAGTCTCAGCATTTTGCAGTTTTTTGTCACTTTATTTGACATTTTTGGAACAGAGATCCCTATTAATTGTGTTGCATTTTACGGTAACCAAAGCATCACAATTTTCAGGGCGCGAGATCTTGTCTTCTTTAGTGAGTGAGGCATGTTGATCCTCATCCATACCCTTACGGAAAAGATCATTAATATTGTCTGCCAAGGTGCTGTCAATGTTAGCATCAACAGCCTCAACGCCCTTGAAACATTTAGTCATTCCAGCAAACCGACTGGAAGGGTCAAGTTTAGGAACCTTTGCAGGTGGGGTGGGGTTATCATCTTCCCCATCACACTCATTCTTATCCTCCTCTCCATAATAATCCTCGTAACTCTGATTATAATTATCAGGTTCGAAACATTCTTCGTATAAAGCTTGCGCTTCTTCCACTCTTTTAACACGGTTCAAGATAGTGTCCACTTTCGAATCGCCCTCTTTCTGCTTTTTCTGAATGTCTTACAAACAATGAGGGATCAGAGAATCCGTATCAGAATTACCATTCGGTGAATTTGTCGGTGCATGAACAGCTTTAACCGACTCTGGCTTCTTCCCCTTTGCCGGGTTCTGCCGAGAGTTCCCTTTCACATCCGATTCAGTTTTATCCTGAACGTTTTTCAACGTCGGAGTCTCCGCAATAACGAGCGAAGAAAACCACCGATGACGCTATTAATGCTTAATGTCACAACCCAAAGGCAAACAAAGTACACTTAGGGAAAAATAATCTATCCAATTGCCACGTAGGACACCTCGGATCAACTTAAAAACTTCCAAAAACAACTAAATAAATAACTGCAATTTCAACAAGAGCTGTCTCATGACAGCACGCTCAACTATTCGAAAGCTTGTCAGGAATTTTTTTTTCTTTCTAAGAACAGGACTGGTGTATTGTGTAATTGTCTATAAGCATTAAGGTCAAAGATATGAAACTTGTTCAAAGACCTCTGTAAATGTACATTACGTTCAAAGCCTTACCCTGGATTATGTAAGCCAACTGGAGGGAGGAGGGGGCGTGGGGGATAATTTCAAAGAAATACATAACCTTGTATATTTGATCATGAATAACTTTGTAACATGTCAAAATTGATATGCATAAAATTAAAAAAGCATAACTGCTGCATGCTGCATAATTATTTTATGACATTTCAAAAATAAGGCATTTCGAGTATTTCAGTGTGGTAAAAACTGTGAAAAAATTCTAAGTTAACAAGGGCATAATTATGTCAAAAATAAAAAAACAGTGGTGAAGATATTGATAGTAAACATACATTTTAAGTTTCAAGTCAATATGTTCAATAGTATTCAAGATATTAGACTTCATAAAAAGCTTTAACTAAAATTCTAAGTTGAAAAGGGACATAAATCTGTAAAAAATCAAAACAGAGTTATGGGGATTGTTTCCCCAGGTGTAGATGTTGATGGTTAAAAAAATATTTTGAGTTTCAAGTCAATACCTTTGATAGTATTCAAGATATTTGACTTTACAAAAAACTTTAACCAAAACTTCTAAGTTAAAAAGGGGCATAAATCTGTCAAAAATCAAAACAGTGTTAAGGGGATTGTTTCATCAGGTGTAGATGTTGATGGTAGACACATACTTTGAGTTTCAAGTCAATACCTTTGATAGTATTCAAGTTATTTGAATTTATAAAAAAACTTTAACCAAACATTCTAAGTTAAAAACAAAACAGAGTTAAGGGGATTGTTTCCTCATGTGTAGATGTTGATAGTAAAGATAAATTTTTAGTTTCAAGTCAATACCTTTGATAGTATTCAAGATATTTGACTTTATAAAAAACTTTAACCAACTCAGACCCCGACGCCGACGCTGGGGCGAGTGCAATAGCCTCCTTATTCTTCGAATAGTCGAGCTAAAAATGGCACAAAAGTCGCCATTACACACAACTGTGCATGCGCGGGCTACTTCTCATTTCATGACGAACGAAATATCGTTGTCGGAATAGAATTGGCTGTTGCACGGTTGGTTTTTGCACAGCATGATTCATTTTCCATACAGAACATATGCAGGATGCAGGCAACTTTGTGGGCAAGTTTTGTAATAATCCTTCAGAACATGTGACCTGTATAGCGTCATCATGGTTTTACAATAATTGGCTGTAGCTCAGTTGGTTTTTACAAAGAGTGGCATATTTTCTTTACAGCTCATCAACAATTTACAGACAACCTTCTGTTTGAAATTGCATGAAACTCTCATCTAGTCAGATGTTCTCTTCCTGCAGACAGTACAGACATTATATACATGTATTCCAGAAATATGTTAAAGATCAGAAGAACAAATTCTGTCTAATATCTCTGACTAAAATCCCTCTTTATATCTGCTGTGTGGATTTAAGGATTTTACATTTAGTTTAGGATTTTAAATCTTTAGTAAGCCATATACATCATAAGATAGCTTCAGGGCAAAAGATTCCAGAAATAGGTTACCCTCCAAGGACATACAATATAGCTACTTGAAGCATGTACTTTTAAACTATACTATTTCGACATATATTTACTACAAGATCTTCTATTATTCAATTCATTTTTATTTGACAAATTGATGCATTTATATATGTTTATACATCCTATGTACATTTTGTACTAATGATAAATGATATGAATATACTCTGTGTTTAACTCTGTACAAATAATCATAACAATGCTTACAACAACAGTAGGGCAAAAACCCTGACACATTCATACAACAACCTGCCTCTCACCAAAAATATCTGTCAGTCACACAATATACCTCATCACTTCAAAATGTCCTAAATTTATCATACACATTATTATGTATTTACATAAAAAAACTAACAAAGTGTTCCATACCATTTCATAGATTCAAAATAACTGACTTGCAATCTTGTCTTCTGAACAAATAATTGACACAGGCAAACTGAGAGACAAACAAGAATAATTTGTTACACTCCAACACCCTTCTGGACAATGGTTATTAATACTGGCCTCTGCTACAGCATCCTTAACTACTTTAGTAGTGGCTAATATAGGATACCAAAATCATGTACATACGACTGGCTGTAATAACAAAGAAAGGTGTGAATGAAGATGCTAAGGCAAATATCACTTTAGTTTCTCCTTGTAACTTTCATTAAAGAAACAGGAGTGTACAAGGCATCAGTTCACAACTTATCTTTACATCAACAAAACTTATAAAAGGAGTCATTTACAATCAATTATGTGATGTTTATGTGTCATTTATTTAACATTTTGTTAGTCAACCTTCACCTATTACAATAATTTCATATACATGTACTAATATTTGTTTTTCCTTTCATTGCCAATAAATTGTTTTCCTGTATGCTATAACTCTATATATATTTCTGAATTAAATAATAAGAGTAAGAAAATTGTTACATCAGCTGTTAAAAGAGCAAACAATCTAAAATTGCATCACGACACACTTATAACATTGGTAACACCGTGTAGGCTCCATGTGCTTTGCACATGTGAAACAGATGCTAACAAGAATGCCTGACAATAAAGGTTAGTAAATTCAGCAAAGTCATACATCAAAACTTATGAACTGCAGTAACTTAGGAAGATTTGGGGACTGCAAGTATCAGAGTTCGAATACACTGTCACTGCTATATACATAGAGACAAGGAAGAATTCTAGACACAGCATATGGTATGACTGAAAAATCTGACAGTCCACAACCTTAAATCAACAACTTTCTCTCTCTGAGGGCAATCAAACCTATAAATACTTAAAATCTACTTTCACAAAGAGGAAAAGTTGAATAATATATGCTAGCGGTTCGGTTTTCCTCTTAAACAATATACAACCTATTATACAGATAATTTTCTTCACACTGTTCTGCTTCCTTCAATCATAGATGATTCAACTTCTTCTGTGGTGTTAAAACTGTGTAAAGATCCTCCGATCTTTGTTCAACTAAACGCAGATAATGTAAAGTATCAAGACAAAGCTACATCAGATTTTCCCCTTATTTTTCAAGTTCTCTTGTACTAATACGGTAAAAGTGCCCAAATATATGATTGTCCTCTTTACTTTAGCGCTTGGCAAACACATTGCCTTTAAATTACTCAAAACTGTTTAAAGTTTACAGCAGCAGAAATCTAAGAATTATTACTTTAAAGGTATTTGGTCATACAGTTGATGCACACAAATTAATTCGAAATAGGAAAAGCATAATTAAATTAGAATAATGAAGTTTACACTGAAAAACACACACAAACTGGAGACAAACAAAAAACTCCAATCTATTGCACAAAATGTCAAAACAGTAAGTCTTCAAAAATAATCTATAACACTTTGTCTCATATATGTACCATCTAATGAGCAAAAATAAATACATGTACAAATGTGACTCAAGCTATTTTGTTAAGACACATGCATCACTATGCTACAATACCTTCAAAACATCCCCATGGCAACTAGCTTACAGGAAAATGGTAAACATTTGTCACTGTAAAATACTAAAGAAGATGATGGCTTTTATGGAGACAAGAGGGCCAAGATGGCCCAATATCGCTCACCTTGGACTTATGACAATATGTGACCAAACTTCAACTCTTAACTAAATATCATAAACACCTTTTGACCAATTTACATGATGATTGGGTTGGAAATGTCACCTGTATGGCATACATAAGGATCTAAAGCGGGTGACCTAGTTTTTGGCCTCAGATTACCCATTTTCATACTCAACCTAAAGTTCATCAAGACAATCATACTGACCAAGTTTGATGAAGATAGAATGAACAAGAGCTGTCAGTAGGACAGTGCGCTCGACTTTTTAGTGCTTGCCTATAAAACAAAACTTTGACAGTTAAGGGCACACAAGACTTAAACTAGGAATTTCTAAGTACAAATAAAGAAACATTTTCACAGAGTTATCTTCTCTTGCTTACAGATAGGTCTCATGATGGTACATAAGTACTCCAACTTTCAAAGTAATATCTCAAATGGTTAAGTCAACAAGTGGACAAGAATGAAAATTTTAACTGAGTTTCTAAGTCAAAAAGGGCCATAATTCAAATAAAATCCTTGACAGAATTACCTTCTCCTGCCCATGTTTTGGATCATGATGATAAACAAGTATTCCAACTTTCAAATTAATATCTCAAACAGTTTAGTCAAAAAGTGGACTGGTACGAAAAACTTAACCAAGATTCTGAGTCAATAAAGGGCCTTAATTTTTAAAACAAATCCCTGACAGAGTTACCTTCTCTTGCCTACAGATGGGGGTAATGATGTTAACATGCATTCAAAGTTTCAAAGCAATATCTCAAAGGGTTAAGGCAATAAGTGGATTTTACCCATATTCAATGTATTTTCTAAGTAAAAAAGGGGCATAATTCTGTCAAAAACTTTGAAAGAGTAATGAACTTTTGTCTGTTGATGTAGGTCATGATGGTTAACAAGTATGGTTAGTTTCAAAGCAATACCTCCAATGGTTTTGAAATAAAGTGAGGTGGTACGAAAACCTTAACCAAGCTCAACACACTTTCTAAGTCAAAAAAGGGCCATAATTCTGTCAAAAACCTTGACAGAGTTATGTACTCTTGTCTGTAGATGGAGGTTATGATGGTAAACAAGTATGGTAAGTTTCAAAGCCATACCTCTACTACTTTTGAAATAAAGTGGGGTGGGACGAAAAACTTAACCAAGGCGTGACACCAACGCCGACGCCGAGGCGAGTAGGATAGCTCCCCTTTTCTTCGAAAAGTCGAGCTAAAAATGCAACATGGTTTTTCTACAATTTTACCCTGTGACCTAGTTTTTGACCCTAGATGACCCATGTTCGAACTCGACCTAGATTACATCAAGGCAATCATACTGACCAAATTTCATGAAGGTCCAATGAAAAATGCAACCTCTGTAGCATAAACAAGGTTTTTCTATGATTTGACCCAGTGACCTAGTTTTTGACCCTAGATGACCCATGTTCGAACTCAACTTAGATTTTATCAAGGTAGTCCTTCTGACCAAGTTTCATGAAGACCAGTGAAAAATGCAACCTCTATTGCATACACAAGGTTTTTTCTATTATTTGACCCTGTGACCTAGTTTTTGACCCTAGATGATCCATATTCGTAATCAGTCTAGATTTTATGATGGTAGTCATTCTGACCAAGTTTCATGAAGATCCAATGAAAAATGCAACCTCTACTGCATACACAAGGTTAAGTGTGGACAGACGACAGACAGACAACGGACATCAGGCGATCACAATATCTCACCAAGCACGTTCAGGTGAGCTAAAAAAAAAACTTACATCACCACTGATTAATGCAATAAAAAAGTGATTTATTTATTCAAAGGCAGACTGGCATCTTGACTTTTGACCTAATGTCCCCCTACTTATTTGTCCTAAACATTACTAGGGGTGTGCGATAAAACCAGTATATTACAATTCGCTTCAGATGTGATACATACCCGTATGGTGTCACCCTGTACCACAGTATTTTACATAAAACAAGTGACAGGAAATTGTCACAAAACCAGGTTTTCATTTTCCAGTCTGCTGGCCGAGCACAAATGTGTTTTTAAAGTCAGTAGATATACATAATGTGAAAAAGAAACAAAGGTCTTCTTCTATATATTACATGTGTTAAAAAAAGCAAAGGGCCATAATTCAGGCAAAAATTATAAAAAAAAAAAAAAGAAAGAAAAAAAAAGAAAAAAAGAAAAAAAAAACTTGCTCTGTGTTGGGTTTGAACCGCTGGTCTCATGAGAAATTTTCTCATTGGCGCTGTGCAGAAGCACAGTGTCAGTATTGAATAGGTTTTAATTTTGTACCATGGGGTTGCATAATCGAATAGGGAGTAGCCAACATTATTATTGTAATTAAAAACTATGTATTATGTGTGAACAAACTCCCTATAATGAATAAATAAATAGTATTAACTGATTACAAACAATACTATACCAGATGCATACGTCTTCGACCGTTAATTCAAAACTTTTGACATATTCATAGGATATTTAATAACTTTTCCACAAACTTGAAGGTTACGGTTTTTTTATTGCTTTGTTTACGGACCCTACGGCCAGATTCATCAAAGTTCAGAAAAAACGTCTCAATAGTTGTTTTGCTAACTCTAAACATTTTGAAGTTTAAATACATATGTTGTCAACGTGAATAATTAATGAAAACCTATTTTAATTACTACATACTAAAGTAAAATGTAGGCGTTATAAATAAGACCGTTCACCTAACTATGCGATACATGGGGTCTCAATGAAAGTTATGTTAAGCATCGCTAACAACTGACCAATAGTAAAGACAAAATTAATCACGTGGGTTTCGTCTGCGTCGAAAAGCGTCTACTGACCACAAGCTGTAGCCTTGTTTAATGGGCGTCATCGTACCATTATACGGAAGGTTGTTTTATGATTCGTTTATTTTTTTGTTAAACTGTAGTAAATGTGTTTTTTTACTTATTATGATAACAGTTACAAATAACATAATGTATTTGATTTTTCCCGTTGATAGGTTGTTTACTGATATTCTAAAATGACTCTGATTCCTTTAAATCATGTTTCAAAAACATGCGCAGCGCCTTTGATGCTTTTCCATCAAAATTTGTCTTGTCTTACTGTAACAGAATACTCCAAAGTATACAGGACTGGTAATCTATTCTAAAAATAGACAGTAATAACAGAGTATTCTCCCTTTTATAATAACAGAGTATTCTCCCTTTTATATATACTTAAATAAGGAGACACAAAATTGCTAACAGACGGACGGACGGACGACCAGGGGCAGAACATTATATATTCAAAATTCTTTAGTTCACAATTATAGTTCTGTGAAAGTTTGGTTGAAATCCCTTGAGAAATGTAGGAGTTGCACACAGAAGAGTATTTCTCTATATATATTACATTATGTGGAAAAAAACAAAGGCCCATAATTCTGTCAAAAATGATCAAATCACAAAACCCCGACAATATGCGCCAGGGCACTTGGTGACAATAATTCTGTAAAAGTTCGGTTGAAATCCCTTGAGAAGTGTAGAAGGAGTTGCGCACAGAAGAATTACATATGTGAAAAAAAACAAAGGGCCATAATTCTGTCAAAAATGACCAAATCACAAAACCCCGACAATATGCGCCAGGGCACTTCATGACAATACTTCTGTGAAAGTTTGGTTGAAATCCGTTGAGAAATGTAGGAGGAGTTGCGCACAGAAGAAATTGTTTACGCCCGCCCACCCGCCCGCCGACATACCTTAATCTAATAACCAGGATTTTTCCTTCGGAAAACCTGGTTAATAAAATACTGTAATTTGTCCGTCATTTATTAGCTGAAACTTGAATTTGAATGAGTTGTGTGCTTTTTCCGTGAAGACAATGAGGGACAGTAGACTTAGTTATAACAGGTATAACAGTATTATTCGATCTCAAAACTCAAAGTAAACATATAAACATTTATAAACAAAGTCCAATATTGAGCTCTCTTTGATCATAATCATTGACATGCAGGCCCTAATATCAACAAGGGTCATCCACTGCCCACAGGCAACTACTGTAAGAAATACATGCTAGGACAAACAGACCAAAACCCTCACAGTGAAAGGAATAATTTCAGCGCAGAAATTCGCTATCAGTAGCTACAGAATGTACATTTATACAGTAAAGTAGGACCTACAACAAAAGCTAACAGCAGAACTGTAAATTTGTTCACCTTATGTTATTAATACAGCAGTATATTTTTAAACAAGAGGGCCATGATGACTCTATATCGCTCACTGGAGTTCAACTGCTCCAAAAGACAAGTAGGTAAAAGGACATGACCCATGTTGACCGAGGACAATTTGAAATCTACTTGAACATACATGCACACTGTCCAGATTTCATTACAGTAGCTTCAAAAACAAGGTTTTAACGTTATCTGACCTGGGGACCTAGTTTTGACCCTAGGTGATCCAGTTTCGAATTCAACCTTTGAACATACATGCACACTGTCCAGATTTCATTACAGTAGCTTCAAAAACAAGGTTTTAACGTTATCTGACCTGGGGACCTAGTTTTGACCCTAGGTGATCCAGTTTCGAATTCAACCTTTGCGGTCACTAAGACAGTCTGACCAACACTCATAATGATTGGGTACAAAATGCAGTTCCTTTAAATTAGTGTGCACAATTTTTTTCCTATGATCTGATCTGGTGACCTAGTTTTTTACCCCAGATTACCCAGTTTCAAACTCTTTCAAACTCTACCTAGAATTTATCAAGACAAGCATTCTCACCAACTTTCATGATGATTTCATGAAAACTGAAGATTCTATTGCTTGCACAACCATATTATTCACAACGCACATCTCACACCAGACACAGACTGATCACAATAGCTCACCTTGCATGAGCGTTTCTGCTCAGCTGAGCTAAAAATATATGTACATGTACTAGTATATCTCTCTCATCCATATTAAAACTTTTTACAACCTGTAAATGGAAGTCAAATAATGGAATTTATGAAGATAGCTAATCATCAGAAACAAGTATCTTTTTATAAAAGAATCACCTCAACTCAGCTTGGAAAATATATATGGTTCAATAAAAGTGTTTGATAAACGTTTTGTTTCAATGCACTCAAATTAAAATAACTCTTGCCTAAATTTTACTGCTTGAAAAACTGTTTTCATTGGAAATTTTCCTGTTTTCCATTTCCATCTATTTGAAATCATGAGGAAACCCATCAGCTGTATGTGTAGTACGTTAAGTTGGTTCATATCTGAAAAGTGTTTCATTGTAGTGGAATATACAAAGCATGAACACTCCTTCAGTTATTACACTTTGACACGAAGGTCAGAAGAAACCCTATAGTTGTCACAGTTTACCTGCCCTCTGAATTTACATGAAATGACCTTCAAGGCTTTATAAACATACACTAGCTGTTCCCCTAGCACCTAAATCAGAGCTACAGATAAGCTGCGTATTTGCGTAAGTACGCAAACAAAATCGGCAAAAAAGCAAATGAAATAGCAACCCTTGCGTACAGAAAAGCAAAGGAAAATAAGTTTACGCATTTGCTTTTAAAATCGCTGCGTATCGGAAGTAAATAAAAGGAAATCATATTTATACACTGTTCCTGCGAGCACTGCCTTTCCACTAAATAGCGAACATGGAGTCGGCAGGGATAATCCTTTTCGTCCGTTTTGTTTTTTAATCAAGTTGTAAACCAGTCTCGACAGAGGCTTTGTTTTATAAACAAGCAAAGCTTCAGTTTGTCCCGCCGATACGCAAATGATTTTCTAAAAAAAGCAATTGATTTCTGGATAAAAAGCAAATGATCAAAATATAATGGCGTAAAAAATTGTGGTACTCATTAGAAAATTAAAACAAGTGACAGGAAATTGTCACAAAACCAGGTTTTCATTTTCCAGTCTGCTGGCTGAGCGCAAATGTGTTTTAAAGTCAGTAGATATACATAATGTGAAAAAGAAACAAAGGTCTTCTTCTATATATTACATGTGTAAAAAAAGCAAAGGGCCATAATTCAGGCAAAATTGATCCAAACACAAAACCCAGACAATATGCACGAGGGCACTTGATGACAACAGTTGTGTGAGAGTTTGGTTTAAATATCTTGAGAAATGTTGGAGGAAGTGGGCACGTGACAGTATTCTTCTATATATAACATATGTGGAAAAAAAGCAAAGGGCCATAATTCAGGCAAAAATTATAAAAAAAAAAAAAAAAACTTGCTCTGTGTGGGGTTTGAACTGCTGGTCTCATGAGAAATTGTGTCATCTTACTGTAACAGAATACTCCAAAGTATACAGGACTGGTAATCTATTCTAAAAATAGACAGTAATAACAGAGTATTCTCCCTTTTATATATACTTAAATAAGGAGACACAAAATTGCTAACAGACGGACGGACGGACGACCAGGGGCAGAACATTATATATTCAAAATTCTTTAGTTCACAATTATAGTTCTGTGAAAGTTTGGTTGAAATCCCTTGAGAAATGTAAGAGTTGCACACAGAAGAGTATTTCTCTATATATATTACATTATGTGGAAAAAAACAAAGGCCCATAATTCTGTCAAAAATGATCAAATCACAAAACCCCGACAATATGCGCCAGGGCACTTGGTGACAACAATTCTGTGAAAGTTTGGTTGAAATCCCTTGAGAAGTGTAGAAGGAGTTGCGCACAGAAGAATTACATGTGAAAAAAAAACAAAGGGCCATAATTCTGTCAAAAATGACCAAATCACAAAACCCGGAAAATATGCGCCAGGGCACTTCATGACAATACTTCTGTGAAAGTTTGGTTGAAATCCGTTGAGAAATGTAGGAGGAGTTGCGCACAGAAGAATTACATGTGAAAAAAAACAAAGGGCCATAACTCTGTCAAAAATGACCAAATCACAAAACCCAGACAATATGCGCCAGTGCACTTCATGACAATACTTCTGTGAAAGTTTGGTTGAAATCCGTTGAGAAATGTAGGAGGAGTTGCGCACAGAAGAAATTGTTTACGCCCGCCCGCCCGCCTGCCTGCCGACATACCCCAATCTAATAACCAGGATTTTTCCTTCGGAAAACCTGGTTAAAAAGCAATTTGTGAAAAAGTAATGAGGTAAATACCCAATTACACCAAAACCTTATCTGTAGCTCTGCTAAATACAGGCTTACTGAAACTGTTTCTACCACCATGACAATTTCAAAATCTCTGAGCCTCACAAATCATTACAGGTTAAGCAATCATAGGGTACACATAAACTTAAGCTATCACTTGAAGTAATTAATACTCCTACTTAAGAGCTGGTCACTATGGCACTAAATTACTCTATAGTACTGTAAAATACTGTAGTACTGTGAAGTACTGTAGTATTCTATTTTACTGTAGTACTTCATAATATGTAGAGTTATGTAGTATTCTTAATTATTGCAATCATGAGTATATACATGTAGTACTTAAATATAGTAATACATGTATATACGGCATTGCAATCATTCAGAATTAAAATATGTCTCATTTTAGTAACAACGGCCCATTGTGTGCACTGGATCAGAAA
The DNA here is from genome assembly GCA_022818135.1 of Saxidomus purpurata. Classification (NCBI taxonomy): domain Eukaryota; kingdom Metazoa; phylum Mollusca; class Bivalvia; order Venerida; family Veneridae; genus Saxidomus; species Saxidomus purpurata. The sequence goes on from JAFMSR010000011.1 coordinate 31,972,079, forward strand.
GTTTCCTGACTTTTTTAAAGGGGACATACAGTGCTACAGAGCAAGTTAAGTGACATTCCATCTATTGGTTCATGAGAAGAAGCCATTTAAAGGTTTTTCTATTTTTATTAAAAGTGGCCCCTGTGTGCACTGGACTGGAACCATTTCCTACTTTTTTTAAAAGAGGTCAATGTGAGGATGCTACAGAGAAAGTTTGGTAAAAATATGATATGCAGTTTCTGAGTAATACTCAACTTTGTGTAACATGGGATAGGACCGGGCGAATGTACAGACTGGACAGGCATGATTCATATATAGCCCTCACTTTACTAGGTGAATAGGAGGTATAACAACATAAATCAATAATACCAGACAACAGTCTCATGTAAAGATTTTTGACAGTTAAATGAACACATGTCAATGTTATCATTCCTTCATTCAGTCAATGACACTACATCAGTATATCCAGTCAATGTCACTATATCAGTATATCCAGTCATTGTTACATGTACTACATCAGTATGTACAGTCAATGTCACTACATCAGTATATCCAGTTAATGTCACTACATCAGTATATCCAGTTAAAGTCACTACATCAGTATGTCCAGTCAATGTCACTATATCAGTATATCCAGTCAATGTCACTACATCAGTATATCCAGTCAATGTCACTACATCAGTATATAAGTATCTGACATTGTTATTACTATTACTTTTACTAAAACAGCTTCTGTCATAAGTCATTTTATGTATTTATAATAATATGCACAACAGCCAAAATCAAATTTTAAATGTACCAAAATGTACTAACCCCTGTATTATGATATACATAATCAATGAACAATACCACACTTTGGCCGCATGAATTATTAATCATGTATCACAGAATTCATGTCGAATGAGTATAATAATCAATGTCACATATGACAAATATATCTCGCAAAGTTCTAGCACTTCAAAAACAGTTGCACTGTGATTTCTACAGCAGCCACTTACTCGTTCAGTATGTGATACTTTTTCAATTTGTAGCTTCTTTGTTATTAAACCGTTAGATGCAAATTTCCGACATTTATTAAGGTTTGATGCAGACAGTACAATTTATTGTCTAAAAGGATGCTTAATGTAAGTTTTCCAGTGAAATACAGAACAGTGTAGACTAGGATCAGAGAGCACAATGTAAAACCTGATCACTGTCCACACTCGTTACAATAACAGAAATATCTGCATCATAAAGGCTGAAGTTAAATGTAACATATACCAAAGTAAGTCTATCAATTACAGTTGAACATCTGGCTTTTTTCACCTGGAACCAGAACACAATCTATTGTCCTTATCTGATGTTAAAATGAACAGTTCCTGTTCTTGTAAGAAGCTGCTTAATGATATCAGTCCCAGCTGATACAAGTAACCTGATACACCTGTTCACTTAACTGATATAACACATAACTTTTTCCACAATTCTTTAGTTTTCAAAGTGCCAATCAGAGCTGTTTGTGCTCACACACTTTGAATGAGTTACTTATCATTGAGACACATATAGCTCACTATTCCTTATACCATAATCAAAAACATGTCACTTGTATGGCACACAATAAACAGGTCATCAAGACTTTTTACTGAGGTGATTGGGAGCGTCAGCAAACATGTACTTGAGTTTAAAAGCTTCGGCCAGTAACTCACTGATTTCCTCATCCTGCCAGTGATGTGTGGGTAAATTCTGTAGGAACATTAGTATACCCTGGAAAAAACAGACAACATTAAAACACCATTAGATATAGTGAGTTAGGAAACAAACTGTCCCTAAACTGATAAATCTTCCTCATGAGCTGATGAATAAATTTCACAATGACAGAATGCTTATAAATATCTTTCCTTCAAAGTTAGCTGTTTAATGCCAGATTAACACAGGAGGTCGAGATTCTAGTATGATTAAGATCAAAGGACTGAAAGTGCTGGAGGGTCGATTGTCTCTGAACAACACAGACTGTACACATACATTATGTAAATATCAGGACAACCCATGCATGAGTAAAGTTATCAACAAACTGGAGACACAAATGTCCACAGAGTTTGACCTTTAACCATATGTGTAAACTTTACTTTTGATAGGAACCCATGTGCTTATCTTTTGCATTCAGTGACTATATGTATGTTCAACTACCCTATAAAGTATCATAGCTGTGAATGGTAACTGAGAAGTGGATTTTTACAAACCTGAACTGAAAATTCAAAGTTTGCACAACTTTTAATGTCATTCAAAAGTTATGGGATTTGCCCATAGGGTTGATTGTATTGTGTCAATAATACAAAATAAATTCCTATCCTAAATTGTAGGCAAAAACTGAACAATGAGCAAGATCAAAGAAGACACAGAGTAAATTAATAACTGAACAAGAAAAACAGTGATACAAAGTATCACAGCGGGCCCACAAACAAAACTGACATGTAAATATTCTAGAAATTGGTGATGATTGATGTTGAGGCATGGCCCCAAAAGAACCCAAGGAAACCAATTGTGGTTGTACAAGCTAAACCTGACACGACTACTGACTGAACTTTACTGTTATCGAATAATATGTATACAGTATGTCTTATTAACATTATCCTTATAAGTTAGACATGAATGAAGTTTTCTATGATTATTTGCTGTAAAACATTTAAAATGGTTTAAAGTCTTAAAATTATAAGTAAAACAGAAGAAAAATGTAAAAAAAAAAATGTATTAGATGGGTTTCGAACTCGCGTCCGCCGCAGTAAGTCAACGCAAATTCAATTTCCAGCAACTCTACCAACTGCTCTACGTCCGCCGACTATAGAGTTTTTGGTAAAAATCGAGTTCTTATAAATTTTTATGTCCAAGTTGTTCGTTCGCGCATTAATAGCATTTACGATTAATTACACATTTAAAGAACAATAACGAAATAATATTATTCTATTCTGAAATGTTTTTAAATTATTTAGATTTATTACTATATAATTTTGAAAACAGAAATCGCTATAATGCCTAACAACTGTTTATATGGAACTACTTGTTTGTATGTTGTGCGTTCGGCCGTAAGGCCGATATACTCCGTTAACATTGGCTCGATTTTAACAATCGACCAAAAAAAAATTAATGAGAATTTTTTTCTTTTTCTTTTTACAAAATTAAGCCAACAAGATACCTGGAAATCTTTTTCTCTTAACAAATCTTTGGAGAACCTTGTCAGAAAGGCAGCACAAACATAAAGATGGAAGTCAGCAAAACCATTTGTCTCACACTGAAATTATAAACAGAAATCATATTCAACATCTAATACATGCATACCAAATCCATATCTGAAAAGTAAAAATTAAAATACTGTAACTGCTGGCTAATTTCCATCATTATGTTACATAATGACAAACGGGCCCGAACCAGGTTTTCAAAAAGTTGTTCTATTCTATACTATAGTTGATTTTGGAATGAAGATTGCTTGAATATTCAAAAGATTATAACATGACATGAAGGAAAAGATAAATTCATGAGAATACATGATAATGAGTAGGATGTAAATTTCGGCAACAATACTGTCGCAAGGAGTATACTTAATAATGAGACAACAATTTGAGTTAAATGAAAGCAAGTTTGAGAGGGTTCTATAGATGTTTTAGTACAATCATTGAGACATCAACTGCTGAAAAAGAAAGCAAATAGATTATATTGTTAAAATGGGCAACAATGTTAATCAAGTTATTCCCGACTCTATATAGCAGCCCACACCATTTTGTGATCACTCCAATAGGTCTCAAGAGTTCCACCTCTGGTTGCGAGGGCTGTACGTATATCTGATCCAAAGATGAGTGATAATCTGTTGTTTCCTCATGGATCACAGGTTTTGCTCTAAATTGCGTACACATACCATCTACGAGTTTAGTACACTTTGTAAGGTCTAGATGATTAATATTATAATCTCCAACTATTAAAAGTTGGAACATCCGTTGAGTGGAGTTTGAGTGCAATGTTTAAGATTTTATCTGTGTTTCCTGGTGGCCGGCAATGTCACTGTGACCTTGACCTTGGAGCCAGCCATGCGGAACATGCGTTCTGCACGTCATCTTGATGTGGTAAACATTTGTCTGAAGTTTCATCAAAATTCTTCAAAGGGTTGAAGAGTTACAGAGCGGACAGGATTTTCAATGTTAATGTCACTGTGACCTTGACCTTGGAGCCAGCCATGCGGAACAGCGTTCTGCACGTCATCTTGATGTGGTAAACATTTGTCTGAAGTTTCATCAAAATTCTTCAAAGGGTTGAAGAGTTACAGAGCGGACACAATTTCGTTTGCGCTGCCCATCCGCCCATCCGCCCATCCGCCCGCCATACCCCAATCTAATAACCAGGATTTTCAAAATTGAAAACCTGGTTAAAAATGGATACTTAAGAAAATGCTAGCCACAGCTGGTTTTCTTGTAAACAGTACTCCAGTTACTTAAAAAGCTGGCAATTTACTTAACCATTGTTCCTGGAAGGACCAGTACTAACATCCCATATTCAGTAAGAAATTGCCAACTTTCTCCATTAGGGCCTAAGTTGCTCATCTAAGCAAGCTGTATTTGATGCGGCCAGCAGCATTGCAAGGATGATACATGTACTAAGCATGTTTGATGACATTCCATCTATTTGATCATGAAAAGAAGCTGTTTAAAGGTTTTTTTCTATTTGTAGAAACAGCTGCTCCTATGTGCATTGGGCGGGAACAATTTCCTGATCTTTTAAAAGGGACAATGCAAGGATGCTAAAGAGAAAGTATTCGTTGCTCATGAGAAAAAGCCAGTAAAAATGTGTTTCTCTTTTAGTAACAACAGATCCTGTGTGCATTGGACAAGAACCATTTCCTGATTTTAAAGGGGGCAATACAAGGATGCTGAATAAAAGTTTTGTGATATTGCATCCCTTGGTTCATGCATAGAAACAATTTAAAGTTTTTTCTATTTTTAGAAACAGTGACCCCTATGTGCACTGGACTAGAACCATTTCTTGTCAGGGTATAGAGCAAGTCTGATGGCATTCAATCCATTGAATTAGAAGAAGCTGTTTTTTCTTAATTTAGTAACAGTGGATCATGTGTGCACTTGACCAAAACCATTTCCTGGATTTTTTTAAACAGGGACAATGCAAGGATAATAAAGAGCAAGTTTGGTATAAATGTTGACAAAGGACAACAGACAATGGATGATGGGCCACCCATCTATACTAAAAGAGTCTTTATTTCAGGTGAGCTAATAAAGTGAGGTTGGTAGCAGGACTCAAACCCTATTCTAGAAGTTTAATGAATTCTAGTCAGCCACCTAATCAACTTATCCACAGGTGCAGGTTGGTTTTACTGTAATTAATTCAATCAAATAGGCAAGACTTGAGGTGGACTTACCAAGAAAGTATCCCAGAGTCTAACACTACATCTGAGGGGTATTTCCCTCATTAGTAGATTGTTCATCCATCGGAATGAAAACTGCAGGTACTCCACACTGTGCTCCTCTAGATGGCTGTGTAACTGGGCTATAAACAATTAGCAATTAATGAGGCAAAGCTTTTCCATACTTAAAACAAATTATAAATAGTTAAGAAAGCCCTACCGGTATTTTCAGCTCAGCTAAATACAGTTCTAAACATTAATCTTGCAATATTGATACCTCAATCAGTAACAATTTTCAAATTAAACTTTTAGCTGATTGATTATATACAAGCACACTACCATCAGATGTTTTTCATCTATATGTGCCAAAGTGTTAACGATTGTTGCATCAACTACGCACAAGATATGAATTGTCATGACTGATCAAGCCGGACAGGTTATTATTTTTAAACAATGTATTACTTAAATCTTAGGCTGTTAAATATAATGCGAATTTAAATTTCTAAACCTGAATCCTTTGCCTAGAACAAGCATTCAAATGCTTCCATCTGTGCATATAAGGTGCACATAATGTACAAATTTGACAAATAAATACATTTTTTTCTTTGAGTTAAAGGCTCCTTGCAACATTATTTCTGTTATTTAAGTAGTTTACCAAACCATCTGTCCTAATGAACAACAAGTACTACACTTCCATCTTCAATAAGAAACTGCCAACCTTCTCACATAAAGAGAAATGGTCAGTAGCAGGGCTCAAACTGCTGGCCCTCAATCATTGAGAGGTTAAAGTGATTTCAAGTCAGTACCCTCAACAACACGACCAAAGAGATGTAAGAAAAACGTACCATCAATTCTTTTAATAAGTTCCCTGAGAGCGTTAACTTTAGTCTGTATGCCTGGTTGAGCAAATGTGTAATTATCTTGTATGCCATCCAGGAGTTTTGACGTGCACCAGAATGTATCAGCCTCTATAATATTCAATGTTTCCTCCGCTAACTCTGTGAGGTCAATGTTTTCTATTTCTATATCTGAAAAATCCACATAATGTACAAAATTATCATTGTTGAAATACTCCTGCGACACAGTAAATAAACATCATCAAAGGTGTACCTCACTTTGTTTCCTGTGATTTTCTCAAGGATTTCAGTAGCAATGGTGAGTGAAGCAAATGAAGTTCCTGGAAATGACTAGTGAATAATGATTCAAAGTATCTTGCATTGTGTTGCAAAGACACAAAATATAAATAACTGATGCAAGGCACTGCAGAGTTAAAGTTACCTCCAACAATTACCATAAAAGATGGAAATTTCTAACTAAGTCAATACAGTCACTATAAATGGATGATGGACATTTTTCCTGTATTTATTACTAACCTTATAGTATACTTAGAACTTTACATTAATCTCTTTAATTTCTAAAAAAATGCTTTAATGCTTTTTAACATCATGTTTTTCCACCCTTGCTGACTTTGTAAATGAGTTTCTTTTTTAGGAAAAGTTTGAATAATGTTACCAATGTAAACATAGACAAGGATATCTAGCATCAGACACAAATATAACTATATATATCTGATATGTAAAGCAAATGATGAGACTTCTCCCTTGCAACGTGAAATCTTAAAGCAAAACAGACTAGAGCTATCACTAAATGTGATTAATACCCCTGATAGACTGCTTTATAAACTGAGGAGGTTCGTAGTAACAGAATACCTTCAAACAAACTAAAAAGAGACATTGTTCTTGGCAATAACTCTGTAATTTGTCAAGATAGAGTCATGGTTCTTGTACACTGCACTTCCTCTCAATGTGCTTGACCATTGTATAAAGTTGTATTGAATTCCAACCAATAGTTTTCGAATTATGCTCCGGACAAGGTAAAGTAGCAATGGCAATAACTCTGAAATGAGTCAACTAAAGTTATTGTTCTTTTGCACTGCACTTCCTCTCATTGTGCTTGACCATTGTATGAAGTTGTATTGAATTCCAACCAGTAGTTTTCAAGTTATGCTCCGGACAAGGAAAAGTAACAAAGGGCAATAACTCTGTAATTAGTCAAGATGGAGTTATGGTTCTTGTGCACTGCACTTCCTCTCAATGTGCTTGACCATTGTATGAAGTTGTATTGAATTCCAACCAGCAGTTTTCAAGTTATGCTCCGGACAAGGAAAAGTAACAAAGGGCAATAACTCTGTAATTAGTCAAGATGGAGTTATGGTTCTTGTGCACTGCACTTCCTCTCAATGTGCTTGACCATTGTATGAAGTTGTATTGAATTCCAACCAGCAGTTTTCAAGTTATGCTCCGGACAAGGAAAAGTAACAAAGGGCAATAACTCTGTAATTAGTCAAGATGGAGTTATGGTTCTTGTGCACTGCACTTCCTCTCAATGTGCTTGACTATTGTATGAAGTTGTATTGAATTCCAACAAGTAGTTTCAAAGTTATGCTCCGGACAAGGAAAATGCAACAGGCCGCCTGACCAACCACTGGGTGACTCCTATATACCCCCCTAAACTTCGTTTCGGGGGTATAATAATGAAATTTTAAACAAGCAAATTCATTTAACTGGGATTCCCGGCAGGCCACATTTCTGAAGGGTAAAATTTTGTTTAGCAATTTAAGTGTAGGGTTATTAAAAATTTTGTGCAAAATTAAACTAGAACTATCACTGAAGGTGATGAATACCCCCCCCTACATCCCACTGACACAGTATTTAAAATTCATGTAATATTTGATGCTTTGATTATGCTTTGATTATTGGACCTGCACATCTTAAGGCTTCTGTGAAGTATAATCAAATTTTGACCAGCGGGTTTCGAGATTAAAAGCACACAAGATTTTACTATCTCAAGCCCCTGTGACCTTTGATCTAGTGACCCGAAACATGGACCATGCACAACTAGGCATGGTGCTTATCACTTCTATGAAGTATCATTAAATTCTGACCAGGGGTTTTGAAGATTTAGCATCAACAAGATTTTACCATCTCGAGTCCCTGTGACCTTGACCTTTGACCTAGAGGCCCGAAACCTGGACCATGCACAACTATGCATTGTACTTATCACTTGTGTGAAGTATCATCAAATTCTGACCAGGGGTATCGAAATGGTTTGAGGTTGTTGAGTAATTAAAAGAATGAACAACACGTTGTGTCTGCTTTCAACTTCTATTCCGTATCGTAACTCGTAATACAAAACATAGGAAGTGACGTACAATACGTCACGCAAAGTATGGCGTCAAAATAACGTCATAATCATATAACATACAAATGAGCGCTATTTCCGACATTCTGGGGGCGCGAAATGATAATTGTTTTCAAATCTTCGATATGTCTTGAAATATGAAATTCTAGATTTATAAATCATTACTTAAGAATCTTTAACTTATAGGCTGAAAGTATAAGTTGAAACACTAAGTTAAGTCGACTTGAATGTTCATACATTTTCACTTTAAGCCGTTATATAAAATCTCGATCAGTAATGAATCACAAAGTCTCTGAGTTAAGAATATCAATCTTCGTCAGTTCATCACTTTTCGTGTGAATTTAAAAATATCAGTCACTTAGTCTCTAAAGGGTACAGTTTCACAATTGGTCTAATTGAAATGCATCCATTAGATTTAACTTTAGCTGCACGGATAAGTCCATCTTTCCCATATATCAGTTCAAGAATCACACCTAACCTCCACCGCGCTCGAGGTGTATCTTCGTGGATCTGCACAACGTCGCCTATGGATATCGTCTGCTGGTTGTTACCCGTCACTCGGTGATACTCGCGCAATGCTGTCACATACTCGTGTCGCCACCGTTCCCGGAAGTGATCGATAAGTTGCTTCTGGACCCTGGCTCGCCTAGTTATGTTATTGCGATTGCTGTCTGTTGGGTCTGATACAGATTCGATTTGCATATTCTGGGTAGGTAAGCATCTGACTTGCCGACCGTATAACAAGTGAGCCGGCGTTAAAGGTACTGGATCTGAAACATCTGACGTCACGTAGGTAATTGGTCGATCGTTGAGTACAGCTTTTACTTCTGTGATTATCGTCTGGAGCTCTTCTTACGTAATAATTTTGCGTCCAAGAATTTTCTTTAATGTGTTCTTTGTAAGTCCAATCAGGTGCTCCCACCATCCACCGTACCAAGGAGCTCTCGTCGGTATGAAATACCACTGTGTTCCTTCCTGGCCGAGTTTTTCTTGTATAGACTGGGATTCGACAACTGACGTAAATGCTTCGATGCAGCTTGGAAAGTTGTTGCATTATCAGATACCATTATACGGGGTACTGACTTCCTGCTGCAAAATCTACTGAACACTTGCAGGAAAGAATTTTCTGTAAGATTCGGGACTACTTCTAGGTGTAATGCTCGTGTAGAGGCGCACGTGAAAAGGCATATGTATGCTTTATTTTCATTCCCACGTGGTCTTTAACGTGTAGTGCGCCAGTAAAATTAACTCCTGATACTGTAAATGGTGCGCTGTCTTCGAGGCGAAAGTTTGGTAGGGGTGGTGGATCCGGGCTTTTGTATGGTTTTCCATTTACTCTTTTACATGTTACACATTTTCGTACTTCTGTTTGTACACATCTGCGAATTGACGGAATCTAATATTTCTGACGTAAGTACGTTATTGTAGCGTTTTCTCCGGAATGTAGCTGGCGTTCATGGGCGTCCCGGACAAGAAAGCGTGTGAAAATGTGTTTGTTAGGCAGTAAATATGGGAATTTTGTATCATCTTCTAACGGTGCGTTATGTATTCTTCCGCCGCAACGTAAATCTCCCCTGTCATCGATGAAAAGCCTTAACTGACGTACTATGGGTAATTTCTTCTCACTTGATTTCAAGTTAGACAACTCTCTTGAGAATGCTGTGCGTTGACAATTCTGTAGCCACATATATTCTGCCTCCTGTAATTCTTCAACAGTAAATGATTTTCTTAGCCTTTTCTCTGTGTTAGCTCTGCAGTTGTGTATGAACCTAAGTATGTACGCCGTAACACGAACTACCTTTCTGTAGCTACTATATTTGGCAATAGACATTATCTTGTGTATACCTTCTTTGAGTATGTTGGATAGATGTAACGGCTCTTGTTCTGATTCTATGGTATCATCGCTTATGTTTGTCATGGTGATAGCTTGTGACTGCTTCCAAATAGGCCACTGACTTTGAATTGTTAACCAGTCTGGACCATACATCCATAGTTTGTTGTTTTTGTACTGGCTAGCTGTTATACCTCTTGTAAGAAGGTCGGCTGGATTGTGCTGGGAAGGACAATATTTCCACTTCCGGTTGAGTGTAATATTTCTTATCTCCGTAACTCTGTTATTGACGAATCTGGGCATTGATCTGGACGTATTCAACCAATGTAACACAATTTGGCTGTCAGACCAAAAGGTAACATCTTTCACTTCAATCGTTTGTAGAAGGTGGTTTGCTAGACGTGCGCCTATAACTGCTGCCATAAGCTCTAATTTTGGTAAAGTTAATATCTTCAATGGCGTGACACGTGACTTTGCCGTTAATAGTGATGCTTCATGTCGTCTGCAAAGGTAAGCTGATGCACCATAAGCCTGAATACTTGCATCTACGAATACATGTAGTGTATTGTCGTCTGCTTCTGAGTATTTGTCGTCTGCAACCAGGGATCAGGAAAACCGAAAATTTGCCGGTCTGGACCGATTTTCAACTTGCTGGACCGATTCACGTCACCAAAAGTTGCTTAAAAATCGGTCCGAGATTTTTAAAAAAAAACTCATAAAATCGCTTAAATATGACAAAAGGAGTTGCTTGTGTAATTACACATAGCATCTGTGTTATTAGCACCTATCCAATACCCCAATAAACGTGTCATGTTAATAACCCCGGTCTTTACCTAATTGGTCCTCGGGCGCGCTAACACGTTATTGATTAAAGGATTTTATTAATGTGTTTGCAGCTCCGATTGACTCTATGCCGGACCGATTGTCTTTAGGCCGCTAATCATTACCTACACTTTGCCAACATTACTGGTCATTATGATTTAATTAAAAACGATTCGGTCCACGTGTACTTTTTCCCGGTAAGAAAACAGTTGATAAAACCCAAGAGTTAATTTTTATTACTCAAATAGTGCCGGCTATTATAATGTATCATGTTCGGGCATTCAATACAATACAATACATGTTCGGGCATTCAATGCCTTTCGATTTATTGTTGAAATGGCACAACGCCACATATTTGCGATGTTCAAAAAATCAAAATGACCGAACCGGCTTATGATAATCGGGAGAATAATAACGAAACAAATAACCGGACCGGCAACCTGGAGTAAATGCTTCGAAAGTCGGAAGGGGAAGCCGAAAGATAATGTTAATCGGTCTGGCAACCCGAGAGGCATAAAAAATTATTCAAAACGAAACCAGACGACAAAAATTATATTGCCTATATACCTGACACATGGATTATTACAAAAATTTGTGTGGGTGACTTTGAACGTAATCAGTTCTAATCGAAATTGAACACACTTTCAATGATAAAATCGCATGGGAATTATCATATTTATTTATGAAAACTGGCTCGATATTTTTCTTATTACTTAAAAATTCCGTTTCTTACTCCTTTATGGCGAAAATTATGTAAAGTTTATCCCTTAGAAAATGGAACGCTCCCGGTGAACGGCGCATTTATTTTATCGACTCGTGAGATTTACTAATCAATAATGAAAGAAGATAAACATTTTCGTTTTTGGAAACATTTTGGAATCCAAAGGAGGAAACTAAATACTTTAACCGTTCCATGATCATGCACAACAATGGAAAGATGGTTGAAAAATATATAAATCACGTACAAATTTTTCATTTTTTTCTATCAATTTTTTTTTTTTTTTTTTTTTTTTTTACGTTTTTGTAACTTCTTTTTCGGGGGGGGGTTGACGATGTACCCTCGACTTGTCCGGACCGATTGAGATTTCAAAATTTCCTGATCCCTGTCTGCAACTAAGTATTTGTCGTCTGCAACTGATCTGTTGAAGAGACGGTGTGGAATTCTTACATCTCTTAAGTTGTTTATGTCACGTGCTAGACTGATCCATTTTTGTTGCATGTCGTCTGATAAGACTGTATCCCATGCGTATTTGCCTTGCCATAGTTCTTGTAGAAGAATTTTAGCACGTATTAATACTGGACTAAGTAAACCAAGTGGGTCATAGACTCTTGATGTGTACTGTAAAATAGCACGTTTTGTCACTTTTGGGGTTTCTGGAATGTCTCTATCTGGGAATGATATCTCGTCTGTGTCGGTGAGCCAAAGCATGCCTAGATTCTTTGTGATTTTACTGTTGTCAAGGACACCTTCTTCTGTAGCAACTAATTGCAGGCTTTTGCTGTTTGATGCCCATGACCTCAAATTAAATCCTCCTTGCATCATCAGGTCTCTTGTTTTCAGGAAGTACTGCAAAACTTCGTCTTCTGTTTGAAAGCTAGATAATATGTTATCTACGTACAGGTCTCGCTTCAGAATTCTGCTGACAGGACTACTGGCATTGTTTTCTAGGTGCTTGAGTAAAGTTGCATTGAGTATGAAAGGTGAGCACGTGGCACCGAAGAGAACAACTTTAAATCTGTATGTCGCTAATGGACTGTCTGGATTACTCGGATCACTCAACCACAGAAATCTTGTTACGTCTCTATCTTCTTTATTAAGTCTAACATTTAGAAAAGCCTTCTCTATATCTGTTGAAACTGCATATTTCCCAAGTCGGAATCGAACTATTATATGTGACAAGTCATTTAATGTGGGTGGAGTAGAGTCAAGACAGTGGTTTAAGCTAGGTGACTGTGCTGATTCTCGGCAACTGCAGTCATAGACTATGCGTATAGGTGTTGTGGCTGAATCTTTCTTTACTGCATGATGGGGTATATAATGTACTTGATTGGTTGATTTCTCATCCTCGCTAATCTTTTCTATGAAGTCTCTGTTCTCTTGTTCGTCTATTATCTCTGCATACTTCTGTAAAATCTTTGGTTCTCTGCGAAGTCGTCTAATAAGTGATTCTGTTCTTTTCTTGGTCACTTCGTAGTTTGTGGGTAGAGGGGCGTGGTCATCTTTCCAGGGTAATTTTCCTGCATATTTCCCGTCAATGAACTTGATAGCACTCTTCTGATATGCCTGTAACGTATCTATATTTTCATCTTCTTCCGCGTTGATTCCAATAGATTCTAATTTCCAAAATCTCTCTATGTCTGTAGTCATCACATTCAAGGCAAAACATGACTGTACCATGGCGCTGGAGATTTGAACTGGACCTGACAATAGATAACCGATGCTTGAACTTACTGCTGTTGGACCGTTTCCTCGAATCGTCTGATTTCCTACGATGTTCCAATAATGGTCAGCTCCTACTAACAAAGATATCTCGAATTTGTCATCATCTATCACGGGATGCGCTATCACTTCAAGCTTCTAAGATGTGGTAATGACGTCACGTTCTGTGGAATGTTACGTAATGGGACGGCAATTGTGGGAACTATCATCACTTGAAGAGGTATCTTGGCACCTGTATCGGTAAGTAGATATATAGTTGTATTTTCTAGATGTCGTAGTTTCTGCGACGAATCTCCAAATGCTGCCAAACTGATAGCAGTGCTTCCATTGGGTTTTACATTCAGTCTTTCTGCTAGTTTCTCTGTTATAAATGAACGTTGAGATCCTTCGTCGAATAGAATGTTTGCCTGTGCGTATTGTTTGTCGGTACAGACTTGAGCAATGGCTGTTTTCAGGAGTACATCTGGTCGAGGTTCTACTGTAGTATGTAAAATTGCCGCCTCTGATTGAACCTAGGTTCCATTTGCTGTTAAAGTATGTGTTTGGTTGCTGTTGCCATTGTTTATTCTCGAATCTTGCACACCTTCGCAGATACTGGTATGGTGTTTTCTTTTACATTTCAAACATCTGAAATTCGAGCGGCATTGGACGACTTGATGACTTTTTAAACAATTAAAACATAATTGTTTCTTCTTAATAATGTCCTTTCGAACTTTCACATCCGTAATCTTTGAACAATTGTTTGGATGATGATTTTCATTACAGTAAATGCACTGTCTCATATCAGTGCGCACTGTATGGGTGGATTTCTGTTTACTTCCGGTTTTCGATTTGTATCGTGCGCTCGTGAAAAATGATGCTGTAGTTCCATAGGTATCTGCAGTTTCAATTGACTGTCCCGCTTCCATTATGTTCAATTCTCGATATAATGCTCTTTGTAGATTTTCTAACTGCCAATTGTTGTTTCCATGTACACGTGCTAAATTCTTGCGAGTATCTGCCGGAAGTTTGTCAATAATCACTGACACTAATAGTGTTCCGTATGTACTTTGACACTGACCTAAAGACTCGAGACCTCGAACATACGTTTCTAATTTGTCGATGTAATTTCTCATGCTGTGCAGTGTATTACTTGGCGCTGGCAAATTGAGTAATGCTTGTATGTAAGCATGAATGATTTTATGAGTTTGTCCGAATCTCTCCTTTAATAGATCAACTGCTTGAATATAATTTGCATGCGTGAGTGCGAATCCTTGAATAACTTGAGCTGCGCTGCCTTCAAGCTGTGACTTTAAGTAACTAAACTTCTGTACTTCCGTAAGATTGGGGTTGAGATGTACTGTTACATTATAAGAATCCCAAAAGCTTTGCCACTCAAGAATATCGCCACTGAATACCGGAAGTGATAACTTTGGAAGTCTCTGATACAACGATGCGTTAGAATAAGATGTACTCACGTTTTGATCACGATGCGATGTTTGATTTAACGATGACTGCGTTGAATTGTTAGTATTATTTCCATCATCATTCCTGGTCGTGTTCTCGTCTGCTCTGATTTGTGAACTTCTGTTAATGTCCTTCAAATGCCGTAGTTTCACTTCGATATCCAAACAAAACTCCTCTGCACTTAGAATTTCTTCTTCGATTTCTGCCACTTCTGTTACTTCTAAAATTTTCTCATTGAATGATTTTATCGTTTCAAGTGTCTGCGATATCAAATCAATGATAGTGTTGAACTGAATCCAATCTGAATTTTCTTTCGCTTTTTCGATTTTCTCCAACTGACTCGAAATAACTTTGTAATGTCCTTCGCGGATCGAACGTAATTTCTCTAACTTCTGGAGATTTAGCGTCCACAAGATTTTACTATCCCAAGCCCCTGTGACCTTGACCTTTGACCTAGAGACCCGAAACATGGACCATGCACAACTAGGCATTGTACTTATCACTTGTGTGAAGTATCATTAAATTCTGACCAGGGGTTTTGGAGATTTAGCGTCCACAAGATTTTACTATCCCAAGCCCCTGTGACCTTGACGTTTGACCTAGAGACCCAAAACATGGACCTTGCACAACTAGGCATTGTACTTATCACTTGTGTGAAGTATCATTAAATTCTGACCAGGGGTATTGGAGATCTAGTGTCCACAAGATTCCGTCTTCAGACAGACGGACGGACGGACGGACAAGCTGAATCCAGTATACCCCCCGTTACACTTTGTGTTTGGGGGGTATAATGAAGTCTTAGCAACTGGATTGACATTTTTTATGTCTCTTTGTAGATTATAATAGGGAAAACAGAGTATATAAGTAAAACAGCCCAATCTCCTGGGCCTTATTTCAGTGTGTATGAATTTCCTGAGTGTCTATAAAGATTATACAGGGAAACAAATTATACTTCATTCAACTTGCTCAACAGTGTTATTGGTGTGAAAGAAAAATCAAAGGCAGAAAACTCATAAAGGAATTAGCACTTACCATTTTCTATGTATTCAGAGAGAAAGACAACAAAGAAAGGTGTAACAAGGTCGTTAATTCCCTGTACATAACCACTGGCAGGATGACGTATCGCCCAGATATATAATATACGCTCAAATATCTGAAATACACAATAGCTGTATCAAACATGGAAAAACACACAACAAAATCTGATAAACATACACATACATAGAATTACTGTATGACTATATAAATTCTGAAAATAGATAACTGCTGCATTGCAAGACATTGTTACCATTTGACTGTACAGAATACTGTAAATATTAATAAAGAAACTATGGGTGTTTTTGCTTTTTAAGAAAAATCTACACAAAACAAAAAGGTGAAATGCAGCAAATTGAATGTTTATCATAAATCAAGGGATGTAAATCTGGATCTACTTATTTTGCCCTTTTTCACTTAAACAAGATCTTAAAAACACTATTAACATTACATGTACATATGGCTGCGCAGTTCTGATCTTTGCTAAATGAAGAACTGAGTGTGGTCAAGTGTTCACATAACATGATTTGATAAATAGATCTCACAGTCAAACGCAATGTGTTCAAATTTAATGAAGACTGCCTCACAAAATCAACAACCCTTAAAGCTCATCAAGTCATTCAGGAGGCAAAAATAGGTGACATTTTAAAGTATGAAACAATTACCTTCCTATATAAATGTATTTCACTTAAGTTATTCTATACTGTTGTGTATCTTGGGATAGAGGGATGGTTAGAAAATTAAGCAGCAAGCTAACATAAAAACATTTACCCAGAAATGCCATTCCAACATTCCAAGAAAGCAGACAAGTATGATAATTATAAAACAGTATGAACTGTTCTCAATAGCACAAAATTGCCAAAAAATGAATATAACTAAAAGCCAGAAATCCAAACTTTTAGTATGCACATTCTGTGAGAAAGATTAACATGCAACCAACCACAAAGTGCTATAACAGAAATTTAAAAATTTAAAACGCTACTCTCTGTTTAGTGTCTTGTAGACTTTTCAGAAATGTTAGACATTATAACAAATTTGATTGAAATAAAAAAGATGAAAACATCCCAATAATTATTCTGAGTTCAACCTCTGCTTGTATCATGGCACTGATTTCAAACAATTATAAATTTAGTATTTTACTTAGAATCAAATAGAGTGACCCAACATGAAAACTTTACAGGTTTATAATGGGATTTACTATGCATGAGAAGAAACACCAATACCTCACAATGCAGGAGGTGGAATTCAATCATTTATAAAAATGTTAAACTTTATTAGTTGGAGAGTGAGTTTATAAAAAGCTAATTAAAAATCATCACAGGAGCTTTCAGATATAAGGTCATAAATGCACCTATATATTCAATTCAAAGGGAGGTAATTTAAGAATTTGAGTCTCAACTCTCGCTTTTGCATTGTGTTTTCATAAAACATTGTTGAGTTTTCTAGTCTTGACATTAGTTTCTCTCAAATGACAGCAAAAAGAATATTTTGTCTTGATAACCAATTTTGTTTTTTAATAAACTGTCTGTTTTCACTATACGAGTTATCTCCCTTTAATGCATGATAAATGACTAACTTTTAGGCCTATTATCGCCTTTGTTATTTGTCTTATTTTATAGAGTCAAAGTGAAATGCATTGATTTAATATTGTGTTAAATATTTGTATGATAAAAGCGTAAAGTTTTCATTTTGGGTGAGTGTACTTTACTTCAAACCCTATTATAAGTGTATCAAATTCTTTAGCTTAACTTTATTCATTTTACATTGATTATGTGTATCTACTCTCTGAGGACTACTACCTCGAGTTCTGACCAGAACTTGTGCCAAAAGAATAGATCATGGAGGTCACGGTCAATAGTCACTACCAGGTTTCAAATCCACGGCTCCCGGGTCAGGAGTCCAAAGCACTATTCCTACACCGTGGCACCTTACAAATTCTCTGTTGCATGATCTCTTACTGTCAAATCAATTTTGAATAGTTCAGCTGGAACCTACCCCTCTTACATAGTGGGCATGCCAACCATGCCAGCAATGACAAAATAAGTATCTCCTTGACTTAAACAGTTAAGCCATACATTACTAACTACCTTACATGAACAATATCTCCATATCCAATAATTCAGACAGACAGGAGACTTTAAAGTTTAGAATACAACTATTCACAACCAAACTTAAAACAACATTCACAACTTTGTAAATCTTGAGTGTAGAAAGCTAGGGACATCAAGATTTTAAGTACAAAATAACATGTAAAGGTGGACTAGCTCATTTTAAGTGACAAAAATCTCAGGCATTACATCTTGCTTGTTATCACTATCATAATTGCATTGAATGCTTCAGTAATCAGTACAATAAAAAACTGAATCATAGTTCAAGAGACATTCCTCCAAAACAATGCGACTGGTCCTTACACTAAAACTCTGACAATTACTGCTTGAAAACTGTAAAAGTAGTTTACTTGAAATTATTGCTGGTACTTATACTTTATAAATGTAGAACTGATTTCATGGGCAAAGCCTGTATAAACAATGAACCATGTGCATCCAAACATAACAAAAATGTTCTTAAATCTGTGTAATGATCAGTGACTTGCATGGAGTTTCATTTTAATCACCAGAGAAATGTACAGGTCCAAAGATATTTAAATCAAAGGCAATAACTCTGCAACAAATGTACCAACAAAGGAAATGCACAGCTATTCTTCACTGCAATATGTCGAAAATTGTGGAAGAAATTCAAGCCAACAATGTTTTGCAAGATACCACCTGACCAACAAGCAAAACGGTGACTCCAATATTATATCGCCTACAAATATTTGTCTACAGAGCATAAAATAATTGTAGGTTCTCTGAAATTCCAATCTACAGTTAAGATACTTATATTACTAAACAAGACAAAGTAAACAAACGAGACATGCAACTGAGACCTTACCTTACCAGATATGCAATTCAAGTAATAATATTTAATTTAGCTTTCTGTTGAGAAGTGTTCCAATCAGATGGAACTTAAGATGACAGCACGCTCGACTATTCGAAAGCTTGTTGGTAAAATGGGGTTTTTGTCTAAGAACAGGAGTATTGTGTAATTGTCTATAAGAATTAAGGTCAAAGATATGAAACTTGTTCAAAGACCTTTGTAAATGTACATTGCATTCAAAGCCTTACTCTGGATTCTGCAAGCCAACTGGAGGGAGGATGGGGGGGATAATTTCAAAGAAATACATGACCTTGTATATTTGATCATGAATAATTTTGTAACTTTTCAAAATTGATATGTATAGAATTAAAAAAGCATGACCGCTGCATGCTGCATAATTATTCTATGACATTTCAAAAGAAAGCCATTTTGAGTATTTCCATATTAGTCTGGTAAAAACTGTGACAAATTTCTAAGTTAAAAAGGGCATAAATATGTCAAAAATCAAAAACATTGGTGAAGATGTTGACAGTAAACATACATTTTAAGTTTCAAGTCAATACGTTCGATAGTATTCTATCTTTAACAAAAAATTCAAAGTTAAAAAGGGACACAAATCTATCAAAAATCAAAACAGAGTTATGGGGATTGTTTCCTCAGGTGTAGATGTTGATGGTTGACACATACTTTGAGTTTCAAGTCAATACTTTGATAGTATTCAAGATATTTGACTTTAAAAAATATTTTACCAAAAATTCTAAGTTAAAAAGGGATATAAATCTGTCAAAAATCAAAACAGAGTTATGGGGATTGTTTCCTCAGGTGTAGATGTTGATGGTTAACATATATTTTGAGTTTCAAGTCAATACCTTATATAGTATTCAAGATATTTGAATTTACAAATAACTTTTATCAAAAATTCTAAGTTAAAAAGGGGCATAAATGTGTCAAAAATCAAAACAGAGTTATGGGAATTGTTTCCTCAGGTGTAGATGTTGATGGTAGACACATACTTTGAGTTTCAAGTCAATACCTTTGATAGTATTCAAGATATTTGAATTTATAAAAAACTTTAACCAAAAATTCTAAGTTAAAAAGGGGCATAAATCTGCCAAAAATCAAAACAGAGTTATGGAGATTGTTTCCTCAGGTGTAGATGTTGATGGTAAACATATACTTTGAGTTTCAAGTCAATACCTTTGATAGTATTCAAGATATTTGACTTTATAAAAAACTTTAACCAATGCAGACGCCGACACCGACGTCGGGGCGAGTGCAATAGCCTCCTTATTCTTCGAATAGTCGAGCTAAAAATTATCCTTATACATATAACTACACACATATAATTTACACTGTGTTAGGCAAAGCCATGTCACGACAGCATACTCACTTCTTGAATGCGTTTTTGTTGAAATAAATGTGCTAAAGATGTCATTCGTGGAACATCCTTCAATATCTGCAACAACATTAGACTGTAAGATGCTGGACAATACATGTTCTAGCTGGAAACTAAATGTGCTAAAAAGCTTGTACACCATATATGTAAGGCAATTCAGGAAGTTGTTTGTCTGAAATATTTTCAGAACCAAATTCTGGAAGATTCCCTTACTTGACAGTAACAAATCTGATTCTACCAACAAAAATGTGAAACTTTTACAAAAAAATGTCAGGTAGGACTGCAAAATACGTAAATCTTTGTCTTTCAATTTTTGAAATTCCCCTTTTTCTAAAACTTAAAATGTATGCATTTAAGATGAAATACATCAGAAATGGTGAAATATGCATCACTGACATTTTTTTGTTGGTTTCATCACAATTATTTTCCATTTTTGATTTGGAGACAAAAGTCAGCAAACAGAGTACACATTAGTGTGATGCATGACAGGATAACTTGACACTATCATTTCATCTGACCTACTTTTAAATATATTCCTTATACAGTTTTTGTAAAATTATGACAAAAAGTTCACTAGAGCATTCCTATCGGCATATAATCAACCCAGATGCTGTGTAATAAACCTGATACTTTAAATGAAACTTAACAAGTTGTTACCGAAACTAAGCAGGTTCTGCATTCCATTATTATTCCAAGTTTTTAACATTTGTTGGCTAGACATCATATTTCAACTTAACCCATTCATGCCTAGTGTTTGTAAATTTACCCTTTCAAACAGCTAAGCTCCAAAGCCAAATGAAAATACAATGTTGTCTGATCATGATTTAAGTTGTTAGTGTTTTGGATTGTAATTAAGCTAAACACTCATATTTAAAGATATGGACTTGTCCTTATGGGAAGTAAGAAGTTCCCATTGTAAAAGATCTACTACCAGGTAGGTATAAATAGATTGAAATCATTCCAACTGAGCCTTGGGACTCAAAACTCAACTGGTGTTTCAACTGCCGATGACCAATGTCTCTACCAAGTTCTAGACTGAATGATTCTTCAAATAAGTCTGACCTAACCTACCAACATTCAAACAGACTAACATCTGCAAAGCAATATACCTTACATGACTTTGTACAAATTAAAAGTTTTCTTAATGCATGAGAAATTGAATTTATAATGCAACAGTTGGAAACACTTTTACACTTGAAGCCATATTTCTCTCCAAATCAAAAAGGTCATGCACACGAGCAAAATAAATGAAAATGAAGAAAAAGGACCGTAACCACTGGATAGACATGCAACTTTCTGACAATAAACTTACTTCCTGGACTAATAATTGTTGAAAAATTGGAATTAATGGATTCATACGAGGTATGTCTATATGGATCTGTAAATATATAGTACATGGTAATATTCTGTATTGAAATGATCACTTTAAAATTATTGTTGTTCTAAGTGACATTCCTTGATATTGAAACAGAAAATACGACCTAATTAATGAACCTACCTTACCAAGACTCAGAAGACAATGTGACATTATGATGGGAAATGTTTCTGATTGTTTCAAAACTGATTTTCCCCATTAGGTTTTTTGCAAAAAAATCTAAAGTAAAAGTGGTTACCATAAGCTGTAAATCTTGTTAAAAAACAAGGACAGTTACAAACTTTTACTACAATTACAGACCTTTTTCTATCTGTAGCAATGAGCACAATCTTTTGCTTTGTTTGTTTAGAGATTGAAAAGGCTTTACTAAAATGTATAGAATAACATATTTTGTAAACATAATTAGAAAAGATTTTTTTTGAAAGATTTTGACAAAAAAACTCAAACACTCATTAAATTATTAGTAAAGATGTATTACGGTACATTAGAGGTGCCAGTAAAAGTGATTAGTTACCTGTCTGAATGTATCTTGATGCATTTCATCATGTCTTGAGGCGTAATATTGATCAATAAGGCTAAAATATTCCTGTCTCTTCCGCTGCAACATCTGTTCTCGACGGTCGACGTTGGCAGGTAAATAACCCTGTAAACATTAACAAGAATCTGTATAAGTTATACAATCTGTGTGCCTGACAAATTAAAAAGAAACAGAAGTTATAAAAATAAAGATTATATAAAGTCTTAACACTAAATTAGGTAAATTTCTTCGGTACATAATAAATCTGAATTTTTTCCATGTTGAAAATAGCTAGGCTACTACAGACAGATTCTCTAAAACCTAAACGTGAAAAACTGAGATGTTTAAACAAGGTCTAAAGAGTGTGTATGTTAAACAAACTATTTACAGGAAACCTACTTACAGATAAAATTTTCCAGCATGTTGGTCGCACAGCTTTAGGTAGACCCGACCAACTTAATTTCTGTAACTCAACTGAATAGAAAAAATATTACATCATTAGATAAGCTGAGTACCTGCAGGTAAGGTTGTATACTCAGGACAGACAATTTCACCAAAATATCTTTCTGTTCTGTCTGAATGCCTAAAATGAGCTTGATAGAGCAATGGATACCTTCCTAAAAATACTCAATCTCTATCCAGAGTTAATCCTTACCAATCCATACACTCCTCTGGCAACGTCTCTATGGAAAACTAAACCTTGACTAATGAGCTTGCATGTATCTATATTGTATGAATATTATTAAATATCATAATGTCTTGATATCTGTTCACAGTATTTGAAAATAGGTTGTAATTTGTCCTATTAGTTGCTGTACTAACAGGGATTATTATGTGAATCTTCACAGAGTAATATCAGGTTTTACATGTAAATAACATTATTTCAGTTTCTTTATGAGCAAACTCCTCTTTACAGTATACAGTAACCACTGCCATCACTAACCATTTTAACAGTTCAAAAAATACAAATTTGAATGTAAGCATCAGTTGTTTTGGCTGGCTTTTGCAGGTAAGGTTAATTTCATGAAATATTTAACTGTCAAGAGGTCAAATACAAATTGATAATTCAAAATAGTGATTTTAATGTAACTGATTACATGCTGTCACATGACAATTTCATTTTAAAATCATGTTTCGAAAAGTCATGTGACACTGGACTACTTTTTAGGCGTTGCCAGAGGTATCCCTTGGAACGTAGCGGAAATGATAACTCTGGTAGAAATTGTATAAATACAGTCTAAGACAACAATGCTTGCTATTCAGTCCAGAAGTATTCAATGAAGATCATGTCAACAATACAAATGTTCAGATATAACACATTGAATGAAAACCAAGATCTTTTCAGACTTTCAGGAATATAAAGTCTTGGAAACAAAATTCAGACCATAAATGATCACGGTTCTACAATCACTCCACTCCAAAACACAACTGCTGGTTTTAGCTCTTGGATATTTTCTTTACTTTGGAAAGAATAGAGTAAGTAAGTATTGGAAGCCTACCAGTTTAAAGTCTTGTTACAATATCTTAAGTTCTAAAAATGCATTGCCAACAAATGATTGTAAATACCATATATTTGCTGTCAAAATTTTCCAAACACATGCACATGAGTGAGGCCAATTATACTAAATGCCCTTCCACTAAAACTTTTTTCATGCAAGGGCATAAAAACATGATAAACTTTACAACAAGTTAGAAATCAAGAAACCTACCAATGTTTGTGTTAGGACCAGCTAACAGAGTTTTGATTTTCTCCAGTTTTGTTGCTTCTTTATCTACGACAGTATCCTGGGTATACCTGATAGGGCTCGGTTTAGGGGGCTGCCACGTATTGTTGATTCTCACACCCATACCTGGGCCTACCTTGTGGTGTCCAGGGCCAAGATTTGGACCTCAAAAAGATAGCAAAGGTACAACAGCTTTCATACAATGAAATCATACGATAACAATGATGTTCTAGCAAAACTTTCCCTGTGCATGCTTATTAAGTGTAAATGTATATCAATTTGGCTTACTTAGGTAGTTTGTATCCTGATCACTGTTTCAGTAAAGACAACTAATGAGGTGGTGCAGCCAGCAGCAGGTAATGTAGTCAAGTCTTTGATTACTTGGGTAAATAGCTGGTACTTTACAATTATCAGTTGGTATAAAATTCACAGCATCACAACCCCTCTAACATTTTAACGTTTGATAAGTACCAAGAACTACAAACAGCTTAAGTTATCTATTTGTACCATTATACTGTAGATTAGCATTCCTTGTCTGTCTGTGGTGGTCCAGCACTGCCTTAGCCGTCGACTGAATATCTTTCATCGACATTTTTATATTTGCCATGTCAATCATCAGATCATCATCGCCATCATCCCACGCATCTAACGTCTTGTTTTGGAAATCTTGGAATGAATCACCAGTACGCACAACCTTTGTCTTGTCTTCCTTTTTAGCTGTATTGCTGAAAACAAATATACATTGCATATTGTAACACTGGTTCTTTTTCATTCTTCAAAGCCATTAACACTAAAGCCTTATTGTTTCAAAGAAATCACTTCAACAAAGTTCAGATCATTCTTCTATAGCATGGTCGAAGAGAAGAAAAAGCTATTCTCAACTTAACCATGTGTTAACCACAAACTGTTTGCTTACTGTATCTGGACTACACCCCCTGAAGTACATCGAGTACACATCCAAGGCACAGATGTTGTAAAATACATTGGTATTTCATGATATGAGCACTACAATATCTACTCATTCATAACACTCATTTCCTCATGGAGTAATACTTCTATTTTGATGACATTGAGTATGTGCAATCATTTTAAAAAAAATTTATTAAATTTTGTATAAGACTGGTGACAATGAAATACTGACCTCATTGGTTGCTGCATAGGTGGATGTTGTGCTCCATATACTGGTTTCCCACTGAAAATAAAGTTTTTTTTATCTAAATTTAGTATAACACAGACAAAGGCGTCATACTAAAGCTCCTCTATAGTGAGGTTGTTTTCAAATAATTTTACAATATGGAAGGTTGCTCTGAGATTGTAAGGTACGAGACTGTATTGTACAGTATCATATTCATATGAAGGGTAAAATACATGATACACTTACTTATAAAGTTATTCATAGGCTTGTTAATGATATTAGTTCACTACTTTTTAAAGTTTTTGGTATACAAGATTTAGGAGTTGAAAAAAAAAGTTGATTTATCACGAAGTCAGGGGTTCTGAAATCCATTTTCTGAGTTTGCATTTCAAACAACCCAATTTTCCAGATAGGGACTGTCTACAGACAACTGAATATTTGTAGAATAGCCATTTACTTGTTTCGGTTTACAAACATTCACATGATAACATAATGTATGGGAATCAACCCATATACTAATATTGTCTTGTTTAAGCAGCATTTCTTACCTATATAATATCATTCTGGATAGGGTTATACAGTTATACTGGAAGAGATTTGATAAAATCAACTCACTAGAAATTATGAAAATAGCATTAATTTGATGTAATTGACAAGTTGTCCAAAATGGTGGCATATTTAGGTGGTGATAATAATTTTACTTACGATTTGTGATTACATGACTGTATTCCATAAATTGTAATATTGATATCTTCAAAAAAATACTTGTTTTAAAAAGCAAGTAACCCTTACCAAAATGACTTGTACTGACATATATGTCCCTTATATGCAACTTATACTTGACTTATTTGAGATATATAAGTTACATAAAAGTTACATATAAGTCACATAAAACTAGTCTAAGTCTGTTATATGTATAAGCGATTTATATGTCATTTTAAGCCCTTTTATTTTTCAACATATAAGCCACTTATAAGTCACTTATATGTCTCATAGTCTGTACCTGTCAGCTATATGTCAGTTATATGCCAGTTATATGAATCCAGTGCGAGCAGAATTTTCTTAGACTAGTTAGAGATACAGCCTGCTACATTAATATCACTGATAACAAGTGGTATTTGGTTCATCTTGTATACAGAGATGAAAATAAACATGATTATGATACTCGTTGTCTGAAACAGGAAGTAACCTTCTGTCAGCTTTTTGATTGGTTGAATTTGAATACTAAACAGACATTATGATGGTAAAATATGTGGAAGAAGTTGGTGATAGAATATCATTTTTTGCATTCTTATAATGATGATATTTGTGAATATTTTTATGGATTAAATTTGATTATACCATGGGGAAGAATTGAAAATACAGCATCATATCGCTGATTGAGCCCAAAACGGTGGTAACTCAATATTTTAAAACTTTCCAGGAAAGAGAAAAAACTGCATTTTTTTTTTTGAGTGACTGCAATGAGTTGTATCATTAGTATCAAACAGTGTTTGCTAATGCTTTTATATAATATAAGATGAAAAACTCATATCCCTCAAGAAAAAGAGCTTTGTAAACAATAGTGAGTTACAACTGTTTCACACTAAAAATGAGCAAAATTCTCTCAAACGTTTTTGTGCAAAACAGTTGTAACTCAAGATACAACCCTTTCACACAAAAAAGATAAAATAACTCTTTATTTTTTTAGTGCAATACTGCTGTATCTTATTTTTATATGTAATTCCAATCAACAGAAAAAGCCCTATTTGGCCTTGATTCAGTTTACAGACTGTGCAACCTTTCTTTTAGTTGCAACTTCTATTTCTATTGGAAATTCTGTCAATTACATGCAGATTTACAACTATTAGTATTAATTTTGACTACCTAGCTATAAGTGAAAACTGTAAATTCACACAAAGTCAGTACCATTTCATATCTTCCATATATGTTGAAATTACTAGAACTACAGTATCATCTGCCATTACAATCTATTTTGGGACCGTTATGTATAATGTACATTGTATAACTTATTTACAAAATAACCAACTTTGTTAATAGAAGAACTTTTCATTGATAAAACTTTATTGTAAATTATTTGCGATTGAAATTTATCAGGTAAATTCAACAGCCTATAATCTTTAGATAACCTTTATACAATTAGTTGCCATTTTGCATGGAACAATGTCATTTTAGTGATGTCGCCAGCATTTTCATTCCGGCACTGTTAGCATTCTATCTAGTGCAAGACGTTAAGATGGGTAAAAGTCAAAACTCTGCCTGTTTTAAATATAGAAATAATATTAACTGGGGGATTATATTTTGCTTCATTGATCGTGCTCAGTGAGATATTGTTTATTTATAGATCATATAATAATAATTGATTTTAAAGCTTGTACGTATTAGAAAACACAAATAAAATTTAGATGTATAAATCTTTTAACACGATGATGTTTTTTTTTCTCAAATTTTATTTCTGGGAGAGGATACTTGTAGATAATGACTGGACATCTTGCAAAGAATGAAAACCACTGGTGTGGGCTTTGATAGCTCAGTGGTTAGGGGCATTCACCTCCAAAACTAGGTGTGTCCTTTGGCAAAGACAATGATGCTACACAAGCCTCAGTCCACCAAGCTGTAAATGTTAGCTGCAATGAAAAATGTGCTGCCTCTCTCTCACACGATCTTATACAACTTACTAAAGATTAATTAAAATAGATCTTCCTTTGAATCATAAAATTAACATAATTATACAATGACAAAATTCTCTGTTAAAGAGGAACACCAGTCTTCTATTAGGGCAAAGATCTCTGTAAATAAATGGAAATGTATCTTGAAAATTAAATGCCCCCAATTTAATTGTACCGGTAGATTGTAATTTTTAATTCAGTCTGCATAATGCAGATTCACAGGTGCATAATCAAGAACGGACAGGGACAATTTTCAGGTTACTGAGCAGCGTTGGATACTGTTAACGTGCAGCCTGGTCAACATCATGGCAGATACCGCCAACTTTCTAGGTCATATGTGTTTTCAAATTTTTAAACTAAAATTATGCCATTATAAAGTAATTTCCCTTTTATTTAAGTTTGATTATATGAATATTGCGCTCACAATTTCTTATACATAGATGATAAAATGTCAGCCCTTACTATAGGGTAATGAACAGCTATATTTAATGTTTACAAACACCAAGTTTATGAAAGTATTTTTTAGTACTTGTACATGATAAGAAACAACATTTGTATTCATAAAGGAGTCACAGTAAGTCAAGTCGGGCAGGGTGATCAGTTGTTAATTAATTCAGGAGTTACAATTATACATTAGGTCTTACATTGTATTTTGAAAATGTTATTTTTTTTATAAATAAAGTACAGTAGTATTTCGAACACTGAGCTTTGAATGTACTTTTAGCTTAATGTAAAACAAGAGTAAAAACCGAGGAAAACATAAGGTCATAGCTCAAGAGTCAAATTTAGACTATAGTGGATAATTAATTTGGCTTTCCATCATACATTGTACTTTCAAAATTAACATATTGACAGAAATGTAAAATCAGTAATTTTTCTACATGGCTTTTTGTACATTTAAGTGTCAAGTAATTTTTAAGCTAAAATGTTGTCACAACACGAGAGGTTAAAGTCACTGACTTGAAATAACTATTCCCTACCCCCGAGTCACTGTTTCTTGACCTGAGTCTCCATGTTAGAGATAGTTGGTAGATTATTAAAAATATTTTATTGTGAAGATGTAGATCTACTCATTTTTTATCTAATTAATACTTAAAATTTTACAAATGTCATAAACAATGCTCCACAACAGTTCTACGCTATATCCCGACTCGACATTCATGGGTACAGTGAATTCTTGTTGGTCTTTATTTAGTTATGAACTTACGATGAAGTTTGCATTTACTCGCACTGTACTAAATTGACATCACAGTAGTAAATTGCCTAGCATTAGGTTAAAACAGAAGTTAAAATTTATATCTCAGACTATTTAAAATATTTATGCAAAATAAGCAGATTTATTTTCATTAATTGAATGTGAGTCAAGCCTTTTTAATCTTGTCTTCAAATATAGACTTAGTCTATATAAAAAGTAGACTTTAAAGTACTTTTTAATCATCTCATCATCACACATTCTTCATGCATGTACTTCTATTTTTACACTCTGAAACAGTTTAAAAATTTGTAGACTCATAAATAGTGTTTCCGCTAGACCGTTTTTGGATGGCGCAGCGCCGTCCTGCCCTTTTGATGGCCGGCCATGCGCCATCCTGCCTCGATCAAAGGCCCTTACCGCCACCGCGCCCGTTTTACTAATAATGAAACTGCCAGCACGCCCTGAATACACGCACGTGTCCGCCGAATTAAATCGATAATCCTAAACAGTCGGCAGATGTGTGCTCCGCCTACCGACAATCCTTAAAATAAAAGTGTCAACACGTCCTCTAATACACACCATGTCCGCCGAATTAAATCGATAATCCGAACGGCAGACGTGTGCTCCGCCTCTCGATAATAATAGTCACGTTAGATCCGCCTACATGAACTTCTATATTGAATATTACCTGTCAATCACAGCGTCCCGCGTCCAGTGAAAACGTTGCTGATCAATATGTTTGATTCGCTAGAGGCAAATTAAAATTAATCTGTTGGTCAAAAAGTATAGTTAGAGTGTGAAAACTTCATTTAATGACGACACTTATGAATTGTTTAGTTTACAACAC
This sequence comes from Saxidomus purpurata, assembly GCA_022818135.1. Lineage (NCBI taxonomy): Eukaryota > Metazoa > Mollusca > Bivalvia > Venerida > Veneridae > Saxidomus > Saxidomus purpurata. The sequence goes on from JAFMSR010000011.1 coordinate 32,001,984, forward strand.
GTGTTTTTTCTGTTTATCCCGCTAAATTGAAAATTATCAGTATATTTTCTTTTCAATTTTTTTCAATCATTATTCTATAATTACCTGTACATATATGACCGACTCGTTATTTGTTTTTTTCTTCTATAATCTTACCTTCCGTAAACGCATATAATTTAGAAGAGAAGGAAAGCAAGAGGTTTCCATGTTATGTTTTTGAATAATTTTATTTTAAATTAAATGTTCATCGTACCGTCGGCTGATGACAATTGTTATCATCGAAACAGTGATAAAGTCGGTAAAAAGTCAAAATAAATGGCCGAAAATCGGCGATAACGGGATCGCGAAAATATGTGATAAACAGAGACAAATACACAAAACCGTTAAAATTGGTCTAATCTAACAAACTCGACAAGGTGGGAGCCATGGGTGTATCATATTCTACATGTAAACATGAAGTTTTATTAAAAAATACTTCTCTAGAAAAAAAACTCAAAGGGGGTGAGGGGAAGGTTTACATTTTGTTTTGAGGCCCTCTCCTCAGGATCTAGAAATTCTTAAGCCCAATGGCAATAAATTAAGCCAGATTATGTCATATAAACAAGGCTTTAATTACATGCAGTTGCAAGTGTAAAGAAAGAAAAATATATATACATGACAAAGTGATCCCGCCCTTATGTACATGAGAAAACAAAAGTGCCCTTTTTAAACATAGCCGCGCGTCAGAAGTGCCCTTTTTAGACAAAAACGCCATGCCCCTTTCTGATCCTGCAGGAAACGCTACTCATAAATGGCATGAATATGAAAGACCTTGCTAGGGAGCAAACGTGGCAATGTTTGATCAACAGCAGGATGTTTGATTGACAGCTGCTGCAGTCCTGAAGAAAATTATGCAGAAAATCATTCACATTAGACTGTATGAACATTAACCAAACCCACTAACATCGTGGCCGTTTCCCATGGCACGGCATAGATAGCAAACATAGTTGGCTGTGACAGACTCATCTTTACCATAATATTGGTTTTTTAGGATATGAAATGCAATTAAACCGATGCAATGTATTATACTGTATGCCATAAACTGGGGTACTGCACATTATAGCTAGATTTACATAATATTATGTAATTCATTTACACCAAGGACAAATTCTACTTATCCAAAGGGAAAAATCTAGGGTATTATATATTCTTCATATATATATATATATATATATATATATATATATATATATATATATATATATATATATTGTAATAAAATGTATAGGCTGTCAGTTTTTTGAGCAGTGAGCTACCCATTAACACCAGGAATCTTAACTATTTGTTAAATTCTAGAGAATCCCGTATTTTTTTTCTGATAGACTTAATGCACAATATGGTAATGCAACATTACATACATCATGTGAATTTTCCAGTGCTTTTATTTCTCAAGATATGCCCTTCAACATTATGTATTGTTTCCCTTATATTTATCAAACTGCTGATGTATACAACTGTTCAGATGCCTATTTTCTAGTACATTATTCATTGCAGGGTTCATGGTAACAGTAAAATTGTGATGATCTGCTAAAAAAAAAAGAGAAATTTATAATTATTTAAACACCCACATATCAGTGACCTAACAATTTTGACATTTCTTACCAAGCTGCCCATTACCAATATCCAATGCTGCTCAGTAATGTGAAAATTATCCACTGCTGTCCGTTTATGATTATGCATTGTTATAAAACTAAGCAATTAAACCTTTACACAATATAGAAATATTGTCTAAAATACCTTTCTCATAATACAGGAATAATAATTAGTATATATTATATGCTAAATAATTATGACTAATTTTGTAATATATGAATGTTAAACTGAATTCCTGTTACTGAAGGTGAGTCAGAGCATAAAATTCAGCAGTGTTCTGATCCTTTTACAGCCAAAATGGTTGTGCTAAACAGTTGTAACTTGAGTTACAACTGTTTCACACAAAATATTTTATAAACAAATTTACAGTTTTTTTATGTAAAACAGTTGTAACTCTTAGTTACAACCGTTTTGCACAAAATGCTTTTATTACTTTTCAGTTACAACCATTTGACAAATTCACTTTTTAACTGTTAAGTTTTGGTTTTAAGTCTAGTTATTGATGGAGGTTATGCATTGCCTGAAAATACATTGGAAAATGTGAAAATCTTATTTTTGGCAAAAATTGCAGTTACAACCGTTTCGCACTCAACCATCGATATGCAAAGGTAAGGTTACAAACATTATAGAAAGATGATTTAGACCATTCATTTCAAAGTTAAAAGTTTAGAAATCAATGAATTGTGAAGACCAGTTTTCAATAAATGATATAATTTTTCAATTCAGACACCTATTTTATCAATATTTTAAAGGAAAGTTCTCATTTTAAGGTTGTCTGTTAAAACAGATTTGAATGAAAAAAAATTCAAGTTAGAATGAATGTTTCTTGTCAGCTATTCACTGAGTTACGTTCATATGTCTTTTTCTATCAGGATATGTGTGGGAAAAGAGAATATGCCCAGAAAAGGATGTGGTACAACCGATAAACCAGAAGTGTACTGATGCCAGGGCAGTTTTCAGAACTACCTGCAAAAAGACTTAAGAACAATAATGTTGTATAGATGAACAGTTACTGTGTTTAATAACTGTACAGAAAAAAACCCAGAGACACTGGGACACTTATATTCACCACTAGGTGTATAAGGGCAGATTGCACCAGTTAGTATTTTGTGTGAGGGTAAGGAAAACATGCATTTCTTTTGTTTACTATTTAGCCATATACAGTATAGGTAAACGAGCCATTTTGTGGCTATTTTAGCTAAATCTAATTCATTTCCCCACCTGGTCAGTGATATAGGCACTTGGTTGTTACCCTTCGTGATTTTATAAAACTGAGCTGTAATAAAGAGAAGGTATGCTCTGCCATTTTTTTAAACTACTGAAGTCGGTAGACTGGTTATTATCACTATCAGCATTGATCAGTTCCACACAATGATGTCATCTTAGAACTGGCTCCCTGCCCTTGTGTTGTGTTTGCATAAGAGGACGGGAACCGCGTATCTTGCGCCAAATATATTTTCCCACACCCAACTTGTCCAAGGATGCCTCAATTCGATGAAATGTTTACACAATTACTGTTTATACCCATTTTATTGTTTGTATTGTATTTGACATGTTCTGCGAAAACACATAACAGTGGTTCCCTATCCTTGCATATAAAATATCGCACGTGAAGGGAGCCAGTAGCTACTTCATGAATTTGTGATGACAACAACATCCGAACATTGGCTGCTATATTTAGCGTATACAGAATGAAAACCAGTCCCAGACTTCCGTTGTTTAAAAAATTGGCAGCTGGCTAACCTTCTTGTTATATATAGACCAGAAAATACTAATTTTTTTATTGATCAGAACAACCAGGTGCCTGGAGTCAATGAATGAAACTCTTAAAAAATTTCAACCTTCCAGGTCCGCTGCCTGATCTTTTCCAAAAGCCTGACCGGCCGTTATCCTTAGCAGAGTTCCCACTGACAGACATATTCGATTGTGGGAAATATTACCCTATCTGTATTAAAACAATGAAATAAAATCTACATTTTTGTTCATGTAAAAGTAGTTTTGTTGTCATAAATGGCGACTTCCTGTTACGTTGACCTTGACATTAAAGGACATGATAAATTCCGTACTTTTCCACGTTACAATAAAAAATCACCAACAAGATGTGCAAATAACAGAAAGGAATTATATTACACATTATTATTGTCATATGTTCTAAATGAGCCATGACATGAGAAATAAATCTTCTATCAGTCTATTCTATATCTATTTGACATTATCGGTAGTCAACGTTTGTCTGTACAAAGTGGCAGTGCATTATATTACATTGTTGTATGTACGTGCATACTTCAGAATGGGTTCATGAAACTATGTGCAATATGTACATTACCTGTAAATTTTAAGAATAAAAGTAAATTCAGTCGGAGTTTTGTATCTAGTCTGGTAATCCGGATCAATATACTGTATGCAGTAAATTAATAAACTTTATGAGTAAGTAAATTTAACATAAAATAGATATAGAAAGACATCACTTTTTGCAGCTTGGGACATATTATGGCTAGTGCCCGACTAGGTCTGACATGTCAAAGTTTTGTGAATGGTTATTAAACATAATTCTTTCTCCAAATCAGTTGAAACTAACTGGAATGAATTAAAATGTGCAATATTTGAATCCATGGACAAACACATACCAATTATCGTCCCGTTAGTTTAACAGCCGTAGTTTCCAAAATGATTGGACATAATTATCGTGGTATCACAAATTATAGGTCATCTGGACCAGCAGAATATTTTCTACATGAAAATCAACATGGCTTTAGATCCAAACATTCTTGCGAATCACAGTTATTACTCACAACCGATGATGCAACAAAAAGTATGAACCAAGGCTTACAGGTCGGTATGGCTATTTGGGGTTTTGCAAAAGCCTTTGACAAAGTCTCACATCGAAGGCTATCAACAAAAATGTCACACTATGACATTCTGGATGATACCCTGTCATGGGTGGGGACACCAACAAAAAGTAGTCGCGGACGGCGAAGGTTCCGAAGCAGCCGAGGTCACATCGGGGGTACCACAAGGCACAGTGCTGGGTTCTACATTGTTTCTTCTGTTCGTAAACGATATCTCCTCAAATATTCGTTTGTTCGCGAATGACTGCGTTGTGTATCGAGCAATCAAGTCAGCAAATAACAATCTTACACTTCAACAAGATTAACATAAATTAGTTAAATTTAACATCAGTAAATGTGCCATCATGAAAATAACTACAAAAAGGACTAAATCAGAATTCTAATATAAAATGAGTATTCAAAATGTACAAGTCGTAAAACATCACCCATACTTAGAAGTAGGACTCCCCGATGATATGAAATATAATTCACTCGTATATAGTGTCACCGCAAAAACGTCAGAAGTTCTTAGATTTATTAAAATTACCCAAAGCAAGTTAAAGAACGTGCATACTAGTCACTAGTAAGACCAAAACTGGAATATAGTTCAACAATATGGAACCTGCATTGAAATAACAGATAAAACAGTTGGAACAAATCCAAAGGAATGCTGCTAGATTCGTGTTGAATAAACCCTTTAGTTACCAAACACCAAATAGCGTTACATCTATGCTTAATCAGTTAAAGTGGCCGTCTTTAGAAGAACAACAACATATCTTATCCTCTTGTACAAAGTTATGCATAATTTAGTGGCGGTTTCGGTATCCTACCATCCACTTCGCTCTTCTAGATACACCGATGTCATCAGACTAATTCCATATCACTGCAAACTGAATATGTATCAACACTCATTCATCCCGAGGACTATAGCCTCTTGGAATAACCTTCAAGATACTGTTGTTAACCTGGATAGCTGGGACAGCTTCAAAATAGCGGTCTAGCCAAGTGTGAGGGCATAACGTTACAACCAACCAGCTGTATAGTGTAAATATATGTTAGACTTTTAAAAACATCACGGACAGTAAAGTCGTAGTTCTTTTCTTTTCTTTTACTTGGAACGCCTAGCGCTGAACGTACACAGTTATTTTTATATACTACACTATCCTCGTCACGATGCCCGCTTGCAGATTTTGATCAGTACAACGTCGAAGTCGAAGATGAACAACGCTTGACTTACATAATGGCTGGTCCAGTATGTTTTCTGGGCGTAGTGCTTGCCCCGGTTTGTCTCTGGGCTGTGTGGGGTGATGCTGGACAACCTTTATAGTATCATTATAATGTTGCATTAGTGCATTATGTTTTATCACATGTTTTTTTCTTTCACTGTGATTTTTGTTTTTTATTTGTTCAATTAGACCTGTAATTTGTTTTGTATAGTTTTATGTCACATGCTCTACATGAATCATGACATCAGAAATAAAATCTTGAAATCTTGCTTCAGGATTAGGATTATAGTTTCTGCTGGTGGTTTTGAAGCGTATAGCTGTGTAATCAGAACAAAAATTAAATAAAGACAGCATGTTTAGGGTAGTGGTTATCTTCATCGCCACTAGATTTGAAGGTACTGTACCAGGACTGAATCCCACTGGGAACTTTTCTTGTTTCTTCTTCTTCTTTCCTGAAAGATCCGGGATAAACCTTGACCGTAGCCTAGCTCTTCAAGACCGGATGTGCGTGATTACCGTCTGTTGCTAAATTTAACACGTAAATCTGAACACACATGTATGCCCGGCGAACCATTGTCATATCGGAACTCATTCGGATACCTTCGGAATATATCCTTGTCACCCTTTTGAAAGTGGGCGCATGTCTGTGGGATTTTGTATGTTGTGACATTTAAAAAAATAATTTTGATGTAATGCTTGGACTTTTAAGGATTAGACTAGCATGAGTTTAGTGCATAATTGTTGCCTTATTGATAGACACCACTTGTAATTCGATGCTCATTTATTTCACGTAGAAATTCAAACATAAAAATGGGAAACACAGCGATTCCCCTGAGAATGTTTCATAATTTGTATATATTATGTTTGATAGTCGGTCCGGGGTGTTTTATAAAAATAACGTTTAGGGGTCCAAACTTTATGTGACTGTCCCCATGATCAGTTTTAATATGCTCTGATAACGAATTTAGTGATGGCAATATTTGTTGAGGTACCTTTCTTCGTATTTGTGTCGTTTGGTCACGAAAATATTTTGTTTGAATGCGTGTTTTTATTATGCCGCCCGAAGTTCTTGCCACCGAAGGATATAATTATGATTCGACTCGTCCCCTCTACTTCTTTGCACGGAGCATAACTCCAAAGGTTTTAAAGGGAATTACTTGACAATTCATACAGTGGTAGAGCATAATGGTGGAAAGTGCAGTGCCAAAGTACAACAACTCTACATTCCCTGATTTGTTGTTATCCCTGTTTGTTACATTTTCTTGTCCAGAGCATAACTCTAAAATACTGAAGGAAATTCGTCCAGATTGCTTACAGTGAGAAAGTATACTGGGGAAAAAAGTAGTGCCCGAGAAACATAACTAAATAATGCCTTATTTTTTAATTATCCCCCTTTATTGATTATTATTGTCCGAAGCATAACTGCAAAAGTATTAAAGTGAATTACTTGAAATTGCATACAGTATTGGGCACAATGAAAGGAAGTGTAGTGTACAAGAACCATAACTCTACCAAGCCTATTTTTAATTATCTCCCTTCGTTACATATTCTTGACCGGAGCATAATTCTTAAAGGGACACTTTCTACATATAGCAGATGATATTCTCCATACAGAAATAAATGCGTTCAAAGAGCGTAAAATGATCAATGAATACAACTTAATATAATTTATTATCTTAACAGTGTTGATAATTGCATATTCCACTAAATCTTCATTTTGTACCTTGCCACAGCGTTCAAAACACTTCTTGTTGATTATAAAAGTTGAGTATTGTTGATTACAAAAGTTTACAACTGAAAACATCAAGCGAATTGCATGCATATACTTCATATTGTAGTAAAGGATCGTCTACAAATGTTTACACTGGTTATATTTAGACAAAACTATTTATAACCATAGCTCCTCTAACAATTTACTGAATACTTGTCGGTTTATAGGAAGCAGAGGTATTTCAGAATATTTTAATAACCAGTGCAAATATAATTTACAACGGATCTAAATATCACGAAGAAGAACTATTTTTAAAACATATATGCGAGCCCCTTCCTCCCTCCCTGTACCTGGTAATGATGAGAATCAACCGAAGCAATATATACACTCCAGAAATATGGCGGAAAGTGATGAAACCCACATGATTTATTATGTCTGTCCGAAAATGCTGTGACGTATACATTTTACATAACTTTCATTGGCTGATTTATCGTTTTGTTTACAAATGATAGAATGAATTATGTTACCGTGATGCGTATTGCATAGTTTGGTGAACGTGGTCTTTTTTACAGTTTCTATATAATATGTGGTAATTAAAATGTGTTTTCACTGATTTTTCACGTTGACGCCATGTATTTAAAAATCTGACTGTTTTAAGTTTGCAAAACAACTTCCGAAACTTTTTTTCTGAGCTTAGATTAATCGGGTCGTAAGGTTCGTAAACAAAGCATATAAAAACCCCGAGTTTGTGGAAAAGTTATCAAATATCCATTAAATGTGTCCAAAGGTTTGTAATAACGATATAAGACATATGTTTTTTTGTATCGTATTGTTTTTTATTGACTTAATACAATTTGACTATTCATAACGGTTTTTTACATACATTGAATATTGTTTATTTTTACAGTAATAATGTTGGCTGCTTCCTATTGGATTATGCAACTCCATGGTACAAAATTGAAACCTATTCAATACTGACGCCGCGTTTCCACTGACTATTTACATAAAAGAAACTCGTCACTATAGGGCATAAACTCAATAAAAGCAATATTTTAAGACACTCAACACGAGATAAATAACGTGATTATTGTTTTTTTTA